>CAMQGK010000391.1:0-417500 GCA_947000775.1 Pterois miles
AAGGTGTTCTTCCCTATTTTGGAGGGATTATTGATCATTTTTCTCAATTGGTGAAAATTTAAAATGGAAAATGCAGGATCATTTTACATGTCTGAATTGTTACTGCTGTTCTTCTGGAGCTTCCTCACATCAGACCAGTGGTGTGATGCTGCTGGCGTTGTGTGGTTCAGCTGGAGAAGTCCTGCCCTGTGACATGAAAAATAAGTCATTAATGTGGATCCTTCTCTTAGTCTGCTATCAGTGTCTCCCAAACTTCAGCATTAACAATGAACCATGGAGACTAATTCATGTCTAAATACCATAATAATAGTCGTGTCACAGCTTATGTGAGTCTCGAAAACATTTGTAGGCTTCATCTTTGACACAATTGAAGCAATGCAACATTATGAAAGAAGGCAGCTGGAAGAATCATTAGCATGTTAACTTTAGCCTGTCAACACTTTATGCCACTTTTGCTGCTTTTGTAATCTTCAAGGATCAGGTCAACATTTTGGAAATGCTCTAATTTGCTTTCTGGCAGCCAGTTAGATGAGAACATTGATACCGCTCTGTTTGGCCAGAAAGTGAATATGCATGTTCCCAAAAATGACAAATTATTCCTTTAACCCTCTGAGACCCACAATAGACCCATTTTTGTCTTTTCTTAGAGGGTACAGGAGGTCTTTCGGGGAAGATAGGCCAGCAGTAGATGTCACATAGAAGTGGTGTACATCATCTGAAAGCTGGGAACCTGAACATTCATTTGAGATGCAGCTCAGCACTGTGTCAAGTTCCTCTAGTCGTAATTGACACATAAACATTAATTATTTATATTGTGAAAGTGGGTTTAGAACATTATGATATAAGTATACATTATAATGTCCATTCCCATGCTCACTTATGTCTCATAAGTTTTAAGCATAAGCAATTTTGGGGTTGATATTTGTTACACACATTTGGTGCTCAATTTTAACATTTTTTCCCCTCGTGAATTGATAAAAATGATCAATAATCCCTCCAAAATACCACATTAAAACACCAAGACCTTGAGGAACACCACAGAAAAAGCCATGCTGTGGTTTGGTATCAAAAACTTTTGATATTTGGAGATTTCTGCAAAAATCAAATTTTTTGGCACTTGAATGATGAGCACTGAGAACTACTCAGTAACCCTCTTATTGTCAGTATATCTAGAAATCCATCCTCTGAAGGCTCTAGGTCTCTAGTTTGTGGTTGTAAAGTTTCATGAGGCTGTGATTACCCTAGAGGTCCCCGCAGGTCATTTTATACTGTGAGGTCAAGTTTCAAAAAATGGTCGTTCAACAAGTCTCAGTTTTACAGTGATAATTTATGTAATTCAAGACTTTTTAGGGACCCCAGTATACAGAAATATTCAAGCACATCATTTTAGAATAGGAGAAAATAATATCTAGAATTTTATATAATAAAATTACATGGTTTTTGACCAAAACTGCAAGTAATCATTGAGTGTCTGTAAAGGGAGGCTTCTGTGTACCCAAAGAACCCATTTTCATTCACATATCTTGAGGTCAGAGGTCAAGGGACCCCTTTGAATATGGTCTAAATCTAAATTTGCTACAGTTTATGGGTCTCAGGGAGTTAAAATCATTAGCCCAACTAACGTTCCATCAGTTCAGCCCAGGTTTAGAGAATTATATAGCCTCTTTCCAGACAAGGTAGTATAACATGGTTAGTATCAACGGATTCCTTGAATTTTCTAGTTTCATATAATATGTAGCTTCACGTTAGCCCTAAAACTGAACCTGCAGGAGCCTCTGAAAGACGGTAAAGCCTGGATCGTGGGTCTCAGAGGGTTAAGAAAAAAATAGCTACTATTGTTACAAATATATTTTCAGTGCATATAATAGTGCAGCTAGCCTACGGTTGGGTGGACGATGAACATTTGGGTGGACAGTTAATAATCCAAATGTATTTTCTATTCACTATTAGCAAAGTCCATGGATTACATCAGCGTCAGCTGAATCTCTGAAGGGCTGTAAAATACTGAAGTTGCAGTAATAAGTGGCACTGTTTACTTTGGCAGACTGGAAAAATACACAAAAAGGTGTTTTTTTATATTAGCCATGTCACTTTGACATGTCAATAATGCCAGCTTTGCCTCACCCCAATTGCTCTTTATTGAACAGTAAACCTTTAACGGCTGCACAAAACAAGAAAGTTCTGTTAGATTACCTTGAGCGTTCCTAGTTAATGTTTTCAAAGTAAACATTTCCAGTTCGTGACAGCAGTAACGTCATTGTTAGCTTTGAGCTGAAATCAACCATGAATTAGAAAAAAGAACCGTCAAATTAGAGGATTCATAAACATTTGCAGCCGGGGCAAAAAGCATGGCTGGAGAAACTTGGAATGGGGCCATTCTCCTGTCCACATCATGTTTCAGGTAGTGAGTAATCCTCTTGTCTCACCACTTCTCGGTCTGGTGTTGCCGCTTCAGTGAAATCACCCTTTCTTGGCAAGTCTACCTGCTGTAGAACAAGCCTCTCTCCTATTACAAAAGGCTGGGCTTAATAAGCGCCCAGGCTATATCAGCGCTGTATTCAATTTCCTCAGATCTTGAAAATGCTGTAAAAGTAGCTGAAATTTACTGCTTTGCCCCCTCAGGTTTTCTTAAAGGGAGATTCCCTTGTGTTGGTTCTTTTACTCCTGCCAGAAATATTGCTTTGCACTCTTCATTGGGCCTGTGGGAGGAATATGGAAATTTTACAGTAAGAAGTTTAGAAGCAGTGTAATTGGAGTTGGGCCAGGGTGAGATGCCCCCGCCTCCCCGGTGTCCTGCAGCATTAGAGGCCCCGGAGCCACGTTCAAATCTGCATGCCGTGCACACAAGCTCTCTTAATTGGACCAGGCTTTAGTCAAAACCGTAAAAACTCAGAAAAGAGTGAATATGCATGTGCTATTGTGCAGTATGGTCATGTCCCAGAGGTTTCATACTAAACTGTACATGTCTGTGCCACTCTGAGTCTATTTCATCGTCTACAGTTAACACTTTCAGTGCTGATAAACAATCTCGCTGATTGGAGCTATTCTGAAGCACAAAGTCTGATCTTCATCAGTAAGAGTTTGCCCATGTTGTCTTGAAATTGTAGATTTTTAAATTAACATTTTTTCTCAGCACTTGAAAGAAATAGTTTGTCATTTTGACTTTTGAAGATCAGTGCAACTCTTATATCTGTCCATTCAATATGAAACCACAACCAGCAGCTTGTTAGCTTAGCTTACTTTAGCAATGTAACAACCTTAGCCCATAGATGTATAAAGAGAACTGGACACAGCATTGAAGGCTGGGCTCCATTCATTCCTATGTAAGTTGCTCAGTGGTGCATGACGCCAAAATTGCTTGAGTGCCGGGTATAAAATTACCTGGATCATTGGGGCCCATAGAGCAAGCGCACTAGTATCTCCTTTAACCCCGCCTCCCAAACACTCGGTCTTGGCTTGCGCACATGAATGGCAGTTCATTATGCCAAGAAAATAACTCTGGATTTGTCTAGAATTTTACTATTTCTAGGACATAATGATTTAAAAAGGGGCTGTTTGTACTGGGAAGTTGATTTATCCCAAAAAAGCATCTCTTTCCCAATGTAAGTCTATGGGAAAATGTCTTCCTGGGCCTAACGGCATCATGTGACCGACCTGGACATTGTAATTCTACAGTTTGGCCACAATAAGAATTGTCTTCAAAGCCCAGCACTCTTCCTGAGGGCTTGTCTTAGTCTGGCTCTGTCCAAAGATAAAACCACATTTCACAAACTCTAGACTTCACTTCATGTTTTTGTATGGATTAAACAAACATGAATGTGTAAACTGGGGCTGGTAGGCGGATTTTTTTAACCTTCGGACGCTAGCTGTTTCCCCCTGCATCCATAACAGTTAACAATTACAGCTCAAGGTCCATTTAGTAGCTCATCTGGAGCTTTCAATCATATCATAAGTTGTACGCACACACAGTACATTGTGCTGCAGTCCAAGCTTGTTTAGATCAAGTGGCAACCTCCAGTGCGGAGAAATGAAGCCAACGCTCAACTGCCAAAACCTGCACTTGAAGCTGACTCCAAAGCTAGTCGATCCCCAGTGACCTCCATGTTAAAATGCCTGACTTTACAAAGGAAATTAAAAACGGTTTGGTCTCTAATAAATTAGAGATGAGTCGTTAATTTCCCCATTAATGACACAAAGTAAAGTTTTATATAACTCTACAGTTTAAATTATATTGAGGCTTAAAGTGAGGCAGAATTAAGGGCGTGCCCACTTTGAGTGACAAGGTACAAAAACAAATACTATTTCCCCAAATACAAGGTCTTTATATTTGCAGCAGGTACTGAGACAACACATCATCATGGAGATTAACATCTACACATTATTAAATCGGAGAAACGTGTTTCAGTGATGGAGTTGTGACTTAATTAGATATGAAACAAGTTTTGAGGTCATGACAGCCACATGTTGGTCTTTTGCGTTCATCTAGGCTTGAAGCTGAGAATGCAGGAGCTAAGTGCCCCTCTGGCTGTCTGTCAGGATTCATGTTATCGCCGATCATGATGCAATACCCTGCAAAAAGAACTACTACTGCAGATCATTACAGCGCTAGACTACAGTAGAGCAGAGCAGTCTCATGACTTATGGCCTGCAGGATTCTGTCCATGTGCGTTTAGATCTACAGAACATGAGAGTTGCTTAATTTTTACCGACTGCTGTGACATCTGCAGACTGGATTTCCAGCTTGATATTGAAAGCATTTAACACTACAGGTATAGACTCTTCTACAGCTTTCACTCAGAGGCAGCTAAATGAAAGAATGATCCTGCTAAACCAATTAGCCACAGTAAAGGTGGAATGACTGATGATGATTGTCAGAGGGGTGAATCGTGCACCTTAAGATAACATCAAGACAGCACGCTGACTGACAGTGGTGCTGTAAGCGATTTTGGCCAAGGCAACGGGAACATTAGAGGAGTGTGATCACAGCATGTCAATCAGGGAAATATTTCTCAGGTGAGGGTTGGAACAGAAGTGAAGTTGTATCTCTGAGCAGTGCTGTGTAACAGTATTTCCCTTGGTGTAGACACATATCAGGATAGAGGACTGGAAGTTGATGATGACTATATCCTAACTGCAAATGTATTAAATGTTGTCCATAAAAACTAAGTTTAAAAGACACATCGGTTCTTCCCAAAAATGTATGACACTTATTGATAACATATTCTACATAATCAGACTCAACTTTATTGATCAAGCATGTTTAAACACAAGGAATTTGACTCTGGTTTTTCACGTCCTGAGTCCCATGTGGTTGAGTTTATGTTACAAAAGTATTGTGATTATGGAATGAGTTTAAGTTAAATATCTAAAAGTAAACCTCCTGTCTCAAGTTTCAGGTGACTGTTGACTTTTCCAATATTGAACCAAGACCACAACCTTTCTCCACCCTTAAAGCTGCTGTTGGTTACTGACCACTGTTTGTGTCCCACAAAACCAGATGTCAATGTTGACTTATTTGTTCTGTAAATTTTAACACAACTTCTGTTGCTATTTTAATCCAAACCACTGACTTTTCCTAAACCTAACCAAGTAGTTTTGTTGCATAAACACCACAGGGCCTTGCGCAGTTGCACTGAACACTGCGTGGAGAATGCATGAAAAAAAATTATTTTGTAAGCTAAATGTATGAGGAAATGTTGTGGGTGCATTTCCCATTAAAAGCTTAAACTTACCCACAATGCTGTGTTCATATAGTGATTGACACTTAGCTCTGACCGATTTTCATTTGGGTGTCAAGGATTTTTGCAAATTGTATTCAGAGATAGAGTTTTTCAGAGTATTGACTCATGGATATTGTTCAGGGTGTTATGAAAATTTAGATTTTTATAAAGCAAATTTAACCAGGCATTGTGAGTGCCCCAACATGATACATAAGAAGTTTTATCATGCAGATATCATTGTTGGATATTACACATTTTTCTGCCCAGCTTGGTGTTAATTATCCTCTCTGCAGACCTAACTTCACTGCAGCCTGTGCTGGTCCTGTTTAGAGGCCAATCCAAACCAGATTCATTTTGGATGGATTTGTAGAGACCAGATGACTGCTGTGTGGAAAAGCATCAGCAGCCCCCTGTTGCAGGCTTAGAGGAAAGAAATATGATCTGCTATATACATATATACCATTCACCTTTAGTTTAGCTAGCATTCCCAAAGCATTTTTTGTCCCCACCCACTGTGAGATCATCTCTGACTCCAGAGAGAGGTTTGTATAACTGAAGCTCCAACAATGCTTTTTTTAACAGCAGTTTGGCACAAACAATTACTGAAGGTTTACTTCTAGATGTAACTGAGGAAATAACATTCGCAGCTCAGTTTTCGGATATGACTCAGGTAGTGAGATCACTTATTCAGACTGATACTTTAAGTATTCGAATAAGTGAATAATATAATACACACTGAGCTCACATCTGTAACTGTGCACACATTTCAGATCGCCAGCTCATTCTCACTCTTTGATAATAAAACAGGACACATTTTGATTTTCTACCAAGGGGACTGAAAGCACCATTAGTCTTGTTAACGGCCTCTGTAAAGCATTCAAACCACAGGACTGAATCTGAACGGATATGAATAGATTTTTGAGCTTTACTTTTAACCAGCTTAACTTTTGCTTGTGGAGAAATCCATCTTTACAGAAACCCCCCGCTACCAATCACACACAAACATACAAGTGAGAGTACTTGAGCAGGATGTTGGTGTTCTTTCTTCCTCACAGCATGGGCAAACAACCCACCTGTGTCTTTTTCACAGTCTGCACGCCAGACTCCCGTCCCGGGAGCTGTTACTCCAGCAAGTGACTTTACTTTCCGGTCGTTTGCGGGGATAATGGCACACAGAGGCCAGTACTCCACAGTGACCGGGGGCCTGTTATTCCTAGCAACCGCCTGAGCTGCTCAGGACATTAGTCAGAGTTTTGGACGCTTGTGGAGCGTTGAGCCCTGAGTTCATCTGTGGGGGATAATTCAGTCTTTGCTTTTTGGAATTAAATGCATATTAAGATGATTTCTTGGCTCAGTACCACTGGATTTGTAATGAACGTCTCAAGGCCGTGATTAAAACAAACTTTGTCCTATTGATTGGCTGCTGAAATGTCTGTTCTTAACTCCGTAGTGAAAGCATTTTCATTGCTGTCAATACGCTCTTATGTATAATGTACACACGGAGCAATTATCAGGCCTAAAAAAGATATTTTGTACTATATTTATCATTTGAAATAATATTAAATATCTTAATATTTTATATTTTAACATCTTCTATTTTGGCTGAGTATTGACTTTCCAGAAACAGTAATTTGCAGGCTGCTGATAAAACATGCAGAGCCATCATTAGCCTTTCAACAGCACGTCAAGTCAGCCGACAAGCACAATGCCAAGCGTCTAACATTATAATTTATTAACGCATGTTGTCTCAGAGAGCAAGCGCTACTGACAATAAGAATCAGCCTTTTTAAAATTTTAACCAAGACTGTCTCTTGTGTGGCCTTGGATGGTTGTTGAAGGTATTTCAGGAAACACGTCTGAAATATTTTACCTCACAGCAGTACATCATCTGTACATCTCCTGGCCTCCACTATGAGTGTGATCTACGATGTAGGTGTGTTTGAGGTGCACACTTAACTACTATGACACTGTAGACAAGTGTGAACTGTATGTATACATGTGGGGTTAAAGGTTCTCTGTACAATATTCAGAGCATTAATTTAGGAGCAAACCGTTATTTGCTAAGATTAGGGCTGTCAAAGTGAATGTGATAATAAGGAAAATTTCTTTTAATGCCACTAATTTTGTTAATGCGTTAACCCAACTTGCGATTTTTAAGATGTACCAGGTTCAGTTTTAAAGCTTGAGTGAAGATACCGGCATCATGTGAAACTAGAAAACCCAAAGAATCCACTGGTACCGACTAACTTGTAGCGACGGAGGTCAAATAACACTCCAGATTTATGCTAAATTTTGGCAATAAAAAACTGATAACACCATTTTCAAAGGGGTCCCTTGACCGCTGACCTCAAGATATGTGAATGAAAATGGGTTTTATGGGTACTCATTGACACGACTGGGTACAAAACAGGCTTGGACTCAAATGCAAGACTCATACACAGGGATCAATAATCACCATCTTTAATCACAAACAGGTCGGTACACGGTAGAGCAATAATCAGCAAACAAATCCAAAACGACAGGCTAAAGGCAACGTGAAAAACAAGCAGAGTTTTAAATGGGCACGGAATATCAAAACACGGGGAAGACCGCTGGTACGCTACTCACAAGAAGAAGACGAACTGGCACAGAGGGAAGGGGAAGCACACATTAAATACTAGTGAGGGGAGTGACTGACGATGCACAAGTGGACACAATCAGGGCGGGGAGAAGACAATCAGACACAGGTGAATGGTGTAGGAAACTAGGTCAGGAGGAGGTGCTCAAACGTGCAGGCGGGAAACATGCAGGCAGGAAGTGAAGTGATCTGAAACGAGAAGATATGTTAGAATACAAAATAAAACAGGAAGTGCAAACACAGAACATGCAACAAGAAACACACAATAACCTACGACCTCACCGTCCTCACACCCACGAGTCCCCCCTTTACAGACATGAACCACTTTATGATAATCACAGTCAGTTTGGATCAAGTCATAGTCAAGTCAGCACTCTGACACACTGACAGCTGTTGTTGCCTGTTTGGCTGCAGTTTGCCATGTTATGATTTGAGCATAGTTTTATGCTAAATGCAGTACCTGTGAGGGTTTCTGGACATTCTTTGTCATTGTTTTTGTTGTTAATTGATTTCCAATAAGACATATATTCATACATTTCCATAAAACAATCATATTTGCCCACTCCCGTGTTGATAAGAGTATTAAATACATGACAAAGCTCCCTTTAAGATACATTTTTTGAAAGGATAAAAAAAAAAAAATGCAATTAAACATGTTTTGATATTTTAAGCGATTTACAATGCTATTAAAGATAGAGTAATGTCTTCCTAAGAGGAGAATGAAGTCACCCTCCCTGTGTGTTGTAAGCAGAGCTTCTTCATGCTTTGTTGATGTAGCCGGACTGGCCATGTGTGCAGGTGAGCGTGCCTCACTGGCTGGCTCTCATACGGCAAATAAATCAAATAATGCCATCCCAACGGCATCATCGTGGAAGCGTAGCACCCACACGCCGGTTCCCACCAACACTGTTAACTCTCTCAGCACTGTTATTGCCATTTACACTGTTAACACTGCTAGCACTGTTAGCTGCATCACATTGAAGACCATATAGAAGAAATTGAAATGCTCCTAATCTTGCATTTAGCACCTTTAAATTCCTGATTGAGGAAGGGTCTTATTTCATTGCATTGTGCATCCAAAAATCCCAAATTTTGTTTGGTTCATTTCCTGTCTGAATACTTGTCGCATAATAGACGTCAGTCAACTCCAGGATGCAATTTAGGCGGAGGAGCTGAGCATGTGTGTGTGTCACAAGAGGTCAGGAAAGTACGGTGAACTCAATCCATCACACTTGTCTTAAGCCCCGATAAGCAGTGTGTCAAGCACCCTCTGCAACGTTCATCATCATTGTGTTTGCAACATTTATACTTTAAAATTCTTCCACAGTGATTCCAGTCACAGCGTAGCATGATAAATGTGTTATATTCTATAGCTGCTTATGTGGAGCAGAGTGAAGGACTTCAGTGGCAGAGCCCGTCCACTGCAGTAAGCTCTGGAGAGAAGGCTTTACAATTGATTTACAGTCTGTTTGACCCCATTAGGCCCATGAGCACCTTTGTATCCACAGCTCTGGGGAATATGTGTGTGTCAGAGCATATGTGTGTGTTTATGTATTGCAGAAAGATGGAAAGAATGAAAGAAAGAGAGGTGGGGGGATGATACAGGAGGCTTCCAAGGCCACTGCAGAGCAGGTTCTGAGCATTGCATCAGGCCCATGTTTATTTCATAAACATTCTCCCCAGCTGTCAGTCTGGGAGACACAGTATATGCTCTCCATCTCCCCCTCAGCTACCCACCAGGGTAAATAAGCAGCACCACACCTGCAAAACTGGTGTCCTCGCATGAAATGGGAAAGTCTGCCTAATAATAAACAGTCAAGTTGAAGCTGGTGTTAGAATTTGATATCAAATACCAGATTTCCCTTTTGCTGTTAACTTAAAGTGCATTTTTAAAGCATAATCTTAATTTCTTGGGGCAGTGTGGGAAAAAATCATGCAGTATAAATGTGTATATTTGTCTATTATTTTCTATAAAGGGATAATGTACTGTCATGCTTGTGAAACAAACCCTTAAAGGGCGGTGCTGAAATGTGAAGGATTTATTTCACAAAAATGACTAACTAACTGTACATTATCCCTCTTATCTACCCCTCTACTTACTTAAGAAATCAATTATTTGACACAAAAATGATCCACCAGAGTCCAACATCAGAACTGCGCCCATAGCAATTGTCTGTTATACATAGCAATTGTTTGCTATAACAGACTTAAGAATGCGTGACACGTGATTGACAAATTGGAATTGAGTATTCAACAACGACATGTAATACAATGGTTTATTTCTGATGTGTTCTTCATACAATGACCATTTTTTTAAAAAAAAAAAATCACAATATATCGCCTTGCTTACAGTATATCGCAGTATATTGAATCATTACCCATATATCATGATACTTGTCCTATCACCAGGTTCTTGCTAATAGACAGCTCTAATTATTAGAGCCAAAGAGGTCAACGCTCATTTCTAGATGAAAGGTCAAAGAGGAACATTAGCCCTAATATAACAGCTAAACATCAATCAACAAGGCTATACTTCACTCCGCTCTGCTCGGTGTCTAGTGACGAAAGACGTATAACCGGGGCGGATATAGAGGTCTAAAGGCCCCCGTCCCCTGGGTCCCACCACCCTCTGCACTCATGTGGAAAAACTCCAAGACACAAATGCTTGGATCTTCGCCCCGAGGCCAGAAAACCTATTGACTGTGCATCTCCCGTATTTATTTCATTCATACCCCCAGCACAAGTGTTATTATGACATATCTGCCTTTTGCACACAGTGTATGTGTGTGTGACTTAGACTGCGGCTGGTTCCCCCGTGCTGCCTGCTGGTCTTATGTAAATAGAGCTGTCAGCCACTTGTTATGGCCGGGCTGGGAGTCATCAGGAGGCCCTGGCAGCCACTGGGTCCCTGGCCTCCATGTGATTCATAGCTGGTTGGGGGACAGAGGGGGGAAGTTCAAGTCTGCCCAAATCCAAACAGTGGAGGAGAGGAGGGGGAGGAGATGGAGCAGAGAAAGGCGGGAAGAAAGGAAAATATTGTGGCATGTGAGGGAGGGTGGGATAGAGTGGTGAAGGATGATGGAGCGAGGAGACACTCTTGGTGGATTGGCAGTTTGTAAGGAGACAAGTGCTGCAGAGGAGTTTGGGTACGTTGAGCTTAAGATGCAATGAGTTTGGCTTTCCGCGGCTGTCTCCCCTCCTCTTCCACTCAGTCACTGTCACTCCAATCATCATGGCGGTTCATCCTTCCTGCACTATTGGCCTCATTATTTTCTCTTCCTGCATCTCTCCCTCTCCTCGCCTCTCCCTCCCCCTTACTCGCCACATTGATTGGCATGAACCAATTTCTAAAACTTTAATTTCCACTAAACCCCAAGGAACACATCGCCTCCAACTATTCTTATGTTTGACTCAAACTTGTAGTGCAGTGAGGACTCGTAATGATACAGAGGAATGGATTCCATGGTGGTATTTGAATATTATAAACATTAGCTGGAGGTGAATTTGGGCTCTGCTGCTGAACATTAATTGCTCCATAGCTGAATTTTTACTTTCTGGGACCTAAATTATGAACCACCAGACCCGGCAAATTAATAAATAATGAACTACTGGATTAAAATAATTGAGTATCCCGAATTCTATAGCAGCAGTATCCTCTGGCAGCCGGGGTATTGTTGTTAACTTCCATCAATTTGCTGGTTAAAACATGGATAGTGTTATTAGTATGACCACAGATGAGTTGTGCATAGTAAGGTATCAACGCTGCTGCATATTGTACTATCAGTCTAGTCTCCTACAAAATACTTTATCAACTATCAGTTTGCTTTGCCTAATAGGTTTTGGAGGAAATGTAATTGCTTCCTTGATTATGTTGAGTGACTTTTTTTTTTTTTACCAGTTCAAGGTGTTATACTGCGCAGAAGACACTGAGTCAAAGAGTTGGATGTGTGTTCAGATATAGCTTCTAAAATATTTGGTTTAACTTGTACAAAGCAAAATTTTTATATTAATTTTAATTTCTATTACTTTATATAACAATGAATTACAAAAAAAAATACAGTTTTAGCCCTTTGTGCACTACATCTTACAACATAGGCTAGCAGTTAACTGGTGAACATGATGGATCATTTAACAGCTAAAATGACAGATATTTCCTTTAGGAGTTGGTAGAGACCAAAAACAGAGCTAAAAAGAGTGAATCTTGGATTTCTCTGGTGGACATAAACACGACAAACACACGACTTTGCATTCGCAACTATACAGTATAAGCTAATATTGTGTCAATATTGTGTTGCTTGTTGGGGTGCCCCATTGTAGCAAAAAAAAAAAAAGCAAATTAATGCAGTTTTAACGTTAAGGAAAGTGGATTGTGAGTTGATGCTATGATCAATATAAAAAATGCAATATTGATACAAAACATGATTATTCCTTTTTCTTCAAAGCAATTTGTAGGTACAGGGTATTCTGTGAGGTAAAAACAATGTTGGACCAGGGTGTAGGATTTAAACGTATTGGTGAAGTTGCATCAAACAGAAGATAACGGTGGCTTTCAGGTGCATTTGCGCCACTAAATTCAAAATTCAAGCTACCACTTTAACGCAAAAACACAAAAACTTTAGAGCCAGTGTTTGGTAGTGTTCATTCTGGGCTACTGAAGTAACATGGGGTAAAAGCAAAATGGTGGACTCTGTGGAGAGGACCCGATCGATATATATATATATATATATATATATATATATATATATATATATATATATATATATATATATATATATATATATATATATATATATATATATATATATATAACAGACAATAACTTCACTCTCACCGCTCTCATCAACCTTGTGTTTTCAGCAACAACAGCAAATACACACTAACTTTGTTAGCAGTTAACTAACTAGTCAACTTTGAGCTAGATTAATTGTGAGCTAGTATGGAGTGGAGCATTTTTTCCTGGTGGTTCAGTGGGAGCTGGGGTTGGGCGATATGTTGAACTGGATACTCACGCAGGTGTGGTTGGCAAAAATTGATGTATTCAGTCAATCGCAGATCGTTAATATATTTGTCCAATCACCCAACCTAGTGCGCCCAAGCAAGAGCTAGAAATATTGGTTCTGATATTGCTCATTTACTACTGGATGCAAATAGCAACTTTTTGCATTGCTATAAAAGATCTTTAAATGTTAGGTAAAAATAATAATGAATAAATAGCAGTAGACAACACCATCCATACGAACCAAAATACCAACAACTATAGAACATTCCTTCACTCGTTATGTAGTTGGTTTATGTTTTCAACTGCTAATAAGGATATGCATAATTACAGTGAGATTGTTCAGCATTTTGAATAAGACCTTTCATTGGTGCTTCGAGCTATGTGTCTGCCTTGACCTTGACTCATTATCATTGTCACACAACAGCTCTGATGGCTATCAGCATTTCAATTAGATTTTTGTGAATATTCAATTTGGCATGATGGTCAAAACAACCCACTTTATCTCCTCTCAGATAGAATTAAGTCTCCAAACCAGCTCTGAGAAACTCTAGTGTCTGATTATGCCCCATGACGATAAAATAAAACTTCATGCCACAGTGTGTGTGCGTGGGTGTGGGTGGGTGGAGATACCAGATACCGCTCAAATTGATTCTTCTGCCAATTGATTCATCTCGTGCTGAAATGAAGACGGCGATAATCTCTCTGTCTCTCCGATTGAGCTTTTTTGATGGCGTGTGACTGAGCGCCGAAATACAAGGCTGCTGCTCATTGATTGGACCGCGTACACACATTGAGTCCGCTCTGACGCTACATGCAAGTTCAAAGAGTGACGATTGCGCAGAAGAAGGGGTTTATCTGGCGCGTGTTAGAAGTGTTGTTGGGCTGATAACGGCATCAGATACTCTGTTGTCATCCCACCTCTGTGGAGGCTCGGGTTCTGCAGCTGGAAATAAGCATGAAGATGTCAGATGTGGCCTTGAAGAAGTTCGCTGATGTGATAAAAAAAACAAGGCCTTGGGGGGAAATTCACAACATTAATAATCACATTAGAATATGAGTGGTACATGTCAGCAAAGCCTCTGGAGATTGCAGCTGTTTTTTAAGGTGTATTTATTTGTTTTCCTCTTCCTCTTTTGGAGACTCACCACCTTGACTATATCCACTGTCTCCTTCAGATCAGCCTTATACAGTAGTGGAATAAATTTGGATTAATTGCAGCCCCGGTGCCAGCTAGCTCCGCTCAGCTCAGCTTGCCGACTGCTGGGATGCGAGCAGAGAAATCATCTGCCACCTCCTCCCTGCACTGTATATCCCTTGTCATTGCACTGCAGAAGTCTTGCCCGCTAAAACAGAGGTAATTAAATCTCCCCGCTCTCATTAAAAATACAGCTGTCTACCACCGAGCACCACGGCGGCACCACTAAGCAAATGTAAATTTTCATTTCATGGTGCTGGGAGAGAGAGGGAGGCTGTTCTCCGGCAGCTACCGTGGCCCTGCCAGCGCTGTGCAGAATAACTGCTCTCCTTAAATAACTGTCCTTTTGTTTCCTGCGGAATTACACAGGGAAATGGCCCATGTGTTATATAATTTGCGGATTAGGTGCAGTCATGGGTCTCTCGGTTACTGCTGGGAACAGTGCGGGTATTCAGGTGTCTTTTTTTTTTTTTTAAGGGAAAAGGTATATGGTCGGATTCGGAGATGTTAACTGATTTTTAATTGGCTTTTCCTATTAAAAAAGCTCAGATGCTCCTCCAAGATTAACACTGGGAAACTTCTGCGAGGTTAACCACTAGTTGACATGCCATGCACATTTCCTCTCCATTAAGAAGAAGAATGGTTTTGCTGATTTATAAAGATTGGACTAAATTAAATACTGTACGCCCTGCAGAAGTGTGATGCGCTGAGTGAGGGAGGAAGTCAAGCCCTTGCATTGACTGAACTTTAATGATGACTATACTCTTTATGAGGATCCACACAGCTGTTGGAGCCAGAATACTAAGCATTAGAAACCAAGGCACAAAAACGTGGATAAGATAATTCAAGCGATACATTGAAAATGTATAATTCCCTGTTTCATGGTCAAAACAAGAATACTTTTCCCACAGCAAATACATTATTATTCCATTGGGGGCGGAGTAGCTCAGTCCGTAGGACTTGGGTTAGGATGTGGAGGACCCGGGTTCAAATCCCCCATGGACAAGACCAACTGGTTGCTGGAGAGGTGCCAGTTTCCTCTTGGGCCTGCCGAGGTGCCCCTGAGCAAGGCACCAAACCCCCACTGCTCTGGGCGCTTGTCAGGAGCAGCCCCATCACTCTGACATCTCTCCATTGACATGTATATGTACTGTGTGAACTGTACTGTGTAAACAACAGAGTGTAAAACTGAATTTCCCCACTGTGGGACTAATAAAGGAATATCTTTCTTTCTTTCTTTCTTTCTTTCTTAATGATTATATCGGAAATACTTTGGAGTAAATACAGACACATGAAACACATGAAAATAAGTTGCTATTCCTAAAGAGACTGCCCACCTCTCAGAAGAACAACACAGTTAGACACATAAAACATGTTACAGTCCAAACTGTGAAATGTACCTTTAAGGCATACTATGTTGCTTAAACAGTGCATTGTGTTTATAGAGTTAAGCGACGCATCTCTTATGGACAGATGCCTGCTACATGTGCTCCTAATCCGTTTTTGCCTCTCAAGTCAAGTGTGACAGTTAGGATTTGTGTAGTTACTATTGTGTTTATGTATGATTGATGAAAAAGTAGCTGTACAACGGGGCTAATGTGTTAGTTAGTGAAGATAGTAATAAACAACGAGCATTGTGAAAACCCCCGTATCAGTGTGGCTATGAGTTTTGATATCCGTCCTCTGCTAAGCTACCATTAACCATCAAACACGGACACAAACAACCTATGTATATTCATGACAATGACCTCTTATGACTCTCTCATGACTGTGTGAATAATAATTCAGATGCAAAAGAGGAGATGTAGTGTGATGCTGTTATACTGTAGTTACGAGTTACAAGAGAGAGAAAGTTTGGGTGCACAACGGTTGCTTTTGACAACCAAGAAGTTTGCATCCTGTCTCCTACCAGCTACCAGTGTTGGTCTCTTCTAACCAGGACCACCATCTTTCCACAACCTTAAAGACTGTCATGAAATCAAGCCTCTTTTTTAAATGTATTGTCTGCAGTTTTTAACAATATCCATTCAACGTATTTGCCTCTATTAGTTTTCATCACCAGCGACGGACTCCGCCGTACTCGTGTTGGATTCAACTAGCCACAATGAAGTCACAGAAAGAAAATCTGCGACCTCACCACTAGATGCCACCAAATCCTACACACTACATTATCAAGTGTATTTGCCATAACATTAACCATACTAGGGCTGCACATGCAGTGGTTAGCACTGTCCCCTCACAGCAAGAGGGTCACAGGTTCAAATCCGGCTTGGGGCTTATCTACGTGAAGTTTGCATGTTCTCCCCATGTTTGCGTGGGTTTTCTCCAGGGTCTCCGGCTTCCTCCCACAGTCCAAAGACATCCAGTTGAGGTTCATGGGATAAGCAGTTGAAGATGGATGGATGGATTAACCGTATTGGAGTTACCATATACATATATATTCACAAAGAAATTATTTTGAAACTGTTGGACATTAACACACAATGTCACTAAAGGTAATCCAGGTTTGAATCAGTCAACATGAACAAGTCATCTTGCCAGCCCGTTCATATGAAAAGTACGCCTCACTTATGCATCATTTGTATGCCATGTATTCTGTACTGAGTGCAACGTAAACGCATCTGAATATAAATGCAATAGTAAAGCTCCATGAGGAGCGTGTAGCGGCTGCGTCTCCTGTTATCTTTTATTTTGGTGTTTACAAGTTAGAGCTACCACACAGCCTGCATGAGACGTGCATCTCGACTGCATATCAATCATATATATCAAGTCTTGCCTATTTTTTACGTGAGCTGCATGCGGTTCATAGCAGCAACAGACAGTGGAAATGATCATTTCACTGTATATTGTCATAATATCAGCAACATTACAACACTTTCAATGTGCGTATGTATATACATATGTATGTAGAAAATGTCACAGACATGAAAAAAAGTAAAGACACTTCCTGCTTTCATTTCAAAATAAAACCCCTCAAGCCTTTCTGTTGACAGAAGTCCTTTCTTTGTTAACACAAGGTTTTTATTTGGCTTTTATAATATTTGAAGGACAGTGTGAAAGAACATGCAGTGACTCGCAGGGCTCCATGAATGAATATAGCACTGGATTTTAACTGTGGATTATTACTATTATTTAGAAAGTACTAAGTTTCTTGACTTTTCTCTGTGTAAAATAAATATAAATGAAATTTTTAATGAAATGAAATGGCCATTATGAAAGGCAAGCTACGTAGAAAGACTAGCAGCAGCAGAAATGCTGAAGAAATGTGGCTGACATGTAGTTGTGTGAACAAGGGATTTTAAGTTACATTAGTGATGTTTGTGACGTTTGCCACATGTTTTGTGTAGTTGTGTTATGTTGTCTCCATATGTGTTTTACTTAGTTTACTTATTTAAAGCACAACCATGTTTCACTACTTAAGTGGTGTTCTTGCTTGAACCCAACTGCAGATGTTTGTGTGGCCTACAAATGACACACAAAAAGTCAAGTTGTGGTATTTATATGCCTGGTCTGACAACAGGGTTGGTCGTGGGAAGTTTTGTGTTTTGGGCATGAAGACCAAAAATTTCGATCTTTACAGAAAAGTGTTTTTAAAACCACATTTTTAATGAGATACACTGATAATGAGATACTGTTTTCATGATGTCTGACAAGAGCTTGATAAGAAAATTCCCCGGCTTCACTGTCGAAAAAACACCTCCAGTCTGAGATGCATCATGGAGAGTCTGAATGTATTTACTTGGCCCCGGGTAGATTTAAGAGAGCATGAAAAATTCTTAGTACAGCGCAGGAAAACATGCACAAATGCAGTGAATGACAGTTATGCATCGGCAAGGAGTACAGTCAGGACCTTTTCCCATGAGTGCAATGGTTCATAAGGGAATAAGATTACTACTGCATGAAGCCACTATGGTCAAATAAGGAGATTTCATTGCCTATCGCTGGCATTGAGTCAGAAACAGAGATGCTGAGAGTTGCAGAGCTCTTGCGGTACATTTTGAGATTTCATTTCACTTTCATGGCAGGGGCATGGGGTCTGAAAATGTGCCTACCCCTTCTGTCAATCATCCAGGCAAACACACCAAAGCAGATCTATAATTCAACTACAGGGGAGCTCATACAATTCATAGGGGCCAGTGTTTTCTGCTCTTTTTTTCCCCCCTTTTTTATTTTTTTGGCTTCTCTCCTCCTCAGTGTTGAACCCGTTTGTATTTACTCTTTAATTCCACAGCCAAGGCCTGCACCTGACATCTTGACCACCCTCTTAGACAGTAGAGCAGCAGAGGTTACAGCACCCACATGCCGCAATTCAATTATGTTAGTGACTTACAGAGAGGGAGAAAAAGTAAAGGACACATGGGGGGGAGAGTGTTCATTCAGCTGTCCCCAATTTGTCCAGTCCGCCCTCTGTTTCCACTCATTTCAAAGCGTGAGAAGGCGTTCCAAAAACATCACGTCCTTCAACAGACTTCCCCATTTAAAGCTGTCAGCCGACTCCTATGATAAATCATCATCTGTCCATGACGGTGCCCTGGTGTTGGACGTGCTAACAGACATTTCAGCTTAAAAAGACACATGGTGTAAGCAAAGTCAAATGTAAAAGGGGATCAGAGCAAGACTGTGGAGGTTTTCTCAAGTGTAAAAGCAGCCGCGTTCTCAGGTGATTCATATAGCAGAGCGTCAGCATTTTTAAGGTGCAATGCAAAACAGGAAATGAAGTAGAACATTATGTCAGCGGTTTATAGGTGTCAGCATTTGGAGAAATATCAATTGAATTTGGGGAGTGTTAACTGGAGGCCAACTTTTCT
This sequence comes from Pterois miles, assembly GCA_947000775.1. Taxonomy (NCBI): domain Eukaryota; kingdom Metazoa; phylum Chordata; class Actinopteri; order Perciformes; family Scorpaenidae; genus Pterois; species Pterois miles. The sequence continues at coordinate 19,340 of CAMQGK010000391.1, forward strand.
CTCATTTCTTTTTCCTAAAACTGCTCTCTTCTTTTTTTTTTTTTTTTTTTCCTCTGAGCATGAGGAGTTTTTTCCTGCTTGGGTTTCATCAGGGTAGTGCTGGTTAGGTGAGACACAACACCACGGCCACACACTTTGCTTTCTAAACAGCGCTACGGAGCATAGAACATGGAGAGCTCCCAGCTAAATTACAGGCACACGCCTCCAAGTACCTACCACAGACAAGTTATTTTTAAGGCCCCAAACCAATGTTCTAGTGTCATTGTACTCAAGCATGACACCAGAACAGCCACCAGTGAGGACTTGGGGGCAAGCTGTAATCTTCGTCTTCAGGGAAATGTTAAAGGAGGATGACTTAAGGCTGAACACATGGACATAATGCAGACCTCAGAGTACAGTTTATTGTAAATACAGCCTGCAGATACGGCTGCTGTGTATGGCCACTTTGTGGATTCATTTTGGACACTGGTCAGCAGTGTTGTAGTCAAGACCACCTAAACCGAGACCAAGTCATGGCCAAGACCGGAGTTTATCAAGACCAAGAAAAAACCAAGACTGACAGGTTGAAACCAAGTCAAGACTAGACAAGTGCTAGTTCTACACTGCATGAAAACACAATATAATTTGGAACATGTATCCCATATAGGCTCTCCTCAAACTGATCTGAAAGGTCCACATTCCAATAAAAACAGCCACAGAAAAGATTCCACTTCATTCACCTTTTTTATTTACTGTATATCTGTATATTTGTATTAGTGTGCCATGAGAAATGTCTTGACTCAAAAGGCATTGCAGAGGTGGGAATAGTGTGGGAATTTTGTTCTCTATGAGCAATCACAGTAATGATGTTAACAAATAAATCAGACAGTTTTGTGATAGCCACACAGTTGTGGTGTTGAAATAAATCCCAAGACACAAGAGAGACCTTCAAAAAGTGGTCTACAACACTGCTGAGCAGGTACAATATCACCACTAGTTAGGGTCGGGACTGTTACGACACAGGTCAGACAAAACAGGACTCAAAAGCACGACTCAAAATCACTGGGATAAAAAGAGAACAGTCTTTACTTTGTCCAAAAATGGTCGGTACACAGGTAAGCAATCAGAGGCGGCAGACAGATCACTAGGAAATCACTAGGAAATCAGGCAGGTACGCTTTCTCACACAGGAACAAAGACAAACTGGCACAGAGGGAAGGGGAAGCACACATTAAATACTAGTGAGGGGAGTGACTGACGATGCACAGGTGGACACAATCAGGGCGGGAATAAGACAATCGGACACAGGTGAATGGTGTAGGAAACTGGGTCAGGAGGAGGTGCTCAAACGTGCAGGCAGGAAAGCATCCGGGTAGGAAGTGAAGTGATCTGAAATGAGAGGGAATGTTATAATACCAAAATAAAACAGGAAGTGCAACATGCAAAACAGAAAAACAAACATGACCTAAACTCTGGATGTTGTGACAGGGGCAATATAACCAGTTCATTTTTAACTATTTGTTTGTGTGTAAAATCTCTTCATCATCAAATTAATTATTGCAAAGTGGCCAAAAATGTAACTTTCAGCTAAAAAGTTATGTCGTCACAACTGCGGGCAGATGTGCATGTTGTGCAACGATTTAGGCTGAAGTTTCACAGGATTGTCATAACTCAGGTGGCCTGCTCATAGGTCACGTCGACAACAGGGATTAGACTAGAAAAAGACTCCGCACACTGATCTGAGCTCGCAGTTTGTGTTTGGTGACGAGTCGTCGTCTGTGTTTACAAGAGGTGGAGCCGTGGGAGTCGACAGAGCTACTTCACTGCCATGTTGCCGGGTAGCTAAAGCTGACTAGACAGCAGTCTGCAGATATCAGGCTGATGTCAGGAGACAAAAAGCAGGAGCAGATAAATTAGTGTGCTGACTTTTCTGTTCTATCTCGCGCTGATTAATTATTAAACCAGATATCTGTGCTCCATTGAAGCATCTGGTTCTGACAGTCCATAACTGCAGGAGAGAGTTGGTATTTTTAAAAGTATGCAAAGATGTTTTTTGCTGAAAAAATAGATAATGATTGAATCATCCAAAATACTTTATTTTTTGGCCATATTACCTAGCCCTATATCATGTTTATGAATACTAATTTAAATTGCCACCTTGCTGTTATAAGAGTTAGCTTTCCTAGCAATGGGAATTTTAAATTGAAACAGTTCAGACCACAGCTGCATGGCTGCCAATCAAAGATACATTACGGACAAAACTGTGGTATAAATCCTATTTAAAGATTAAATTTCATGTTTCGTTTCTCTTATTTTGTTAAAATGTCCATCCATCAGCCCCGGATTATTTGTTCTAGGTCATGTGTGTCAAACAATATTTCATTGTTTTATGTTGTGAAGTGATTTCCAATAATAAAAACACTGTATACACATTATATCCACACACATACGTATAAAGCAGCATATTTGCCCACTCCTGTGTTGTATGATAAAATAAATAAATACTTGGCAAATCTCCCTTTAAGGTATATTTTTAACAGATAAAAATGTGTGATAAATTTGCAATTAATCATGATTAACTATGGACATTCATGCAATTAACTGCAATTAAGTGGTTTTAATATGTGTGTCCACCACATATGATGGAGTGTATATATGCTGAGAGCCAAGGCCCATTGTGTATGACATGATGAGTTTTGGGGTTTTATTAGCATATAGATGTATATACTGTAGATGACTATTTTGTGCTTTGTTTAAGAAAGAATAAAAAACTTTTAATGAGGAAAAAAAAATATTTAAACCCAACCATCATCTATACCCACTAAACCTGTGCAGCGTCAATTTAGGGGCAATTTACAGTTGCCAATCCAAGGCGGCAGGAGAATTCAAAGTGAAGCAGCAGAGTTAACCACTGCACCACCGGGCTGCATTCCATATGCAATATAGAATATAGGAAGGTGAAAATCTGAACTGGGGCACTTGCAGCACTATCCAATATTCTTGCTAATCAAAGGAGTTCAAGTCCTGTACTGAACAAGCAGGAGGGTCCCATGCAGGTACATACAAGCGTATTCATTATGCATTTCATCACATCTGAGAGCAGCTCTGTCAGATGTGGGTCTGGGAGGCTCTTTTGTGGATGTGTGGCTGGCTGCCGCACATAAAGACCTGGAACATAAGCAGCAAGTTGCTTTATGTCTTGCATATTGGTTGCGGCAGATCCCGTATTTTTACATGGCATGCGCAATTGCCCTTCAATTACCATTGTGAGGGCATGATGATATCTAGGCATTATGCGCACCGCTGAGGTGCTGGTGAATCGTGCGAGCGTCAGTGTTTGATGATGGAGCACTTTGATTAATCAGTGGAGACTAGTAGGGAGACTCCCCGGCGGTAAAGAGTATCCAGGGAGGCATCTTGAAAGGCAAGTGGTTTCACTTCAATGCCCCCGACTTCCGTCGAAAAAGACGGCAGGAAAGGGACAATCAGCACTTTATCTCCCTTTCAGACCTGGCTTCCGCTCTGAGAAGAGAAAAGCAGGTGCCAGGTGTTCAGAAAAGCCAGAGCGATATGGACGTGATGCTCCGGAGCTGACCCCACTGAACTCTTGTCTTTATGAAAAAGCCCCAGAAAGTCTCCTTTATGATCACAGCGCTCGGAGAGAGGCGATGGGGGCGAGTTCTTTGAAGGCCCCGTCAGTCTGCTGCTGTCGGAAGCTTGCAGGTACGCTTTCATAATAACTTCCTAATTCAAAAAGCAGACCATATTGAGAGGTTGTCGCCACAAGTTGTTTAGCTGAGGTATGCACTAAACTTGTGTCAACTCTTTCTTTTGCACTTCATAAAGCTGTCACAAATTATACACCATAAAGGATCAGAAAGTTTTTTTTTATTATTTCCCTGCTAAACTCCCCTTTCTCACACACGCTAAATGCCACGACTCCAGGCAATATTTCACTCTTCAAGGTGGACATTTTCAACATATGGAAGCCGAGTTTGGTTTTCATCCCTTTTTTTTCATTCCTGTGCAGTTTCAAAGAAAAACAGGCCCAGTATTTGAACAAGCGAAAACAAGCGGCTGTACTTTGGCAAACCAAGTAATCTCGGAACGTATTTATCCAAACAAAGCCTGGTCCAATACCATCCCACTGTGGCTTCCCAATGGTTTCTGCATCATCCACCTCGAGCCCTACAATAACACTGGGAGCCTCGGGGCTATTTTCAGATTTCCCAGATTTCCTTGCAGGGATACAACACTTAGTGGTTGAGAGCAGCCTCTCTCACTCAGCTGTGTTTGTTTGTGCAGGTAACATCTGCTCTGAGTTTGGTGTCTGATAGCTAAGATTAGATATGGAACATACCGTAAATTTGTAGCTTTTACCCGCTGCAGATTTCTGTTTATGGACAAAAGAAACAAACTACTAAATTGTGCAAGAGGTAGCCGATGAGTGACTGCTGACATGTGAGCAGCAGATATACTTCTCATACTTATGATCCTATCTTATGTCCACTACGGTAGATTTACATTTGTACATAAAAACCTAACACAGTTCATAAACACAGCTCCTTTGGTGTGTTTTTAGATTTATTAGTTTAGACTTTATTACTTGAAATCAAATGATTTGCAGTGAGTTAGTGTAGATATAATCCACAGGAATCACAGCAATGCCATGTCATAATTCAACCCACTCACATGAAAAGGCTCATGAATGCCATGACAATGCACCAAGCATTTAGCAAGCAAGAATACCGTTCTTGCTTTTGGCGCATCATTTGTATGCCATGTAGTCTGCACTGACTACAATGTAAACACATCCATGTAAATCTGCTATGTTCAGGACTAGTGACGTAGAATAAAACGCGAGAGCGACTGCTTATGGTGGGTCCAACAAACACAGGACTTCAACCATGTTTGAGACCTGTGTTTTGTTTTGTAAGCTACATGCTATTTCACAACATTTGCTTTGTGTTTTCTGCACTTATGTTGTTTCCATACATATTTTACTTAGTTTACATACATTTTTTCAAGCCCAACCACAATGTTTTTCCAAAACCGAACCAAAGTGGCTTTGTTGCCTAAACCTAACTGCAGACATTACCACAGTTTTGTTGTGCTGCGTACAAATGACATGCAAAAAGCCTAAAATGCATCCTCATGACACATGGAATGTCCATGTAATGTTTTGTCATTTATACGCCCTCCCATGAAATCAGGTTGTATAGTTTGACAGGTTCTGCCCAAAGTTTCTACTTATTAAAGGGAAGGTTTTCCCTCTCACTGTTGCAGTGGAGTGCATGCTCGAGGGGGATGTCTTGTTGGGTCTCTCAATTATACAGTGCAGTCTAGACCTGCTCTATAAGAAAAGTGTCCAGAGATAACTTATGATTTGACGCAATATAAAAATATATATTGAACTGAACAGAACTGAACTGAATTTTTATTGTTGTAAGTTGAGTATTTAGAGTGTGTGTGTGTGTGTGTGTACATGGGGAGTAGTGTAGTAAGAGAGAGAGAGCGGCGGCTGGGAGAGAGTAAAGTTAACGACTCCGGCCGAAACAGGAAAAGTTAACAGAGTTCAGTTTGTCAGTTCTGAGCTACTGTAGAAACATGACGGTGTAACATGGCAGACTGTGGAGAGAGGACCTGCTCCCTATTTAGATATAAAAAGCTCATTTTAAGGTAATGACAACATGACTTATTTCCAGGTGTTCATACACTAAAGCGGAATATAATTGTCTTTGAGTTACTGGATTGATGTCAGTATTAACAGTGGTTTTGTAATTGTTTGTGTATATTTGGTGTTACAGTGAACCCTCGCTATAACGCCGTTCACCTTTCGCGGCTTCGCTGCTTCGCGGATTTTTTTTACAGTGCATTTATTGTGCTCTGAATCCTGATTGAAAAAGAAAGAGTGCCAACAACTACCCATAACGATGTTGTTCTCTCGGAGAAAGACTCCTGCGCAGCCTGCAGTTGAAACAGACGCTACAGCGCAGCGGAGTGAGGACGGAGAGGCTCAGCTGGAGGGACGGTGAAATACGCCAGTGACAATGTTTCCAACCTTGTATTCATTACTATACTGTCCTGTATTCAAATTATTGTTTTACAATACCGTTCTTTAAACTATCATAGTTATTTGTAAGAAAATGTTAATATTTTTATTTCTTAAACAAATTTTGGGCCTGAAAACAGGTTTTGATTTTTGGTTTCATTCTATAGTACAGTATTGCATTGTTAAATAATAGTAAAAAATAAAGCTGACTACTTCACGGATTTCACCTATCGCGGGTTATTTTTGGAACGCAACTCCCGCGATAAACAAGGGTTCACTGTATACCTTATTACCCTGTAAAATGGGGATGGGTTTGCCCAGGGGAGGAGCTAAGGGGGTAGATAAGGTGGCCTCTGCTCACCCAAGGGGGAGAGTTGGTTGGGACACCACGAGTGAGAAGATTGACTGCTATATAGATGCTGTATTTTCTGTTTTTTTTTTTTCCTGCTGAAAATAGTTGTAAATTTGTAAATAGTTTTCACTTTTGGTTGCTGCTTGGGAGGTTGGTGGCAATAAAAATCACCAAACCTGAAGTTTGCCAGCTGAGCCATACATTTTTTCATTGTTTTAAACGAACCCGTGACAAAAACATATTTATTAATAATATAATTTCTGCCCATAGATCTGCCAATGGGCGGCAGGGTTCTGATAGGTAAATTTTGTTTCCGTCAGACAGCAGGTTAGCTTTTTCCCCGTTTCCAGTCCTTGTGAATTTCTCCACTGTGGGACTAATAAGTGAATATCTTATCTTATCTTATCTTATGCTAAGCTAAGCTAACTGCTTGGTAGCTTGAGTTTCACATTCATCGTACAGACATGAGTGGTATTGATCTTATTGAACTCACTGCAAGACAGAAAGTAATTGAAAAAATGTCAAACTCTTCCTTTAATATCAGCCATACAGTAGTTTGTTTATTCTTACTCATCCTCTTCCCAGTATTTGTTTATTAAGTGGAATTTATCCACGTGGAAAGTTAATAATAATAATAATAATAATTAAGTTATTAATAAATAACTCATTTTAATGTCCCGACCTTGCACTATTGTATCCGGGGACTGGTTATTTTAGCATGTCATTATTCTGCGTGAAGGTTTCATTGATGAATTTAAAATATAAATCCCCAAAACATGTTGTCCACTGTGAGTAGTCCAGCTGTCCATTAATACAGAAAATGCTCGAATACAAAAACAACCTGTCTGTCATGAATGAATAAAATAATGAAAAAAACGTCATACTAATCTTTTTTTACTTTTTTCATTAAAAACAAATGTATTATTACTGATGTTTTGTATCTGCACTTGTGATAAATTCATCTTTAAAAGCACTGCGAAAGTTTTATTGTCACTTTCTCAACTGCCACTATTTTCTTTCTGCTCATGTTGGCTTCAGCTAAAGCTGCAGTATTGTGGGCTCATATTGGGTTGCCACGCTCAGATGAAGTAAGAGGACAAAAGCACAACTGCTGTCAGCAAGCGGTAATTAAGATGTACCGTTGTCATTTTGCATACATCCATATAAACACTAATAGTTGTAAATGAGAGAAAATAATTTCTAAGTAAAAGCCATACTCTGACAAAAATATTATGTGAGCAAAAGCTGATTTCACACTCAAGCTCTCATCTTCTTTTTGAATGAATCAAACATTATTCATAATGCTTCAATTAAATCTGATTTTGTTTCTTTGTTATCAATTTTGTTTTTGCTCAAAATACTGTATTCTTGAGAAGTCTGATACAACCACCTACTGAAGCTTTAAGACTTTGCTATTCTTCCCATTCTCTGCCCTGTATTGGGGGTGAGGGAGACGCAGCCTCCACTGAACCCTTTACAAAACCTGAAACGAGAGCTTGTAGCTCTGTCAAGGCGTCATCACCCAGGTGTGCCAACAAAAGCTCCGGCACATCCAACCGCTGACCCCTGGGAGAGGTCATGTAAGACTCCAATCTAAATTCCTGTCTGACAAAACCCTTAAAAAGAAGCCTGAAAAGGCTGCCCATCCACAATGCAGCACCCCGAAAAGGCTATTCAGCCAGCAAGGCTTCAATTGAGACATTCGGAATGTGTCGTCGCTTTGGAAAAAAGGTGGAGCTCTGGGTTAAAGTTTCTAAATTAACCGCGGCTTATAACTACTGTAGGTAGCTAACTGGCTTTGCTAACTGGCTTTGCATGCCGCTACCACCGAGGCCTCGGCGCGGGGCTGCCAGAGAAAGCCCCGAGGACGGGTATTATTCTGGCCTACATTCTGGCTCAGAGGTGCCCACAGCCTGTCCCTCACAATTATTCAAAGTGTGACCGTGTGGTAGGGTTTGGTATCAGTGAAGTGCAGACTCCCTTCTCATTGCCCTCTCACATTTCCAGCCGCTCTCTCTCTTTCTTCCTCTCTGTCTCTTTTGCCTTCAGCAGTTTCACCACATGCAGAATGGAGGAGCTAGCCAGAAGGTGTTTCAAGGGCTTGAGCCCTTTCAGCCTTTGACAACCATGGCTGTGCAAATGCAGAGCTGTGACCTTGGCAACTGCTCTTATCCCGCTCCATTTCAACCCACGGGAGGAGGGGATGTTGTTCCTGATCCATGTGCTCGCACTTTAATGTCTCTAATGAAAGCTTAAAATTCTAAGGAGGTGTAAAGATAACAACATCCCATAAGACGCCGTCGCTCTTTGAGTGAAGTAAGAGAAAATGAGGGATGAGACTGATCGCGGTCTCAACAGTGAGCTTTGACAAGATTACAAGATACATTTCTGCAGGACCAGGACTGTCAAATCCCCTGTGGAGTTTTATCAAGGTGTGTTGGATTAAAAATGCACTCGTACAACTCATTGGAAGCTCATAGATTTTTGGTATGAATGGTTGTATGCAACATGGAGCTGCTCTCTTACCAGCTTGGTCTGGAAAAAAAAAATACAGAGCTGACAGTGTCTCTCTGTTACCCCAGTAGAATTGAGTTGCACTGGCACAAGCAGACTCTCCCTCTCTCACTCTATTGACTCTGTGGATAATCTTGACTCCCCAGAAAAATCCTTAAGCAGCTGGCCACAAACCTTGTGCTTGAGTGCACATGCATACAATATCGTCCTCCAGCCCCGGGGCTGTTTATTCCCCCCCCTTTCTCTCTTTTTTCTCTTCTTTCCCCAGTTCTCCAGTGAGTTCCTGAGCCAACACGTCTGGAAAAAAAAAAAAAAAAAAAAAGGCAGGATTTGTTGGTAGGGACTGGGAGCGAGTGCCAAAATCAACACTGCGCTCCTATCCTCTCCTCGGGGAGACCTGCAGCAAATTGGACTCGAGCTGAGTTTGTGCCTCTCGGACCTGCGTGAGGCTGCCGGCTTCCACCGCCGGGCCCCGCTGCTGCGAAACCAGAGAAGCTTGTGTCCGTTTTTGTTGAAAAAAATAACCCACAAGTAAAGTGGTGTAGAAAATTGTACATAGTTCAAATGGATTGATTTCCTGTGTAAACAGGTAGGCCATTAGAGAGTTGGTTTTGATTTGTGACCATGCTAGGGCTGTATTAGTGGTTTCCTTCACTCCGGCCCACAGGTATAGCAGCCAAATAGCAAGTGTGTCTACATCTGCGAATGCTAAAATAACAACCCAGAGTATTGATTCCTATATAGCGCTGGCAGGCAATGAATTGTAGCTCTGGGTTGGAATAGAAATACAAATTAGCCATGAATGAAAAGAGAGCAGGGTGGAGTACACTGTCAGTTTTAATTTGGTTTCCTATACTTATCAGAAGGTGGCGGGCGAGCGGGTTCAAGCTTGTATAGCATGAGCACATCCTTTGTATCATTACACCTCCTCACATCAAATCCGACTGGACAGCTAGCGGATGACACCTTGTTTGAAGAGTTTGACGTTTGATCGAGGATGTGTTTGATGCAGGAGGAATAAAAAGTAACACCTTTTCAAACTGGGGTGCTGCTGTTTGAAGTATCAGGGCAGCGCAGGGAAGCCCAGGTATGTTCTGATCAATTGCTATTGACTTTTTTTGGGGGGGGTGGATTCAAAAGCATGGTGATGCCAAAGTGGAATTTACAACTTTACCTTGAAATTAAGACTGAAATATAAATATTACTTGCAAAATCATTTCCAGGCATAAAAGTAGCACTTACAGCGTTAAGATAATACTGGGTTTATGTTGCACTTGGCCTCCATTTCTGTTAATACCAACATTTTGATGGTGTAATTAATCATTTGCTAAACCCTTTGTTGCTTTGCCCGTCAAGTTTTAAATTCTTCAGGGCACATATAGGCTTTGGTGGCAGATTTACAACTTGACATTTTTTTTATTTTTTTGTAGAAACAATGTGCCAGGCATGTTTCCATTCACAGAAGTATCGCATCAGAACAGCTTTATGGAAACGGCAAAATTCAAAAGCAATGTCCTCAACTGCAAAAAAAACCTGCCTTTGCAAAATAAATTATTCCATAACGTGCAAATGTTTGTCTTTGTCTCTGGACAACATTAAAAATGTCCAATACCTCCTCTAATACCAGACATTAAAGAGCTATTAAAACTTGCTCAGTGGAAAAAAAATCCTGAAGACCTCTCTCCATTTTCCATGTTTGATGGCCAAGTCGACTTGTTTTCAGTCTAGTTTACTAAATTTCTACTTCTTCTACTCTGTTTACTGGTAGATTACAGCCATGTGTAGCCTATAGCGCCAGTTTCTGACCAAGCTGAGCTGTAGCCAAGTTTATTTGCTCCAAACCAGTTGATGGAAACGTGCCTAAATCACATTATTTTTTGCAACATTTCAAAACTTTGCTTAAAATTTGAATTTGCTTAAAACAGAGGTAGTCAAAGTTCTATTTTATCAGCTTTAATTAGCAAGGTAATTTTAATTAAACTAGCTTTAGGTTCATGAGTTGCCAAAATCGCCGTCTTCTGCTCACTTTTTTGTGTGTTAAAATTGTACTTTATGTCATCACACAAAGAGTAAGGCTAAAGCAACGTATCCTTCATAAAAAGTCTGCATTATTCCCACTGCTATCCAATAAAGAGCAGGACAGGGCTGCTAACATCACCCTAATCTCACTAACACACAGTGAGAAAATGATGCACAGTCACAGTTCATATGCTCCTTGGCTTTAAGATAAGATAAGATAAGATAAGATGAACCTTTATTAATCCCCGGAGGGAAATTCGGGTGTCATAGCAGCAGCAACAACAGTACAGATGAATACAATATAGTAAAAAGTAAAAGAGAAAAGGTGCAATGAAGGAAATTGGCAATAAAATAAATAAGTAGAACAGTAATAAGTGCAGCAGGTGGGTGGGTATTGTATATGCATAGCATATATATATGTAATTATATAATTATATGTAATTATATACATTTGGTCCGGTAATAAATACGGAGCAGAAGATCAGAGTCACATGGGGGTCAGACCTTGGTTATGGAGCTTGATGGCCACCAAAAGAAAGGACTGACCCAGGCGGTTTGTAGTGTGCCGAGGGGGGATCAGTCTCTGGCTGAATGTACTCCTCATCTGGACCAGTTGGTCATAGAGGGGGTGGGAGGGGTTCTTCAGAATAGACTCCAGCTTCCTCCTGGTTCTCCCCTCAGCCACCAGCTCCAGACTGTCCAGCTCACATCCAACCACAGATCCAGCCCTCCTCACCAGTTTGTTAAGTTTGGTGGCATCCCTGGTGCTGATGCCAACCCCCCCAACATACCACGGCAAAGAACAGAAAGCTGGCTACTACAGACTGGTGAAACATCTGAAGTAGACTGGTGGTCCTCAGCCTTCTCAGGAAGAATAGTTTGTAATGTGTGGTTACTACTGTAGGTATAGTATCAGTTAGCCTGACATGCTAATGATTGCAACTTTCATTTAATCCACTTAATCCATTCCTTACACCTGTATTTTTGGTTTTGGACACTCTTTAAATAGAGTAGCCTATCAATCTTCCTACAGCCCCATGCACACTACTTTAAACTTTACAGTTTACAGTATATTTTTTTTGTGAAAGATAAATTAATTGGTAACATTTGTTACATGCAAGATATACATCCTTGTGTTAAAGTTTGGATTTCAACATTGAAAATACACAAAAATTCCCAATAATGTCACTTTTCAGTTGAAGGTGCAAGAAGTTTGCACACTTTTAACAAAAGTAACTGGAGGAAATGCTGAAGTCACACTCTGAAACTCCCCGGCATGCTACAGCAGAGGAGAGAGATGAAATCTGCTTTTACAACTTTCTGGTTGAATGTAAACACTAAGCACAGAGAAATGGGTTCATATCTAAAGTGCAGAGTGTGAAGAGGATTTAACTGCGTTTCTCTATCCACTGCATCGAGCGTGCGAGATGAACAGATGTCATGTCTTGAGGTCCCTGCTAGATTACACACAGGCTTTGTCTCAGCATGTACAGACTGTTAGATATGTTAACTCTGACGTTACTTTGCTCTGCTTCTCACAGGATGTGCTTTCTATGGTTCACTGGAGGGGAACAGGAAAAAGAACTGGACTGACTTTCAGACTTAAATATTAATCTTAACACGCAGTGTATATTTTTTACATATACTCATATTTTAGTGCATCAGGAATATACATAATTAAAAAAACATTACAATATCATAAAGTTTGGTTTAAATATATAGTTATAATACATTAATTATAATTAAAATATAATTTTATTTAATTATTTAGATTTTTTTCAGAATATATTTGATGAAACAGGTCTACCCAGTACCTCAAACCAAATGTCATCTGAAATGTCATCAAGCTGACAGGTTTAATTTGCAGGTAAGTTAACGTGATGAGAGCAACTTGGCCGACTGCATCCGTCGTCAGTGTGGAAGCTTCTTCTTTCTTTGTGTTTACTTTGCAACATTCCTTCACTTTGAAATCCTGTCCATGTGTACGTGGTGCAACAGATGCAGAGGCAATGTTCATCCTGTGGCGGGGTACATTAGCGCATATGTGTGCATTACGCATGTACAAATATGCATGTATGAAGAAGAACGTATGGGGTGTAACATGACAGTATAAAAATAATACAACTACATCTCGGCCACCTGTGGGTGGGGGTTGCTGCAGCACCCTCGCCACCCCCACTATCCTGCAGCTATGACTGAGAGCGACATGTCTGTGTGGAATCTCCTCAGGACCTGCTATGCGTACACCAATGAAAATTTTCCTCAGAATGGCTTTTCAGACACTGCAGTGGATGCATCAATTGTTTATCAGCCTCATTGTTTTAGTTTTATATGAAAATTACTTTTGAGAGTTGGAAGGGCGATGCACCATGGCTGGGCCCGGAACAGTGACTTCCTGTTGTTGCAGTAGGCGGATTATACATTAAGGAAGTGTATTTCCCACAATGTCGAGCAAATTATTAGATAGAATCGATCAAATACTTAATCCTGATTAATCGCAAATTAATCATATTTTCTGTTCAAAATGTGCCTTAAAGGGAGATTTGTCAAGTAGTAGTAGACACAACTGCTGCTTTATGCAAATGGGTGTAAATATTTATTACAGGACATCAATTTACCACACAAAACAATGACAAATATTATCCAGAAACCCCTACAGGTAGTGCATTTATCATAAAAAATATGCTCAAATCATAACATGGCAAACTGAAGCCCAACAGGCAACAACTGTCAGTGTGCTGACTTGACTATAACTTGCCCCAAACTGCATGTGATTATCATAAAGTGGGCATATCTGTAAAGGGGAGACTTGTAGGTATCCATAGAACCCATTTTCATTCACATATCTAGAGGTCAAAGGTCAAGGGACCCCTTTGAAAATGGCAATGACAGTTTTCCTCACCAAAATTTTGGATCGGTAGCTCACCTGGTAGAGCAGGTGCCCCATGTACCAAGGTTTAGTCCTTACCGTAGCGGCCTGGGGTTTGAATCCGACCTATGGCTGTTTGCTACCAGTATCACCACTCCAGTCTGCTACAACCTCAGAGAAATCACTTGCATTAATGTGTTAAAGAAATTCACGGTGTTAAAACATTTTTTGCGTTCACGCGCTGTTGGGAATATATTGAGATTATATTTATTTTCATTTTTTGTATTTTTATGCTGTTTCTGGGCCATAGAAAGCACTTTGTGGTCCTTTTTTGTTTTTTGGATTTAAACGTACTATTCAAATAAAATTATTATCATCAGAACTCCCTGATTAATGCAGTGCTGTATGCTGTATTGTGAGTGAATGAATGTTTCACTTCGACCCAGTTACAAGAAAGAGCTTGACAAGCCTTTACAAAATTGTCCATATGATTCATTATCAGTTGCTATAGGGAAATGTCAGCTTCCTGCTGGTGAAATGTGATCTGGATGGAGGGGGACTGCTGGCCCCGTCAGACTGCTTATCTCCTGTCCTGAAGCTTCCTGATCCCACCAAGAGGAAGACGGGCTCCAGCATTCCTTCTCCTTATGCAAGACATTCCATGGTTTCCATCCGAGAACCTAAATGTAGGATCGCCTGCTAACTATAGGAGCTGGTGTAAACTAATGCTGGTCCAGACCTGCTGCTTTTCTTTCAGTCAAAAGCAGCATATTTGCTCTTTTTACATAATACACCTTAATACATTCTGCCTTCCTTCAGTCCATGGTCACCTGTTTTCTGTGGAACACATTTGTGTTTGGAGGCAGATTTTTTTTCCCACATCCTGACTCTCCTGTGCTCTCTCCCCTTCTTCTCTGTGAGTGCTTCAAAGAGCAGGTATCCACAACCCCCTGGGGCTCCATGATTGAAAGCTCAGAAGGAAGGACTGAGTGCCAAAGTCTTATAAAGAATGCAACAGAGAATACATATATTATTCAGATGACATTCTAATGCTGCTGGTCTGTCGACGCAAATATGATCCGAAAATAAGTTATTTAAGGATTTCCCAGGTAACGTTGTGCAAGTCCCGGGGAAGAAAGAGCCCTGTAATTAAACCATGTGTTAAATTCATTAGGGGAGATGAAAATCAGAGGGAGTGATCTTGCAAAGGCCTGGCATCTTCTCTTTGACCCAAGATGGCATGACACACTTCTGACACCATGTTACGGCAGGAGAGAGAAATCCGCCCTCCTCCGTTTTAATGGTTTTCATCTCTATACATAAGGCGTGACCACTTCAAATACTCTGGAAATCTTTGCCGTAGAAAACTTGCGCGATTTGCCCTCCACTGGGAGGCTTCCAGATGTCAGAGCACCAAGCGATTAGCATGGCCCCAACATTAAGAGGAGGGGAAAACTCGGATACAAACATATTAATAAACCTCACTCCCTGCAGGCCTCGGGCCACCCCGCTGCTGCTACTGCTATTGCAATCCGCTCTTCGCGTGGCTGTAAAAATCGGTTTCCTCTGCCTCTCTGCCATCTCAGTGACTGTCTCTCCACATAATCATCTCATATCAAAATGCCTCTCCAGCTAGACGGACTCCCACAGTGCCACAGGACACACACTCAAGCAGCGGCGGCTCGGTGACACGGCAGAAAAGAAAAAAAAAAAAAAAAAACCCTTCTGGCAAAATAGTATAAGTAGAAGAATATATTTACTGTTTATCTAATGAGGGAGAAAGAGCACACAGATGTTTCTCCAGTTCTGTCTCCAGTGCTGAAGTCTAAGTAAATAAGATACTCCTTGAAACGTCTGCATAATTATTTCTAAAATTTGTTTGCAGAGGTATCATTTACCCCCATTTCTGCGGTGGACTTGGGGTGGGGGTGCAGCTGCGCAAAATGAATTTGTCATCAGGTTTAAAGCTTTTTTGGCAGGCTATCCCGGAGCCAGCCAAGGTCCTTGAAGTAGGAAAGGCTTTCCCGCTGCTCGGCTCCTCTGCATCCCAGCAGGTCCGAGGATTAAATTTACGGCTGCCGTCAAAGCCTCTGACAGGCCTTAAAGGGAGAGCTGCGGCTCCCCCAGATATCATTCCCAGAGGACTGGGAGATGAGGCCTTTTCATTGGCAGCCGCCGAGCAAGCGGTGCCCCCAGTGAGCTGGCATAATGTGACTCTGGGCTTAGACGCCACGCATGCCACTACTCACTATGTCTCGCCGCATCTCGCCTTTTCTGTCTCCCCCAGCCGTGTCATCCATGCATGTCGCTGCCCTCATGCTTATTCTGCTTGGTTTGTCTTCTCCCATCAGCCTCTGTCTCCATATATCTGTATCTCACTCTGCCGCTCCTCCTTATTTGCATCTTCATTGCACCTCGCACTTGTTCAGTCTCAAAAGTCACACAGAGCCACAAGTTCAATCACTTGTACTCAGAAATTCAGGACAGATATGCAGTTTTAGTTTCCGCTTTCTTCTGCATAGCACAATGTTTTGACTCAGCACATAAGGAGAAAATGTGTGAATCATCTGATACATGAAGCATGGAGAACTTTAAGGAGACACAGGAGAATTAACAAAGCATCTTTGGGCTTGTTTTCCTGAAAAGTCACTTATGAACACTGGCAGTTGCGGGTTTGTGGGCTTGTTTCTAAAGTGTAGTTGATTATTTGGTCTTGCTCCTGTCTCTCTCCTCAGTACCGGTCTAGTTTGTCCTGTTGCAGGATCCAAACACAACCCTGATCCCTCTACCCCTTCCCTTCCCCGTACAAACCCCCACCACCACCACCACTCCAGTGAGTGTTGCTAATGTACGAAAAATCTTTGCAGGGTTGATGGAGTCCCAGGTACTAAGTGAGCAAAATTTGGCAAAAAGTACAACAAAGATCAGATTGGATTTGCCCTCAAGTAGGGGAAGATTCAAAGGCAGTTTGCCGTTTTTGTAAGTGTGCTATACAAGCACATAATGCCAATCTGGTTCAACATGCTAGCACTGAAAAGAAACACAGCACCATTTTCTTCAATCAGGCTTACAGACGTTGGATTCCCAGCCATTAATTGGTTGGTTAGTTGACAAGAAAA
Organism: Pterois miles; assembly: GCA_947000775.1. Classification (NCBI taxonomy): domain Eukaryota; kingdom Metazoa; phylum Chordata; class Actinopteri; order Perciformes; family Scorpaenidae; genus Pterois; species Pterois miles. Next base: position 36,243 of record CAMQGK010000391.1, read on the forward strand.
ATGTAGTTACAAGCAAAAAATGTTTAATTTCTTTAAGATTTTAACAAAAAGATGTAAAGTTATAAGCTAAAAAGGATGCAAAAATGCAATGAAAAGCATGCATTCCAAAAAGAAATTCATACATACTGTATGAAGTTAGAAAGAAAGAAAGATATTCCTTTATTAGTCCCACAGTGGGGTGTCTACTACTACTTGACACCTCGGCAGTGCCCAAGAGGTAAACTGGCACCTCTCCAGCAACCAGTTGGTCTTGGTCCATGGGGGTCTTGAACCCGTGACGTCCGCGTCCTAACCCAAGTCCTTACAGACTGAGCTACTGCCGCCCCCATCATTATCAAGTGGCCGTCTCTCTTGCGGCAGATAGGTCGCTTGATTTTGTGGATTGGTGGGTTCTACAGTGTGAGTGCATGTGGGTGACAATGTGTGTGAAAAATATTTGGTCAGACCAAGGCTAGGACACCACATTTGGTGACAGACATTAGTGATAATTAAAAGAGCAAAGAGCAGCGTACTAGCTGATTGATCATGTCAGTCTCAGGAGTTATATTTTCCCAGTAAAACTTTATTCATATCAGAATTATTATAACATAAGCTTAGAAACTTAATAATTTCAAACCAGGACTTCCAGCATTTAGATCTTGTGAAAAATAAGGTGTGTCAGATTCAGAAGGCTACAGCTGTTACTGCAATGTACCAGATACATAGTTAATTAACATTTAAGTAAATATGTAAATAGTAGGTTGGACTCAGTACTGGCAGGCACCCAGTACTAAAAGGACTCTGATCAGGGCCATAAAAACTTGTTCAGGACATTGCTAATATTTGTAGAAACAACGTTTGTAGCCTCAGGCCTCTTTAAGTGGGCGTTTCACTTGGCAGCAGTTGACTGACATTTGATGCCAGCTTTGCTAGGAGACATGCTATCTAACTTCTGTGGCATGTTACTGACTGGAGCATGTCATAGCCTTGTAGCTTTAAGCCAACGATCATGATACCAGATGTTTTCTCCCCATTCTAAACAAGCCCATGTAACATTAGCCTCATTTGAGATGGGCCAGGCCTGCACAGAATCAATCAATCGCCACACAGTGCATGCCGGTTAGACTTTTGTCGGACTTGAACCCGACTTGCTCTGACCTCGTGCGCATGTGACCAACGATCAGCTGCCGCAGTTCTCTCCACCGACTACAAGACCCAGGGCATGGTGGGAAATGCCTGGCTGTCGTCTGATCAAATAGCTAATTGGCTCTTAGTTTTGACAACAAACACCACGTGTTGTAGAAAGTCAAAACTTTCTGTGTTGTAATATTTAACACTACATTGTAGGCTATTACTGTGCAAAGATTTAATCTGTTGATGATAATAAAATGAGTAATCATTACAATGTCCCTTACAAGGGAGACATAAAAATCATAAAGGATACTGTAGAATTCAATGCCACATACAAATTTCCACATATATTTAAAAATTAAATAAATTTGAATATAGTCTGCAAATTACAAGTAACCTACAGATCGGATCTAACAGGATGTAACTATTCCTGTCACTTGAGGCACAGTTCATTTCAAACGAGCCCATTTATTATGATTTGTTAGAAACAGAATCCTGTCTCTCTTTCATGGGCCCAGTTCTTGTGATGGTAAATGACCAGACTGTCAAAACTCAGCACTCTGTACATTGTTCCCTGCTATGATTCAAATCATGTGGTAATGAACAGAGTCAAGCAGTAACATTGGGAATGGTCAAATCCCAGATGAAGCTAAGAAATGGCTAACAAATGCTAGCCCTTGCTGGTTGTATGTTGCAGAAAAAAAAATAAAAAATCATAAAGACAAACACCGAGTACTGATTTCTTATTTTCATTTCAGTTTAATTCTGCTTGCTGTATATAGACGCCTGGCTGATGCACAGCTGCTGGAAAACATGAAAGGTCAAACTCTCATCTTGGGTTCACGACAGTTTTTCTGGCTCTTACTTAATCAAGGTGAGCCCTCAAGCACCTCTCAGCTGTACTTCTTAAAGCTATTGATTTTCCTGCTTTCCTTCTATGGCACTGCTCCACTTACGTACAACCACAAGGATTTCCAAGAAATGCTGCGAAACCACTCGTCTAGCGCTCCTTCAGATGCTGCGCCTGGCCCAGGAAACAAACCTTGGGAAAATGTTTGTGGGAGGGTTAATGAATTTAGATCAGTGTTTGCTGCAAACACGGCCTCGCCATCCATCGCGGCGGCCTTGAAGTCGGCGGGCCCGAGGTTAGAGTTGGGTCGTCTCGGAGACAATGCAGCTGATTAGGATGGCAAACACCAGAGACTGTGGAGACAGTGTCTCGCAGCCAGAGACTGGCTAAATGCTAAGCCATTGGTCCACAATGACAAAGCCATGAGGCACTGGTGAAACAGAGGAAGGCAGATAAAGACTGGAAGGCATACTGAAACCCATATAGCTATTGAATTAGAATAGATTCAACATTAATGTTGAACTGGGATGTTTAATGTAGAGCAGGTAACAATTCAAATCTTTCAACTTTGCCTCTTAACAGAAGTGATGTGCTCAATCCAGAAAGGTTGGATTTAAAATGCTGCTCCTCCCCCCCAAGCAGTCATTAAGATTAATACATGTATTGATGTCAGCTCACATAATACAGGGTAATATCTAAATTTGAACTATAATAAAACAGAAAACAGGGACACTCAAGTGTTACAAATGACCTTTATTTAAAGTTTTGCCCATATCTGTCATGTTGCTATAGAAAAGTTCTCTAATAATTTAGCTAAAACCAAACAATTGTACCCCTTTTATGCATCCCCCATTAATTATGTCATATATTGTAAAAACAGCGGGTGACTGGTTGGTTCAGCACTCTTCATTGGGGGATGTCAGCAGCATCCAAGTCGTCAACTTGACATTGGGCGTTACTGAAAAGCATGGGATACTTTGGATGTTCATGTTTTAGCATTCGGTCAGACAAAATAGTTTAAATAGCAAAAAGAGATGGGTCCAACAAACACAAGGCTTTCATCCAGACCGTTGTATGTGTCTCGTCCATCACGTTACAATCAGCTGCTTGTTGGTGTCCCGTGTTCACAGCATTTCATGTCATTTTCATTGTATAAATGTAGTAGTTTTAAGCCCCGTGTAGTTCTTTCCTAAACCTAACTGTAGTGGTTCTTTTGCATTGTGTTATTATGTCACTACATTATGGTTTGAACACAAACCATAATGTAGTGCATGTAGTGAACACAACCTTTTTTTCTAACCTAAATAGTTTTGTTGCCTAAACCTAACCAAATTGTTTCACAACTTTAACCACATGGCATTGCGGTTCTGCAAGCGTGATATGAAGCTGCTATACATATATGTGTATATATATATACATATATATATATATATATATATATATATATATATATATATATATATATATATATATTATATATATATGTATATATATATACGTATATATATATGTATATATATATACACATATACATATATATATATATATATATATATATATATATATATATATATACACATATATGTATATATATATACACATATACGTATATATATATATACGTATATATATATACACATATACATGTATATATATACATATATATCTATATATATATAGATATATATGTATATATATGTATATGTGTATATATATATACATATATATACGTATATATATATATATATATATATATACACGCACACAGTATTTACTAAGTTATAGACATACTGTATATTAGGTAATTACACAAATTACATACCAACATGGAAAAAACAACTAAAAGTGTATATAATTTCCTTATTTTTATGTGCAGTTAAAATGTGGAGATTATTCTATCATGACAGGTTAAAGAAATGAAAATGTTTCTCCCAGGACTATAGTTCATTTTCACACACACAGAGACGTTCTGGGGTATTGATGCAAGATATGAGCAAGATAGTGAGTGACGTCTAGATAGCGTGAACTCAGCCAGTTATTCGAAACACATTGCACCGTGCAAGTCATCAGAGGGGTAAAACCCATCGCTGACAGCTCATATTTCACAGCTGGGAGCCCAGACACAGATATTAGACTGTGTCCTGGCTAAGAGGGAGGATTTTTAAAATGTAGCAGTTTATAAAAGACAACCAAAGGTGATGAATCATAACTGCATACATGACTGTTTAGGGACCGAAACTCCGCTCTCAGATTACTTTCTGTAACTTTACGACACTTTCTTGTCATGCACAGGTCTGTCCCTGCTGAGAGCAGATTCACTGCACATTTACACTGGGATAAATAGCATTTCCTGGGGAAAAAGCCAGCACTTATTGGAGATGCAAGTTGGAGCAGGGATGGCAATTTGTGCCCATCATGCAACACTAATTTATAATGACACCCCTGGAAACGCTGCTTCTCGTTTCATTTGCAATGCTAACTTGCCTCCAGACCACGCTAACATGGCTCAACAGTCGGATACGGAGGGGGCTAATTGCGCAGAGGTGGCCAGTAGCAACATGAGAGCCTATAATTGGAGGACACGCTCGGTGTGTGTGAAGAACCATTTGCATATCACTTCCACTGTCTCTGTGAGGTGGTGGAACATTATTAGCTGGAACACTCGCGGTGTCCACACTCGACGCTTCCTGCATTTATTTATTTTTTGCCTCACATTTTCTGTGTGTGTCTGCCTGTCCGGATCACTCTGTGAAATTCTTCTTTGTACGCTTTGCTCGCGAAACTTGCATTCATTAACCTTGTGTCCTTCCAAAAAGCAGTGCAGGAAAACAAACAGAGCCAGAAGATTATCGTAATGATGCAGGGCTGCTTTGCATGGAACTTTTTGCCATAATGTTTGTTAATACAAGATCTTATTCCCAGCAGTTTTCTAAAAAAAAAAAAAAAAAGCAAGAATCTTGTGGATTATTAAAGAGTAACTACACCCACAAATCCTGCTGGAACCCTCCTATATGCATGTTTAAAAACAGAGGAGTGCGTGGCCTCGTCCTGCATCGTATGTATTGTGTGGATATGGAGGACACTGACCGCTGCACAGTATGAATAGCAGAGGTAGAGGTAGTCAGAGCCAACATGTGCAACTACTCTCTGTGTTGCGTTCACTGCCACTGCAGAGGAATACATCTCTTTCATGTATGACGTTAAACTGCAAAATGCACGACTAAACTGCAATCTCAATTATGTTTGGAGGGAAACTTCCCAGATTATGGTTTGGCTTAAAATAACATTTAGTTTCACACAGGACATGAACAGAGGTCTCCCAGTGGAAAGCCCTGTTTTGTTTGACCCATCCACCAACTCTCCCACCCATCCATACCGGACCTTCCCACTTATTATAGTCATTATTATACAACATTAACTTTCATTCAATAGGCTTCATCGCTTGCTCTGCGTATTGCTAGTTGAACTGCATCACTTGCTGCAGCCTTCTGTGGACTATTAAACGTATCTGTGATCTGTCAAAGACGAACGTAATCTGTAACAAAATACACTTCTAAACGTAATTGAGAATGCAGTTTAGCTGTATTGGAGTGTAATTTCTAGGAGGCAGGGCTGGCTGATGCTACCAAAACCTTGGTAGAAGAAGAAGGTTTCACTTGTCAGTAAACACAAGACAAATTGACACAAAACAGTTGAAATGTTTTTCGAAGGGGTCACAGTGCAGGGTTAGCCATAGTACAGCGCACTTGGAGCAGTTTTTGGGGGGTGCCTTGCCTTGCTCACGGGTATTTCAGCGATGCCCCGGATATGAACTGGCACCTTTCCAGCTACCAATCGGCCTTCCATACAGGGACTTGAACCAGCGCCCTTCCGGATCCCAAGCCAGGCTGACCTAATGCTGCCCTATACATTATACAGTACGTTTGAGAGACACAGATTCTATAGTGAGCAACTGTTCAGCTACTAAACAATGTACAAACATGGCTCAGAGTCTTGCGTTTTTTTTTGTCATGGTTAGGGAGGGGCCAGAAACTGTAGCTGAAATGAACTTTAAATCCAAATAAACAAAGAAGCTAAATTTGAGCAAAGAATGTTGTTTTTTTTTTTCTCACATGAGGTTGTTAGGGGAAAAATTCACCTGTATTAACATCATATGGCAACAAGAATCTGTGATTATGTTTATAGTGCATGATTAATAATTTAGTGTGGATTTTCTCTTCAGCGCTGACAGCATGTTGCACTATGGAGGCCAAAAGGAGAAGCCTCATTACTTGGCTTTTAAAGCAGAAGACTAACTTTCCCAACTCTGTTTGAGCACTCCCCTTTTAGACCTTATGGGGCTTGTTAGATGAGACAATACACCTAGGAATAGCAGAGTTGTCCAAGCCTCCTCTCTGCAGAACAATGAGCCTGTTGTGCTTTCCTCAGTAGTGAGGAGACGTCCTGGGAGACTGGAGAGGCAGCTGTGGTGGGATCCCAGGACAAGGGATAGGACTCAGGGAGGAGGAGTCCAGCAGAGTTTTCTTTTTTTTTTCCAGGGAGGGGTGTGAGGTTATAGAGTGTAGAGGGCCTGTGTGTTGTGGGAACACCCGATCTCCCCCCTCAACCCCCACAATCTTTTCTGACTCCAAAAAAGGCCAATGTGACAGACATTTGCAATGCAGATCATGTCCAGGAGGAAGGAAAAAAGAAACCAGGAATCAATGGTCCAATGGTATCAATCTGCTGACTGCTAATGTCCTCCGCATTCTGATTCTTGACCCCTTCCCTGCCGTCCCCTAGACAAACCACCATTGTCCCCCCCAAAGGGCCCCACCTTTTCTCCCTCCACTCCATTGCGTAGCCAAAGATGCCACATTAGGCGAGGAAAATCCACAACTCGAGCTTTCTTTGAAGAGAGACGCAGTAACTGTCATTTAGAAATGTGTTTAGCAGGTTGGGGCCACGGCATAATGGGCTGAAAGGAGTAAAGAGTGAGAAGGGGGAGGGTGGAAGAGTGGGGGGTGTTTGGTGAACACAACATTTAACCCTTGTGGTCATTGTCATAATATCCCAATTTGTGTCACAAATGTGGTTAGAGTGATACGGTAAATCAGTAAAAGAAAGGCAGAGTGTCAGGTGGCACCGCTCAGTGACAAAAGGGAGGACGTGTTAAATCCCAGCCTCAACACTCATCATACCTGAGCAACGCCGGATGAAGAAACTGCCTCATTATTTTTCCATGAGGCTTGTAATGAACTAACAGCTTCATCAACCTGTTAGATAAACACACCAATTAGCAAATCAGAACATCCCCTCTCACTTTCATCTCCAACTAGCGATAACATCACAAAGATGGTTCTCTTTTGATGGAGCACCTCAGAAATATTCATTATACCCTTGGTATGATATATTTCAATTTGCAGAGCTGATTACATATCATTCAAGCGTGATAAGCAAGTATAGTACAGAATATTGCTATTTTGATTGCCTCACAGCTTGACGCATTACATTTCATCCTGCTAGGTATAACATGTTATTGCTTTGAATCTGCCAGAAAAACTCAAAGATAATCAGCTCTGCTTCTTCTTCTGAAGTGATCCTCAAAGTGTTGTCCGGGGACCCCCATCTGTCAGGGGGGTCTGCAAAATAATGTGCTATAAATTATAAAATTGTGCTGATATCATTAAAAATGGGGACCATATGCGCCAATAAAACAAGCATATTATGTCTATTACTTCCACTTACGTTGGCTTTGGGTCACTAGAAACTTTCACCACATCAGTCTGTCATGAATCGCTTTGCTCAGGGTGCAACAAATCATTCCTGCTGCTTAGCTTAACTTATAACCCACCTAGCTAGCTGCTGAAATGTTGGGGTCGGTCCACATTGTCAAGTGGCGTTAAGCCCAAACTAGCAAAACTGAAAAATGACACTTATATTGAGCAGTGATGGGAGACCAAAATCTGTCTTCAAGCTGCTAGCGAACAAAGCCGTGAAGCCGGCCAACCCAAAGCGACATCCGATTACAAAGCACCTGAAATATCAGGGCAATACAAAATTCCATAATAACGTTTCAGCTTACTGACTTCTGCACGTTGGCTTATCACAGGTCATTTCAGAGAGAGTTCCTATTGGCTGTGCACTTACTGGTGGGCAGTGCTCGGTATTTCCTCAAGTACCGAGCACTGATCCTCAAATGATGAACAGTGCTGTTGTTGTGCATGGGCCATTTGTTATTTGTTTGTTTCAGTTACATTATGTCCTTGCTTTGTATTGTGCATTCAAATGCAAAGCAAATTTCCCCCTTGCTTTTCACCATTTCTGCCATCAACCATGGAAGAAATAACCACTGTTACTGCTTTGTACATATTGTGTCCCTCATACGTCGGAAAACCAAACACCGTTATGTCTGGGTTCATAACATCACCCGGCGGCGAGCTGTATTCACATACATTTTATTATTATACCATTGCACTGACTGTATCTAGCAAGTCACACATAGCCACTGCAGTAGGAACCCAAAATAAACAGATTGTGCTGTGATTTAATTGCAATAAATGGGTCAAAAATTATGCCGAAGCAATGACATTGTGATGCTGATTTGTAAAAGGACAGAATTCATGTTTGTCGAGAGTTCAGCTCGATCGGTGCTAGGCCATGCTAACATTGTAGCTGCTCCATCAACACTAAACATAAGGTCATCGAGGTATAAATGCAGCAGCAACGTTGTTGTAATCGGATCGAAAGTATGCTGAAATAACAAAATAGTGATGTTGATTAGTAAAAAGTCTGAATTCATGTTTTGTCAGGTCTGCCCGCAAGATGACCAACAACTTTTAAAATGCTTGTTTTCTGAGTGGAGCTTGGATCGAATAATAAAAAAATGAAATGCTTATATTTCAGTATATATTTAGTTTCTTCGTTCTATGCACCTTGCACCTTTGTCGTGCATGCACTTTACTGTTTGTTTGCTTTTAGTTTTGTTACTGACTTCGGGACACGCACAAGAATTCCAGTGTACCTGTTTTTAACTTGTACAAATGGCAAACTTTATTGTATTCTGAGAGGGTCTTGCAAAATGTTCTCCCCTTTAAGGGTTCCTGGCTGAGTAAGTTTGAGAAGCCCTGCCCTAACACATCCAGATGCTAATAAGCCCACATGAAATGCAGCACATTGTGTCACTCTCAGCTGTTCTGGTCAAACAGACGGAAACGCACACAATTAGCAAATCTGCAACTCTTATGGAAAGCATCCCAGCTATTTCCAGCCATTAGTGATTTGGTTTGAAGTGGCAAACTGCTTCCAAGCCCTTGACCTCGAGGAGGGGGTGAACGGAGCACCGGTGGGGGACTAAATTAGCGGAGATGTGATTCTAAAGCCAAAAGTTCAGCATGTGCAGGGCGGTTGGCCTCAGACTATTCATTATGCTGCAAGATGGAGATGCAGGGTCGTCCTGTGGCACCTTGGCTCTAATTTGGACGACAGCAGCTGAAAAAAAAAAAAGCTCCACATATGGATGCACTGACCCCTAAACCCGCTCAGGGACTCACTGAAGATTTAAAATCATAATATTGCCCCAAGGTAATGAGAGCATTTTGTTGTTATAGTTCTGGTTTTCTGTCAACTGCACATGTGGATGACATTTTATTTACTGGAAAAAGGTTGCATGGCTGCACAGACTCATTTATATTCCCCCCATGTTCACAGTTTGGACCAAAATAAGAGCAGGAAGTTGGTTGCGTGTATTACAAGGGCATGCTCCACTCATCACAAGTGCTTTTTCATCTACTTTTACACATCCTCTCCACCCCCATAGTGCATATGATTTCTGACCAGGCTGCTCCTGCATAAAAATGCTATACAGTGGATTAGCTACCAGTGAATGGTATGATTTGGAAGCCAATCTGTCAGTTCTCCCTGTCCATGAGAAGCCTGTTCAGTCCTGTTGCCTGCTGTTTATTTATGAGCAGGTCTAGGCCCAGCGTTTTTAATCATTCATGAAAATTCGAAGGGCAGCAAAAGAAGTCAACATCATGCTGGATCCTTATCCCAACCAATGGGGTAAAAAATATTTCTCTGAGATTATAAAACGAAACTAGATGGGAGGGAAAGGAAGAAAATCTATAAGCAACACTGGGGGATTCACAGTGAGCTGTCTTACTGTGTTTGGATTTATTACTTTGCCTTTAAAAACAAATGATTACATGTGTGTATCCTCCTATGTCTGATAATTCAACCTCGGTTATTAATCTGTTCAGTGTGATCTGGTGTTTTCCCCTCGAGACAACCCATCAAATAACACAAGCCATTACATGTAAAGCTGGGATTCTGCAATCTCCTGCCAGCCGCTCCAATAGTAACATAGTTCCCAAACTCCATTCTCATTAATAAAGTGAAAATAAATTACGGGGGAGGCCAAATAAATTGAAATGTTCCTTAGAGGTCAGTGGCAGTACTCTGTTTTAAATCAGGGAGTTGAAAAGTTCAAATTAAAATTGTTGACATGTACCACCGGGCCCAAAGCAGTCAGATATTAAAAGTGGAAGGGAGAAAATAATTACTTGATTAACAGGAAATAATGTGGTCGTTTTATGAACTAATGTGCTTGACCTCAGTGCAAGCGTCTGGAACCATGTTTGGAAATTTACGAAAGAGGGAAAGACAAAACAGGTCACTGCTGGAAACTGTTTTTGGCAAATGGATGTTTGTGGAGGGGTGGGGGATTGAGGACTATGTGCATTAGTGAGTGAGAGAGGGAGTGTGTATATGGTGGGGTCAGCTAAGCTCTCCTGGGTCAGTTTGAACAGTGTGAAGATCATAAACCCACACAATTAGCCTCTATTAAGACACTAGCAAACACTTAACAAACCAGCTTCTTTACTAACAATCCAGGTCAATGCTTGGAGTGGAATTGTACCGACATGTTTCCTCAGTCTGAAATACACTGATAGGAACGTAACCAGTTTTGCAGGCATTTGCTCATAAACCAAAGTACTGTAAATATTTAAATTTTGACCTGATGATGGTGCCTTAAAAAAAATCAGGGGATCACCAAAATTGTTGCAATTCATCCTATATTTTGAGCCAATGAATCAAGCAGATATTGTGATATTACACTGGACAAGTAAAATCTTTGACCTGCCAATGGTGTTTCAAGAGAAGTCACCAAAGTGGGTCACCAAAGTCATTCATCCTCGGGGCACCATGATCGTGTGTGCAAAACTTCATGGAAACCCATCCTGTAGTTGTGGAGACATTTCAATAAAAAACATAAATATAATCCCAATGATGGCGCCAGATGAAAAGTCACAGGATCACTGAAGTCATTAAAGAGGATCTGTTACACTTTTGTGTTTTTTCTCTTTTCTTTAATGTGTTTTATAGTTTTTTTGTGCTGGTAAAAGGGCTGCATGGGTACAAAGCCCAAAATCCACACCAAAAGGAGTTCCTCTCCCCCACATATACACTGTTCCTGAACTGCCCGGAACACCTTGTTTGAAGTCCCGCCTTTTCTAACACGGTGATGTCACAATGTAACACGTGCATGATACCTGCCAAGCAGCTGACTTGGCACATCCTCAAACAAAGCTAGTCAGAGCAGAGCTAGAGCAGAGTCTGAAGACTTTGGTTCAGTTGACCAATCAGCATGGTATGAGAAAAGTAAAGCATTAAAGCATGTAAACATGTTCTACGAGAAACCCGACATACAAGTATACAATTGATAATAAGTATAATACGTCCCTGTTAATATTCATTCTCCGAGGACCATGACCAATTGTACGAAATTTCAATGTAATCAATAGTTGTGATATTTCAGTCTGGACCAAAGTGGTGGACTGACTGATGGGTGATCGGATCCCTAGAACCACCCTGTTAGCACGGGTAAAAAAAAAAAAAAAAAAAAACTACAAACAAACTTCTACATGCCAATCTTAGGGTCATTTCTAAATGAACAAACTGCACGTTTAGTCCGTTAAAGGAAGATTCAATTCATTTTTTTCATCTAAGCTATGATTATTTGCTCAAGAAAATCATTAAAAATGCTTTGGCAACAGCCAGGTAGTGAGCCTCATCCTTAGCTTTGGTTTGTTTGACTTGGCTGCATCTACATTCAAATGGTGTTGTACGTACCTGCTGAAAGATCTGAAAGAACAGTGATTAATGAATGTTCTGCTCCAACTGTGCTTAGTGTGAAGACATCCGAAAATATGTGAGCTGGACCATCAATTGTAGTTTGAACCCCCATTACAATAATGTAGCATTCACTCATACAAGTACATCGTGGTGTATGCCTGCCTGCTGGTATTTTATGCATGTATGCAGGCGTGCACGTGTACGTGTGAGTCCCTACTTGTGCACGATGCAATCACAAGCACATACTTTAGCCTTGTTTCCGCCACTTGATGACAAGATTTGACAAATGCTGAGGCACAGCTGCATGCAGAAGTGCCGCGGCTCTGTTTAGAAATATTTGTGCCACGGCAGTGCCAGCATCCAGGGATTATAGGCCCGAGGAAGCCTGCATTACTCAGGAGACGGAACATCTGTGTTTCTGAAGGGCAATCAGCGAGATACCCAATGGTCTTGGAGGAGCGATGAGGTCCAGCACTAGCCATTTCAAAAGGTTAGCCAATTTGCCTTTAACCAAATGGAGCTTCAGTCTCACGCTGCACTGTGTATTCACCAAACACTGTGGTGATTGGTTGTGCAAACAAATTCCACTGAATAGAGTAGAATAGGTACAAGGAGGATAAAAAAAAAAAACTGCATGTAAATTAGCCTGAAACTTGACCTAATAGGGCAGTGTAGTGCTGACGAAGATTGATGAGCAGCAATAAATTCACATACATTAAAGCTTTGGGAAACCCTGATGGTAAAAGCCCCAAAAATCTACACAAGTATGAAGTCAAAACAAAAGCTGAGTGAAATATATAACATTTAGAAGAGTTTCCATTTACACATCAAGAGTTCCCCAAAATGAGCGTGCATTACAGCATGAAAACATCAGTTCAGTGAAAACGCCTTGATCTCACTGAGCGCCCAACAGGAGAAAAGATGGATTGGGGACTCGGAGGGTCACCACTGTTTGTGTGTTTGCTTTTGGTGTTTGCAGAGAAGGCCTCTCTTTTTTTTCTTCTTTTTTTTTTTTACGATGCCATCTGCGCCGCAGCAAGAAAGGCCCGCATTGTCCATACGTGCAAGCCCCTTGTGAATGATCACTGTGTTGAGGCGTTAATGACAATACCATTTGAACTTCCCACACTGCTTTTCTTTCATGGTTTAAAGTCCTACTCGGCGCGCCAAGGAAAACAAGAGCGTAATGGACATTTTCTGGCTGGGCAATTATGTGAAACGAGACTGCCCTCGTGTTTTGTTTGTGATGGTTTGTGGCAGAGCGAAATGCTGGCCGCACTGAGGAGAGTGCAAAAGTTCAGTGTATTGGATGGCGGATTGAGCTGGACCTATACGTTGACATTTACGTACATACTGTATAGTATTTTGAGATTTTGGCAGTGACTGCTCATGTTACACAACAGGGACTCAACTTACTGTTTAATTGTGTCTGACCTTTGCTTCCATTGGTCCCAAACTTCAGAGTTCTGAGGGATGACACTGAATGTCCACTATTTTACCTCAGAAAAACCTATATAATAGAGTTTTAGTCAACTTTTACCTCTGAAATAAAAACAAATATGCCCTTCTCTTGTAAAAAGTTCTCTTGTAAAGTAGGATTTCCCATCTTACAATGTCCTCAGGACACGGTATAATCTATATAGCATTTTCTGGCAGATGAACAATCAACAGAGACTGTTAGACCCCGTAATGGATCATTATTCTCACAGAGATTGATTTACAGTACAGGATGCCAGCCAATCTCTCGGGTGCAAGAGCCAACCAGCCCTACTGTCATTTACTCTGCAGCTTTGTCACACTGCACTGGAAATATTAAGACACCAACCAACAAGGAGAGGAAGAAGTGAGAAAACTTTATGTCATTCAGAGGTCAAGCACAGCTCATCAGCAGCTGACGTCTCACCATGTAAACTTTTCCACAAGTCATCTGCAGCTGCATGCTCTCTGCCTGCATGCAATCCAAATCTGCTTGCTCTGCATCCAGCCCCTCGCATAATAACTGTCATTCCCACTGGTTAATCACATCAATTTGTGTTGCCGTGGCTATATAGTTGTTGTTGTTGTTGTTGTTGTTGTTTTGCCGTTTCTGAGCATGCCCAGAGGAGGTGTTCTCTCGAGCAGCTACGATGAGGGGTCTTTCTTTTTCTGCAGGGTTGATGCAGGCAGCTCATTAGCCGCCTCTCTCCTCATCCCTAAACAGCTTGGTTTGCATATTGAAGCAAATGGAAAGTGAAGGTGTTCTAGGCAGGAGAGGGATGATGGGATTCCAACTTACCTCCTGATTGGCATTTTTTTCTGCCAGGGCCTCCTCGTTGTAGATGGGGAGAATAACAAGTCCACCCCCCCCTCAAAAAAAAAAAACAAAAACACATTTGTGTCTACAATGCTTAGGCCCAGGATTCAACTAAAACACACTTGCCACACTCTGCTGCTGTTCCTGCTGTGGTTGCAATTGTTGTATGGATCTCTTAAGTGCATTTATACACAACTTTCTCTGAGTTAAATCAGCAAGCGAGCTGTGTTTCTTGGCATCACTTACCGACATATTGCAGAACTGTAGTAAGCAAAGTGTTAGGGAACTCTGTTAAGGCTAATGAGATGGTGATGTAAGTTGGAGGCCACACTGAAAGGTGGGTAAGCTCTGAAAACAAGCAGCTGATGCTTCTTGGTATAAAGGTACATTGTGAATTAAGATGTAAATGCAATGCAAAAAGTGGGGTTATGTAAACTCTTTAGGTGTACGAAGAAACACAGGCTTATGGGAAGCATGGTTGTTTGACGATGGGTTGCCAGTGTAATTCTGTTAATGTTGCTGAAACCCCAAAAATCCAAGGGGACACAAAGGTTGTGATCATGACCTAACATATAAAAAACATCTCAACATCAGATCAGTGGGCAACCTGCAGATTTGAAAAGCCAATACAGAAGTCTGATTGTATAGATGTCTTTGAGAAAACAAGCCTACATTTTCTCATCCCAGCTTGTCACATACTGCCACTTGGCATCACTTTATTTTTGGCTTCAAAACCACCATAGTTAGGTTTAGGAAAGAACAATATGGTTGGGACACAAACAGATGATTTTAACATGACACACAAGACACAAACAGCAGCCTCCTGGGTGAAAGCCTTGTGTTTGTTGGACCCATCCACACCACATTCCTGGCGCACTCTCAGAGTGTTAACTGTTGTCGTGGATGGGTTTGCATTGACTTGTCTTTGACATGTCTTTTAAACATCAAAATCTGTCCCGTGTCTCTACAGGTCCCCATAATGTCATCAAAGACTGTCCTCTCTCTTTTCCTCCTGCTCCATGAGTCAGAAAATGTGTCTGAAAATACACTGATCAGAAGTCCTTTCCCTAATGATGTTTTTTTTATATGCCATATTGGTTTCTGGGTGTAACACTCCTACAACCCAAGCACCCAGGAAGAGCGCTGGTCATTGATCCCAATGTTCGTAGTGGCCAAACGGTGGCGCTACAACTTCCGTGTCCGTTTTCTTTAGGTAAATCAATTTCCCAGTGGGAACACTCAAATTGCCCTCATTAAAATAATTACGTCCCAAAAGTTGTAAAACGCACTAATAACCGAATAATAGCTGAATCCAGAGTTACTTCTCTTCCTCAGATTATGTCTATGGAGACCCAGACCGTGACAACAGCGCAAGCTGTGACGATGCATTTGGGACCCTGTGAGCAAGTCATGTGACCGAGCAGACACTACTGTGCATATCAGACAGTACTTTTCCAGGTGGTTGTCAAGCCATTTTGTCTTGATGCGCCACAGAGCAACTTTCATAGGAATGAACGGGGCCCCATATCCAATGCTGTAACCAGTTCTCTAAATACATCGTGCTACAACCCCTACCTCCATGCTTGGTAACCCCAACAATTGAGTAGCTTGCTTAGCAAGCTGTGTCCGCCATTGTTATTTTTCCACATACCGGCGGCCAACATGCTGAAAGAGCCAAACACGCTACTTGTGCTGCTGTTGGCTGCAATAGGCCATTTAAATGTTTGCACAATCTTCCAACTTGGGATGCTCTGAAGACCCATTGGATAAAAATTATCTTTACTGGAAATATCCCCAGAAATGACGGTAAAAGTTTGTACGTCTGTGCAAATCATTTTACCGATGACTCCTCTGTGAATATAGGTCAGTACCAGTCAGAATATTCTATTATCCAGAGACTAAAAACTGTCTCCATACCAACTGTCCAGGATGCTACAAGTTTTGCCTTTTCTGTCTTACTGTTTATTAGGGCCAATTTGCTAGACGGAGTTAGCATTAGCATGCAGCGCGGCTAAAATGGCTAGCTTCAAATGAACTTATATTGCTTCATCATCCAGCTTGTGAGAGGCTAATGTAACATTTAGCACCATTTCAAACCTGTAAAATAACGATAGTAGGAGGTATGGTGTGTGTAAACTTGGTCTCCATGTTGCTTTTTGTGCAACTTTACGCTGCAGCCTTTAACAAGAAGGCCCTCTACTTCATTAGCCTCGCCGGGTTGGATTGTTTGTGTGGATACGTGTTGTAGACAGGGCTGGACTGGGACAAAAAATTGGCCCACAAATTTTGAGCCAAGACCGGCCCACCGGGTATTGATGGAAAGACGATGAAGCCTTAGAATGAAAACAAACTTTCTTGTGACAATGCTTGTACACTGTCTTGTTGGTGTATATGTACTTGTCTAATAAACTTAAACCTACACCATCCTCCCAGTCCCATTATACACAGTAAACCAAGAAACCAAAAGGCCGCTTGGTCTAGTTATCCTCCTAAACAATGTACAACCTAGGATGGGATCCTGAAATTAGGACAGAGAGGAATAGAGGTGAGACACGATCATTGACGAATATTAAAATGAATAAATAACAGATTTAGCAGCTTCGGATGCTGACGCTGCTGACGAGGAAGCTCCGCCATTGCCACCAGCAAACATCTGTGTTATTTTAACACACTTGGCAGCATCTGCCTGAAGGGCTTGCCTCTTTTTGTTACAAATTTTTTTCTGCTCCTCCTTTCTTGCTGTATTCCATGTTGTCCTCTATATGATTGATTGATTGATTGACTGACAGCCCCCGGGAGGGAGGGGCCATCGGCCCTCGGCTGTAATTGGTCTAGCCCTGAATCAATCATGACTAATAGGATCTATCAGTTTTGTGTAACAACAGGTATCCTGACTAATACCATTACTAATACTAGCACCATTAGTAAAAAAAATTCACGATCGGCCCACCGGGCAAATGCCCAGTATGCCCGATGGCGAGTCCAGCGGTGGTTGTAGACACCCCTGAAGCTACACATGCACAAAACAAGTGGTCAAACTGTAAACTAATCCAGAAACAGTGATTCATTTGCTTGGAAATGTTATAAAGAGAGAGAGAGATATTCCTTTATTAGTCCCACAATGGGTAATTTCAGTTTTACACTCTGTTTTTCACACACAGTACATATACATGCGTCAATGGAGAGATGTCAGAGTGAGGGGGCTGCTCCTGACAAGCGCCCAGAGCAGTTGGGGGTTTACCTCTTCGGCAGTGCCCAAGAGGTAAAGTGGCACCTCTCCAGCAAGCAGTTGGTCTTGGTCCATGGGGGTCTTGAACCCGTGACGTCCGCGTCCTAACCCAAGTCCTTACAGACTGAGCTACTGCCGCCCCCATGTAGCTTTCATTACGTTAACCCAGTTAATGTGCCCTGACCAAAGGCTGTAGTGACCAGCTGTGCAGTGTATCACAGATGCTACTACGACCGCTATGATTCACAGATAGTTATTAGTCTCATACAGCAGTGCGAACAGTGAGTCTCTAGCTTTTTAACACTTTCTGCTCTGCTACCTTCATCTAACTGAATTCCCCTCTGGGAATGAGAACGGGCCGGTTTTCGGTCTGGATGTTGTCTGTATTTTCATCTTGGACCTTTAACGATTTCACAGTGTGTTTTCAGTTCATGAAAAAAAACTTTTTGGTCGCCTAGAAATGTCTTATTCAGTGTTTGGTTGTACTTAGCTCCAACATCTGTCACTTTTGGTTGCAAAAAAACTAAGATGGTGACAAAATGCCAAACCCGAGACTTAAAATGGCAGTCCACCAACCATTGGGTGACGTCACACTGTCAATCTGTTTAATGTCAACTCCAATATAAAGTCGCCCTTCGTTTTCAGCACTTCACTTTCAGATCCTCGTCTGAACATGAGACATTTGACCTCTAAAAATGTACCATTTACTCATTTTCAGGACTTCGGAGGAGCTCATTGACAACATCATGAAGTGTGGGAGGGGGTAGCAGTAAATTAACTCACAGCACCATCAGAGGCGGCGAGAGAGAGCATGGTATGGCTTTCTGACAGAGAGGAAATGAGCTGAGAGGATCTCCTGGGCCGCGGCCGGTCCTTTGGTTGGCCAAGGTAAAGGAGATGGAATTCCAGGCCTGGAAAAAGTCATAACTCCAAAATGACTGGGAATGTATGGATCCTTTAGAGGCCTGGCAGACCTTTCCAAAGTAAACAAGGTCACTGTGGCTGCTTTGTCCAATTTTCTGGGTTTTTCAAAGACCAGCGTCCTGTGTAAATTACCTTCCATGTTAAAAGGGGGTTTTATCAACCCACATTTAACATGAGACATGTTGATTTTACATGAAAGTCCTCTCTACCTGTGTGAGCACAAGTTTCACCAGGTTTTAAATTTAAATCAATATTTGGATTATGAAAGGGGCTTGGGATTACGTGCTGGCCATTTTGTCACCAACTCACCGCTTCTCAAACCAGGCCCCCAGTAAATCAACACATTTTATTATATACCTGTAGCTAATACTCAGTTTCATTTAAAGGCAGAGTTGGTAAATATTTTATTTTTTTTTTTTTATATTAGTTGAAACTGTCACGATATCCCAAAAGCAATCAATAAATCAAATGCAAACAGAAAAAGAAAAAAATCTAGTATCTGTGACTAGTGCAGCACTGTAATAAACTTGTCCAAATCTTAAATAAATACAAAAAAATTAAAAACAAATAAAAACTATACTATAAAATAAAAAATAAATGCTAAAATTTTTGTCTTAAATACTTTAAATTTTATTTTCAAAATAATAATACAGAGTAATTTGGCCCTCCGGTGTGAACTTGTGTGAATGCATAAAGTAATAATCATCTGTTTTCATTCATTCATTCATTCATTATTTTTTTTTACCCTGCTTGAGTATGTCTTTCCCTATCCATTTCTCCAACAATGGCACCACTGCGCTCTAAAAACCCATTATTTCCAATGACTTGTCTCACGCCACGACAGCATTCTCTGCATCAAGCAAAGTCCAACTTTGGGTGTTGCGTTGTGTGAACGCTATTCAAACCCGAGTTGTTCGTGAGCACCTCTCTTTTGCCAGGAAACAACATTTGGTGTCGCTGTATTGTTGTCCGGGTGGAAACAGTAGGGCTTCTACACGGCATACAGTTTCAAATACAGGCTGAGATAACAAAAAAAAGTGTGAACATCTGTCATAATTTGGGAGAAATATGGGAGAATGTTAAGTTGTATGAGTCTCCCGGGAGGAGCTGTGAGTATGAATGCTGCTACCTACTTTCATTGGAAAAGAGTTGGACATACTAGGCTGGGTTTTTCGGTTTCTTAAAAATCTAGTGTACTCTTGCTAGTTTTCAAGATTGCAGACCCTGCCTTTAATAACACTTTTCTGTTTATGAAATCAGTACTTTTCTGATTCCTTAATGTCTCACAGCACCTCAAATCAATGCTTAAAAAAAGTGAAGAAAATAAAGCCACTTTTGAAGTTAATCATGCAAGAGGGTTGTCAAAGATGTGGTGCAGCAAGACCCCAGGCGACACCAGAAACATCTTTTAATCGGCACTGGGGACATGTAAACAGTCATTAAGACGGTGGGAACGCTATTCATGCTTTTCAGCTGCCTGATAGATGCAGGATGCCTTGCCAATGTCTACACAAGCAAAGCGCACCAATGCAAAGCCAACACACACAAAAAAAAAAAAAAGGGAGCTCGAGTGAAGAACTTTATGCGCACCTTCGCGATTGACATACACACAACACAACACGCACATCTATTCAGGCTGCGCGCGAAGTGAAGGGATCCACTCAGGCTGACGATAATGTAGTTTTTCTTCTTCGGAGTTTCTATGGCAGATGTGCTAGCGCTGTAAAAGCGGAAGGGATGCATTGGGAGCTTGTTAATTAGCAGAATGTTTTGAAAGGCCTCGCGTCCCGCCTTGGCTGGCAGGTTGGCAGCACCTGATTAGTAGGGAATAGCGAAGCGCTGAGACGACGCTCTAGTTCCCCAAAATAAAGAGAGGAAAAACTCTCTCTCATACTCAAGCACGCACACACACACACACACACACACACACACACACTCAGGGGGCCCATATGCTGGCCTCATTTTTTCCTCGTCTTCACCTGACAAATTGCATTCACTCTGTAAAAAGCGCAGACGCTGAGGAGAGAATACATGTGTCTAAAGCATCTCTTTGAACTGGGAACGCTAAGAAGATCATTACACATACAACATTGTTTTCTGACGTGGAACATGTTCCATGGAAAAGGCGGCAAATTACCTCATAATGATGATGTATAAGCAGATGTAAAGTTTACAAAGTTTCAGAAGTTGTCAGTCTGGCTAAATCGCGATGCGGTTTGATGTTTTGGTTGTTTTCTGGCCTGCAGTGACCTCTATTCCCTCACATGCAGCATTTCCTGAATGACTGTCTTTGCATACGCCTTTGAAATATTTGACATATGCATATCAGTAGACAGCCAAAGTGCCAGGTTATGCTCACGGCATTCACAGAAGTGTGTGAACCCTTCAATCTCCGTGGCTGAATGACAGCGTTTCAACTAAAGGCTGGAATTATAGCTCTGCAAAAGGCACACATTAGCGTCTGGATGGAACAGTGGAATGGGTAATCACGAGTTGCAGAGGAGAGTCGCAGGGAAGTCTACACGCACGCCTCTCAAATCTCAACAAAAGGGCCGATTGATTGATCCAATTTCCTGTTGGGAAAGGCGGGTTCAAAACAGGAAATGAAAACTATGTTCCGTACACGTAGAAAAATAAGTAAGGATCTCCGAGGGATTCATGAATTCACAGGCTATCTTCTAGTAAAGCGGGAAAGAGCAGAAAGTTTTCTAATGTGCACATGACAGTTCCTGTGTTTGGCAGATGGTAAATACGGTGCAGCACTGGAGCCCTCATGCAGACATTCGGTCCCTCGGGGGTCTATGATTTCAGGATATTTGTGTTTGCAGGCCATGTTGTTATCCGCCTGTTGCCCTCAGTGTCAGGACCACCATGGGAAGTCCTTCCCTATGGGGAATACCACCACCAATCAGGGCCTCAACTGTGAAAGCTCATTTCATTTTTTCAGGTCAAACAGCACCAAGTGAACTTACACCTTTGTGGGTTCTTTGTTTTTCTTTTCAGGCTCATTTCAGGTCTTTCGTGACATTAGAATTACTGCTGTCAACTGATTGAAATATTTCATTGCGATTAATCGTATGATTTTCCATAGTTAATCATGATTCATCACAAATTAATTGCACATTTTTAAGGCGTTCAAAATGTACTTTAAACTTTTAAATTTGTTAAGTATTTAATCCTCTAATCAAGATGGGAGTGGACAAATACAGGTATGTTGCTTTATGCAAACGTACATATGTTATTATTCAATTAACGACATAAAGACATGACAAAACAAGGAACCACTTTGAAAATGGCCATCGCAAGTTTTTCCTCGCTAAAATTTTGCATAAGTTTGGAGCGTTATTTAACCTCCTTCACTAAGCTAATATTGATAGTACTGTTTGATATGATGCCAGTATCATCATTCCTCCAACCTAAAAATTACAAGGTAGTGTTAAAACTAATTTGTGTTAATGTGTTTACTTTGACAGAGTCAAGTTTCTAGAGTCTATTCTTTGAAATAATTCACTTCATCAGAATTTATTATGAACCGCTCACCCTGCAGAACTTGTGGCTGCAGCTGACACTGACCTTTCTGCTCAGGAGATACCAGAAAAAGAAGTAAAGGTAAAACCTACAGTAGGTAGAGACATAGTGAGGCCATGCAGGCAGCTGTAACAAGAAGAATTGACATTTCTCAGTCAGGCTTGACATCCTGGACAGGAAGCATAATCTGGAAGAAGGGCCACCCGGTCACTGTGCAGCCAGCCAGATGGGGACACAAGACCTGGGGTGGTACGGGTTACCAGGACCTCCCTTCCACTTGGTCCCAGAGTCCAACTAATGGACATCTGTCACAGTCCCACGACAGCAGATCCAGTCACTGTCAGAGCCGTAATGAAATATGTATGAAACAAGGATGTTTAGCAGCGGCGGGGCCCAGTGCTAATCAATGATTCGATCCGCTGGCGCCCAACGCGGAATACATTTATTATACATTATCTTTTCATGCAGTCAATTTTATGCATTCTGATTCTACCTCCAGCCGTACCGCATTGAAATGAGGCAAAGCTGAAATTGTGTTTAAAATTTAAAGTGGTCCCATTGCCCCGAGCTACATGCCCTCTCGCTGTCATGCACACAAGATTGTTGGAAAGTGAGACATTTTCTTCTCTCGCACTCGCTGCTCGCCCCTCCGAGCATCTGCTGGAACAATTGCACAGCTAGTGCTTCCTCAAAACAACAGCAAACATATTTGTGGCACAAAGTAATGTCAATTAAGCTCTTCTTTTTAATTATGCTAGTAAAAAAAAGTGCCCTGCGTGGTGAGTCAGAGCTAAGTGACCTGAACAGGAGTTAGCAGTGGCAGCCAAGGGCAAAGCTGGCTAATGTAAACCAAATCCTGTACCTGGGGAGCACAGCCTATTCAGGCTAATCCGCTAGCCTGGAGGCTGCTGCTTTAATAGGGGCACTGTGGACCTAGTCATTGTCCTCTCTACTCAAGGAGCCCAATGCAACATGTTAGCCCCACCGAGCTGCAAAAAGCCCCTCCACCCACTCCTGCCTGAATATTTATCTGAGCCATGTGGGAAGGGGGGGGGGGGTTCGCAGTGAAGAGAAAGGAAGTGTGAATTTGTGTGTCTGACTTGTTATTTGAAAGTGCCAAAAGTTGATGACGTGCTATTTTTAAAGACAATAACTCACAGCCCACAAAAAGAAACATTTCGAGCTTGTAAAACAGCCCGAGATGCTTTGACTCGAGGTTAGCGCCGACAACAATGCAAGAAAAAAAAAAAAGAAAAAACGAATATAAATAGACTGAAGGGAATGAAGATCTGGTGGATTGTAGTGGTTGTATTATCAAACGCACCTTTCTCTGCAGGCCTGTCATTTGGCACCAGCCACCGAGGGAGCAATAGCAGCTGTCAGCCGCAGCCCTTTACATATCCATCCTCCCAATACATCTCATTGGATTCAATTCATTTCACCCGAGGCATTTTTGTCAGTCCTCTCAAATTCTTCCATTATGCTTGTGTGTTTTGGCGTGTATATACGTGCACATACCTACAGTATATCTGTCCTTTGTGTGCGCGGGTGCATTCATGCGTGTGCAAAGCAAAAAGCGTATTTACACACATGTTTACCCCGGCTGCCATGGGAGCCTGGAGTACGCCAGGGGCTGCTGGGGTTACACAGCAGGGGAGGAAGCCTGTGAAGGGCTGCCTCAGTAAACCCACTGATTATCTGTACCATTAATTCACACCTTCTTGACCTTGCTGCTCAATCTATACTCCAGTGCATGTCTCAAGTGGCGCACTAGGAGGAGGCCAGGCTCATACATCCTAATCCAGGGCTAACACGGACCACAAGACCGTTGCTCCAAGTTGGGTTTTTTCTTGTTTTGTGTCATTGTGTCAAGTTTTCAGTTGCTGGCCTTGTCGACGTAGGCGCTATAATCTATACTTTTCAACAACATCCAGTGACATTAATGGCTGCAATGCACAAAAAAAATGGCAGTTTTCCTGTGATTTTTATTTGCTGTGCTGTTTAATTTGGAAGTAGCATTTCTTGCTGAGGCAAGAGAAGGAGATTTCTTCCGACTGCTTTGAGGGGGGAAAGTAATCACTCTAAATGTAAATTAAGATTTGCTAAATGTAAGCGATGTTCTGTTTGGTGTCCTTTTGTGAGGTAAAAAACTCCCCGGGTTCTGTGCATCTGTCCACAGCTATGGCTGGAACGCAGGGGTCAGATTTATAATTAACCCTGTACACTTTTTAAAGGGAAGTGACGGGTAGAGAGGGGACGTCAGCTGCTAATGTACTTTACTGCAGGTGGGCTATTTTTTCTTATTACTTTATTTCTTACTTGAGCAAAAGTGATTGAAACTGCATCCAAATTCCACACTTTTCTTATCATAATCTCTTTAAATAAACAGTCAAACCAGACCAGACCCACAGCTGTCAGTCTGTGATGCCATTAAAAAAACTGAAGTGCCTTCAAAACACTATCCTGACTAAAGTTTTATATACATACATCTGTTATAATCCATCAACATTATTTTCCTGTGATAACTACAGTCAAAATAATTCCTAATTACTGATGTACAAAAATAAGGTATAATTTCATGCAAATTAAGTTTAATTCCCTCAAAAAATTGTAAAATTTGTTTTAATGTTTTAATGAGCTGGAATGAAGTTGTCCATAAAAGGCGAATGGTGTTATACTGTATACCTTATAAATCAGACCAGGTCAATTTTGACCCAGGAGGACTACAGGTGTCATTATGTGCTGCCATAAAAAAATAATAAGAAAATAAAGAAAACTGAAGTGCCTTCAAAACTGAAAAAATCTTTACAAATACCTGTTATAATCCATCAACATTATGGTCCTCTGATAAAAACTATAGTCAAAATAATTCCTAATTTCTGCTTTCTTTTACTCAAAAATGCACAATTTCACAGAAATGAGGTTTATTAACCACAAATTCACCTAAAAATTGTAATGAGTTGTAATGATGTTGGCCAAAATGGTACTTTTTATGAGGTACTTTTTTTGTTGTTTTATAACTTTTGTTATAAAAATGAATCCCATAAAACCTGTGGTAATGAGTTGGAATGAAGTTGGTTAAAAATGTGTAACGCAGAACTAGGTGATAATTTATACTGTGTACCTTATTAACAATCAAACCAGGTTAATTTTAACAGGAAGACAATAGGAGGGTTTTGGCATCATCGGGCAAAACTTCCGTGATAAGATTTCAATATATTGTAATATGTGTAAAACTAAACATCTGTACCTGCTCATGGCTCAAAAAAAAAAAAAAAAAAAAAAAAAAAAAATATATATATATATATATATATATATATATATATATATATATATATATATATATATATATATATATATATATATATATATATATATATAGCCCATGAGGGGAGACTTTGGCCAATCGCAGGTCATTTCAGAGAGAGAGCGTTCCTATTGGTTGTGCTCTGAATGGTGGGCGGTGCTTGGCATTTCCTCAGCGCAGATCTCAACATGGCTGCCGAGTCACAAACGTTCTCATTTAACAGCTAAACAGTACACTACAAAATATTTCTGAAAACATTTGTGAGGAGAAATAGACATTACAGTAACAGAATATTAATTCATATTTGATCAGACTATCTAGTTTGATTGGAGTTTGCGAGTGACTGACAGATGCCCAGAGACGGCAAGACTACAGATCAGCTCTGATTGGTTGTTTTCCTCCAGTCTGTGAAATCTTGCAGATGCCATTAGGAGCACTGGAGGACATAGTGACACATGATTTTTTTTTTCAGATTACCACTCACATGTACTGCTGTCAGGATATAGTGACTGTTTTATAACATTTGCAGCTAAAAATGTATTATCTTTCACAGTAGCCACGGTGCATTTCGAGTGTGTATCCACTATTAGCGAGCGCCGACTCCTGTCCCAACGTTTTGCCACTGTTGTTAGCGTTCATCAGCATCAGAGCCGTGTCGCCCTTTGATGGCTCAGTTTTGGTGGTGGCGCTGGGGGGCTGAGCAGGAGTCGGGTACGAGCAGCGTCAAGCTGGGTTCAGAGGTTAATTGTCAGTATTTTGGTTTGTTACTCCACGTGTAGCTTCCATCCACTTTGATTCCCCCGCTTACACTATGACTGGCGTGGAGAAGGCTTTACGCTGATCACATTTGGCACTCATTAATGGTCGTAATCTGAGGCTATCGACAATGGCGTGCCCCCCCCCTCTCGCTCCTCATTCCCCGCCGTGCCCTGCCGTGGTGGACGACGGGCAGGCTGGCTGGCAGGCTGGTGGGCGGGTGAGGCCGGGAGCTCTCGGCGGGTGATGAAAATCCATTCTGCGCTCTTAATTGAAGGTAGAGCTGTCATGTTCCACGCAGACAGCCACATGTAATTATTCCAGTCTGCCAGGCTTCAGTTTGCCTGTCAGCTACCTGCCTGGGCTGCCTGCTGCTGCTAGAGGGTGTATAGAGACAGAAAGCAAGGGAGGGGTGGATGAGGGGATGGATGGAGGAGGAGAGGAAGGGAAAAAAGTGTGTGTCTGTGTGTGTGCTTGCTCGGCCTGGCTGGGGAGTTTCACTGGAGGGGTGCATAAAAAGCAGTGATCTTCCAATTTGTCTCTGCTGTTCGTCCTTTTCTCTCTCTCCCTCTATCTTTAACTCTCTTTCTACCTACTTTTCTCTTGTGCTGGCACCCTCCAGTTAATCTGCAGTTTTTCTGTCTCCATATTTCCTACTTCAGGAAGAGACACAGAGGAAGGAAAAGAAAAAAAAAAAAATACAGAAGCACAGAGAGGAAGAGTGAGCGACAGTAAATGTAGGCCCTCCACAGATAGCCCAGGCCGCTAAACATAGCCTGCTTGGTTCAACATCGACTTCAATTTGGGGAACCTCAGAGTATTTTGTTCCTCCATGTGGCAATTAGGATGTCAAATCAAACTTGGGAAGGCAAACAGCAGAGCAAGCCTCCTCGCTGCTATTTCCAGACACCACGTCTCTGTCTCAAGCACACACAAGCCTCTCTCTCTCTCACACTCACACAATACTTTCTCTCTCACACAGCCATCCAGATCTCCGAAGGATTACAAAGTCTAGCTGCTCACAGAGCTGTTTTCTCCCTCACACGGACACAGGCGCACACACACACAGTGTTATGGAAATGATCACATCCCCAAACAATGCCCAGTCCCTGACCCAGCGGTCCGAGGAGCCATAAATCGGGGCGTTTCAGCGGAGGGCTGACCCTTGACCCTTCCAACACCAGGCCTGTCCTTACTGTCAGTCAGGCCTTTATCTCCCTCTGACCTCTAAACATTAGCCAGACAACAACGGGGTGAAGTCAGAGCCCTTATCCCCAATCACACGCCTTTTTTCTCCAGCATTTCACACCATGACATCAGTGCGTGCTTGCTGCTCCAGGACGAATCACTTCCATTCACACTTTGGTAAAGCATATGCTGTTTTCGTGTATGATTTTGTCTGAAATACTTAGTAGTAACACACATATACAGTATATATACATATATATAGTAGATCAGCATTCTCCCTGTGGATCAGATAAATTAATTTTACATTACTCAATTTTGGTTAGATCTTAGAAGTGTTTTCAGTATATTGTATCATATGATCTTCACTGACATGGTGCAACAACGGCTTGATCTATCTGGTTCTCGTCATCAGATCTCTATACTGTTCCCACTAAACAACTTGCTGACTTGTAATTGGGAGTCTTGATGTCGCTGTGGTTTCTACACTACATGACTGACTGGTGACAGGAGGTCACACACTAGAAGATGGAGGAATCCCCAATGAGGTCTCCAAACTAAGTTTGTATATGAAATACATGGTAAATGACATGTGCACCACTTTCACCTCTCTTTTTACTATTCTTTCTTCTAGGTGCAGCAACAACTTACTGTATGTGTTGCATATACAGGCGACCCCTTAGGTTTCTCCTCAACCCGTGTCTTGTGCCCTCATTGGCTGTAGCTTGTGGCCAATGTCCCCAACAGTGTGAACTTGGCATCAGTTGGTTTATATTATAATAATCAGATTTGCTGTTATGGTTATGACGTGCCTGATGCTGTCTTGACTTACGGAGTGCCTCAAGGGTCTGATCTTGGCCCCATTTTATTTCTAATCATATGCCATACCATCCATATGTACCATACCGAGCTGGTATTTAGTGATTTTTTTGCATGATACACTTGAGCAATGTGAAAGATCTGGCATTATCTAGCAATGAGGCTGCAGTTAACAACTTTTCCCATGTGCCAGTCATGTAGGTTTGCTATGGTGGCTGACGCAAAAATGTGAACAGCCCTATTTTAGACAGTTGTAGTGAGACTAGAGTGCTTAGTTTGTGTGTGTGTATGTGGGAAGTTAGTGGTGAAACAAGAGAGAGTGGCAGCGATGGGAACGAGTAACATCAACTCATCATCATCATCAACTCTGGCCAAAACAGTTTGGTTTGTCCGTTTTGGGCTACTGTAGAAACATGGCGGTGCAACATGGTGGACTCTGAAGAGGACCCACTCCTTATGTAGATGTAAACGTCTCATTTTAAGTTAACAAAAACACAACTACTCTTATCAGGTGATTATACATTAAAGAAAACATACTTTATATTATGCCATTCCTGCCTATAGATCCCCCTAATTGTTACACACTGGTCCTTTGAGTAAGTCTTGACACACATGATTATCCCCACCTCCGTGACTAAAATGCTATCCCTTCTTGGTTAGTCATTGCTGTTTTTCTATAAGTGTCAACAGTCTGGCTTCCACTCCAACTTGACTGAAAGCCATCTAATGCAATGAATGTGTAAGATTCCCAGACTCAACCACGTATTTTGTCAAATTTAATTCAATTGTCTGACATCTCCTGTCCTGGCAAACACTTCCCTACATTCCATAATATTCCAGAAATTCCATGACCAGTGGGAAAACTACATACAAGATAGATATTTAAACCCTGGAGGTATTGTCAGTTCAACTCGGCACAGAACTAGACACACACCCCTCTGGTTCACAGGGTTTTCAAAAGCACAACCACATGAAGGCACTGTCTGCTTTATTTCACTGACTGTTTTCTTTTCTTGTCTTTTCCCTTTTACCATCAAGCACTAAATTATAATTGCTCTGATCTCATTCAAATGCATTTAATGACAGAGCAATAGGGTAAATGACAGCTTTTGAAAACACTTTGTGAATCAGTAACCTTAACCTCAATCGGTGTGTTTGCATTCGTGCACATATTCCTGTGCGTGTGCATGTGATTGCATGAATGTGTTGGTCCTGTGCCAACATGGGACAGTGTGCGCTAAACAAGATAAAAGAGTTTTCCAAGAAGCTCACTAAATGGGACGTGGACCCTGCTGTTTGTCTCCAGATGAGGCTGTCCGAAGGTTGGAGACGCTCAGGAATTTGGGGCTGAGCGGGGCAGGGCCACCGGGGGACATGGGACTCACTCTGGGTCACTGCTTCTGAGGTCACCCCCCCCCCCATTCCTCCCTGTTGTGTACTCATTCAACCTACAATATGCCTTGAGTAACAATATTCCTCAACGACGCAAACAGCTTACAGCTTACCATGTCATTTCATCTGGTATTGAGCAGTGCAATCTCACTTTATCTGAAAAGGGAAAACAAAAACAAAAAATCTACAGTATGTGAGATCAATGTCATGTCCGCCAGGAGATAATGAGATTGGGTGTGCATCTTTGTGTCTGTCCATGGTTACTCGCTCATACTACTGCGCTAATATTTTGAGTGCTCATTTAAGGCTGCATGCTCAAGGATCTCTTGTGGTTGCAGTGACTCACACGTTCTCAAAGCACCTTTCGTTTTTCGTTCACCTTTGTTTGATACTGCTATTGATTGACTGCTGACTTCTAACTCGCATAGTGGGGGAAAACAGTTTGCTCGGTTTTATAGTTTTGGACCATGTGTTTGGCTATCAGCTAATGGAACACTCCACGGAGTGCATCGCCTCTGCTGCTATGTGGCCAGAAACACAGTAAGGGAAAACGGTTTGTGCGGTTTTATTGTTTTGGACCTTGTGTTTGGCTAACAGTTAACAGAACTACCAATACACACACACACTGACTGCGTCACCGCCGCTCAGTCACTGCTCTGTGTCCTGTTATTGTGTCCTGGCATTAACCTTGCATTTACATTGGTATTGTCCAAAAAAATTAACTTGAAGCCGATATAAATGCTTAAAATCGTTACGCCTGTATGACGGAAAGGAGACGTTCAGCTGTTTCCAATGCAAATCTTGTTTTAAAATTGTAATTCATGATTCTTAAGGGAATGAGTGACCTGGTCCGCCTTAACTCAAGCTTTCTGCACCTTGAAGTAAAACTGCATTGGGGTCAAATCATGGTTGAATCATCAGCAGATCGTGAAACTCTTTAAAAAGATCCTATTTTAAGACCATTTTAAATGTAATGACACCAATTTGCAGGACAAAATGACATTTTTGTGGTGGTCATGCATTATGTACAGTCTTTATGAGGACAGTGTTTTCTCAACAGCATCTCCCACATGTTGTATTGTGTCGGTCACTTAACTCCTCTCTCTCTCTCTCTCTCTCTCTGATGCAAAGTAAAGATAGTCCATGGAATAATCTAACATGTTATTGACAGATAATTTTAATTGTAAGAGGAGCGCACCAAGTTCTGGGTTATACTGTGTTCTTCATTGGCTGCAGTGCTTGAACGTTTGCACAAAGTGTTGAGTGATAATAGGCCACTAGTGTTTAAATCATGACCTGTAGTGAAATAATTTTGGAGCGCTGCATGAAAAGTGGAAAAATAAGACTGTTCCAGAATGGTTCTGGGAGAGAGGCAAAAATCAAACGTCAGGACAGTAAAAGAAAAAAATCAATCAGCAAACGAAATGTAAAAACCCCACCCTCACAGCGAGGGGAGTGCAGAGGAGTGACTGGTGCCCTTACTGACTCAGCCTCTTTTAAACTAGAACGTACCATCAGCTCAGGTAAACACAGGGGTGACTTAAAAATGTCAAGCGTTCAAGCACCACACAGTAACAAATACTACTGATAAGGAACCTATTAGTATCGCTTGCATATGAACACAAACTCACACACAACTGCAACAACTTTAGGGGCAGCAGTAGCTCAGTCTGTAGGGAGTTAGCTTGGGAACCGGAGGGTCACCGGTTCAAGTCCCGCCATGGACCAAGAACTGAGTGTGAACTGGTAGCTGGAGAGGTGCCAGTTTACCTCCTTGGCACTGCCGAGGTGCCCGTGAGCAAGGCACCAAACCCCTGACTGCTCGGGGCGCTTGTCAGGAGCAGCCCCCTCACTCTGACATCTCTCCATTGTTGCATGTTTGTGCATGTGTGTGTTCGGGTCTGCATGTACCGTGTATAAGTTAACAACAGAGTGAAAAAATTGAATTTCCCCTCGTGGGACTAATAAAGGACTATCTTCTTCTTCTTCTTTAACAGAATACCATCTACTAAATAACAGGTTTACCCGTTCTGCTAACAAATGGTAGCGTCCACACACTGCCTGCAGGATACACTGACACACCTGTGTTCTTTCTGAATGAGCAGAAGGCACACCTGGGTTTGATATCCCTGAACGAGCACACGGCCCAAAACACTTTAAGCAGAAATACACACTAAATTAAATAGAAATTACATAAACATACAATTATCCCAGCAACATGGACCCAGGTCATCATTTTGTGTTTAGGAGAGATTAAATGATTAAACAGCAAAATCACACTGATCTAAAATAAATGATTCAGCACTAAATTAAAACTCTTCTGGAAAGGGGCCCAATAAAAAGTGTATATTCAGTATTTGCTGCAGTGGCTTTTTTTTATGTATTTTCTTAGCTGAGCACAAACACATCAGTCATCTGCTGACTTTAAGCCGAGCATTATTTTTCATTGTACACAACAATAAATTGTAGAAACAAAATTAGTCATGAGCAAAGTCTGACAGAAAGACATTGTTTCATTTTTATTATTTTTCAAATTAAACCTTTTGCTCATGTAAATGTTATCGGTTGCCATTAGAAAACTGCAGAGTTTGGTGAGGTGTTTTCCTTGATTTGTCACTTGATAAAACCAACCAGGGGTTGAGATCATTATTGTTACCTGCACCAGGAGATAATGAGATCTGTTGTGTCTGTCCACGGCTAATCTTGTACACTGCCACACTAAACTGCATGATATTTTGGTACTCATTTATGGCTGCATGCCTAAGGAACTCTCACGGTTGCGGTGAGCAACATTTTCTCAAAAAACCTTTTATTGCTTGTTTGTTACTGCAATTGATTGTCTGCAGACTCCTCGCTGCTCTTAACTGGCTCCTGCCTGGTAGGGGCCACGAGGGATCACACTGCTAAGTGCATCGTCGCCACTCAGAACGGTTGGCTCAGTTTTTTTGTTTCGTAGGGGGTGTTTGGCTAACAGCTAACGAGACTGACGTGAAGCTTAAATAAATGCTTTGTTGCATGACAATGTCATTTTCATGATTCTTAAGGGTTTGATTGACCAGCTCTTCTTTGACTCAAGCATTCTGCATATTGAAAATAAAACTGCACTGTGGTCAAATCACGGTCGTAGAATCATCAGCGGATTACTAAACTCTTTAATGACTTACTTTCACTTTAAAAGTTAATGACATCAATTTGTGGGGAAAATTGTCATTTTTGTGGAGATCATTATGTACAATGTTGATGTGGACAATGTTTTCTGAACAGCATCTCTCACAGGTTGAGGTTTTGTGTGTGTCACTCTGGTTTTCTCTCTCTGATGTAAATTTATTTCATGGAATAATCTAACATGTCACTGAGCAGATGAACTGTAATGGTACTTTAATTGTAAAAGGAACACCAAGTTCTGGGTTACTACACTCTAATGGTGATCAAAACAAATGAACACTACTGTATGATCTTCATTGGCTGCAGTGTTTCAACTCTTTTGCAAGCAAGTGTTGAGTGATAATATGACCTGTAGTCAAGTAATTATGGAGCGCTGCATGAAAAGGGGAAAAAAATGTTTTTTCCAGAATGGTAATGAAGAGAGGTAAAAATCAAACCTCAGGAAAGTATAAACCTCACAACAAGAGAAGTGACTGGCACTGTTACTGACTCGGCTGATTTTAAACTGGATCATACCTTCTGCTCAGGTAAACATAGGGGTGACTTTAAAATGTCAAACATTGAATCACCACACAATAACGAAAACTACTTATACTCAAGAACCCTATTGATATAGTTGATATCTGGGGTTAGATATGTGCACACTGTCACATAAGTGCACCAATTTTAATAGATGATGTGCTAAACAGCAAATCCACCCTTTCTTCAGATACTTGGTAGTGTCCTCTCACTGCCTCCAGGATGCAATGAGGCACACCTGTGTTCAGTCTCTGAACGAGCAGAAGGCACACCTGGGTTTGATATCCCTAAACAAGAACATGGCCAGAAACAACACCACAAGCAGATACATGTTAGATAAAAATTACATAATCGTACAATTATCACAATAACTTGGACCCAGATCACATTTTTGTAAAGCATGAAATCAAGAACATAACAAAACTACACTGGCCTAAAATAAATGATTCAACACTAAATTCAAAGTGATAATCTGAGACACATGCATTCAGTATTTGATGCAGTGCCATTTATTTCATGCGCTATGTAAACAAAGCTAAACAAACATTTGTTAACTGCCGAGATTTGAAACTGTGCATTCATTTCAGGCTGTTTAATGCTTTCACTTTTCAATACAAAACTTTTATTCATATAAATTTTATCGGTTACCTTTACAAAATTGTATCACACACTATCAAGCAACAGTATGTGCTGATAGCATGGAGCACTGAAACAATCAATTGCAGAGTTTGGTGTTCTCCTTTAAATATGGTAACAAACACATAGGACTTGATTTTTTTCACCTGATAAAAGTTTATTTAATATGAAAACAAGTTTCTCAAATTCATTTACTGGGCTAGAATTAGAGTTCCAGATCCAGATAAATAACTGGAGGCAGCTCAGACTCTCTCTCCACCTCCCTTGTTTTCTCTTTAGTGCAGTGTAGTGTAGTCTGCTGATTACGGGGCGGTTGCTGTTGGAGGATATTAGCCGCCTGCGTGCAGCCTCCTCCCAATGTGATGACAAGCTCCAGAGAAACCCTTCACACAGCTGGAAGCTCGGGGGGCCCCGGCCCTCGGAGGCGTGCGCCCAGCCCCTCGACACAAACCGCGCCGATGTACAGTTTTGTCTGTTTCCCTCCCTCTTCCCCTCCTTATCTGCCCCTTTTTTCGCCCTCCCTTCTCACACTGCCTCTTTTTTTCCCCTCTGCTTCACTTTGACACGCCCTCTCTCTGAGTCTTTAACAGTTCATTTGAAGTCTGTTTTCACAGCAAGGCAAACGCACTTAATCTATGGAGTTGAAATTAGAGCCGAAATTTGTGAAATGCACTCTGTTTGTTAGCGGTGAGATGTTGTTGTGCATCTACTTTAACACATAAATGTTTAATTGACACATGATCATTTGATCAGAAAATGACAGAGATATTATATCTGATAATGTGTATGACACAACATCTGAAACATGGCTAATCATACAGTAACTGACCTGACTGCCTGACTGTGTATTTGACTTACTGACTGGATGTATTAGCGATGGTTCTAAGGATGGCAATGTCATGGTACCTTCAAATAGGCTCGTGTTTACCGTGTTTGAACACCCCCCTCATGTTGTATTCACAACGTCGTAAGTGGAAAGTTTCTGAAAACTCTGATTTCACGACTTGTGATGTGTTTGCTGACTTTGGAGCCCATGGCAGTTCAATATCGGTGCATAATAAGTTAATATTTTAATTCTAATCATATATTGTTTTTCTTGGTAATTTTATGTCTGAGGAAAATGATATTCTCAACAACCCCTTTCTCCTCTGTCATTATGTCATTGCATTTTCTACATTATGTTACCCACTTGCTAGCTTGCTAATTTGTTCGCCTCTGTGGCTTCTAGACTCAGACAGTAACGATAATATTTCCGTTGCTTAGCAGCGGTGACTTCACGATTTAACCACTTGAACGCAACGTGTGTCGTGTTCACAACTACCCATCTCGTAAACACGAGTTGACGAGTTCCGTTTGAAGGCACCACGAGTCTATCTGTCAGTTTTTCCACCAGTTTGGTCCAGTCTGAAATACCTCAGCAACTACTGAATGGATTGCCATGGAAATATGTAAAAATATTTATATTCCACAGAAGAAGCCTTGGCCTACTGAACTGATGATCTCGTCTTTACCTGTAGCGCCAGCAGGGTGCCGCCTCTGTGAAAACGTGGTGCATCTTGTGAAGTTATACTTTAGTTTAGGTTTCACAAATAACAAATACTTCATCTTTTGACACATCAGCACCACATTATCAGGACCTTAATCGTACAGCAACTACGAGGGACTATACTAGTCAATGTACCATGAATCACACATATGTCTGTCAATTTAAAAGATTTTTTTTTTCAGGTCAATAAAGTTGTAAAAAAGACTGAAAATATATAAATAGAAAGACTACAAACAAAAAAAGTCAGAAAATGACGTTGCTCTCTCTGACACTGTGATACTTGTGTGTTTTGTACTGGGATGTACTCACATCAGTAACAGGTCTTGCCGGTTCCTTCTTTTCCTGGTTGATAAAAAGACCAGAGAGAGTTGCTGGATGAAACACATCAGGTAAGATAACATTACATTTGTGTGTGGAACATACTAACTAACTGGCTAGTGTTGGTGATGTATATCACGCAGAACGTGAGATGTAGTCCACATTATATGTGTGATTCATGCCATAATTCAAACAATATCAAAAAATGATATGTCTCTCGCTATAGCTTTGCATCCATCCATCTTAAACCACATATTCCCGTTAGGGGTCGGGGGGGGGGGGACCAGAGGCAAGATCAATGGTTATCCAACACCACGTCCTCCTGCTAGCTCAGGCAAGCCTTGCAAAAGTTAAGTACTAGCAGGCATTTTATACACAAAGTTTTGGTGCGATCCATCATTTAGAAGTTGGGTTGTTTCATGCAACAAAAATGTTGCATTTACACCTGGCTGGGACCACCTCCAAATCTGGTCTGGCTGATCTGATTGATTACAATGCCTTTACACATTGCAACTTATACATTTTTCCTTATCCAGATCCCCCACAGGATGAATTAGAGCCACTTTGATGATCCCCTCCCTTTCCATCTGGCACCATTATCTGGAAGCATTTTAATTTGTCCAATACTTTGGTTCAAATAGCTAAGAAATTAACGACATTCTTATCAGCCTTAGCAAATGTGGGCATGCTAAGACATTAAACTAAGATGATGAACGTGGTAAACGTTCAACCTGCTACACATTAGCTTGGCCCAGTGTTCATTTTTGTTGTCACATTCATAATATTTTAATGAAATGGAAACATTAGTGCGGTCCTGAATCCCTTTTAATCAGGCCAACTTAGAGTGTTGAAACTGTCTATAAGCAGAACAAAAAGTTACTTCTTCCCTGTGAATAAGCTTGCAAATCTGGGCCAGCTCACCACTGAGACCCACCGTGGCCCTTGGGCTCACTTAAGGAAGGCCTGTAAAAACCATGACTGATTTACATCTCTGCTGCCTGGGCTTCCGCAGAGCAGCGCCGCCCCCCGTCCCACTGTGGGCGCTTCAGAGCACCATGGAGGGGTGAGTTGTGAGGGCACAAGAACCATGGAGGGGTGGGGTGGCGGGGAGAGAGAGAGAGGCCAAGAGAGAATAGGAATGTAGAAAAGAAAGAGGGAGAAAAGAGTGGGGGCATCGGGGGGGTGGGGAGGAGGTCACAAGGGCAGTGCAGGGCGCTCCCAATCAGCACTGTGTAAACAGGCCTCCTCCTGGAGTGGACAGGTTGCAGGGGGGAGTCCTCCACGGGCCACTGGGGCTGTCAGCAGAGCAGATAACTGATGGCAGGAATGTGGCATTTGTTCTTAAAAAAGAGGGAGGAAGGGAGGGAGGGAGGGAAGGGGGAGGAGTTCAACTAGTGGCAGAAAGCGGGGCCGCCAATTAACATCTACTTGATGCATTCATACAGCCGGGCCTCTGGCTCCTTAAGCCCTGCAGCTGCATTTGTGCTGGCAGGCAGGCAGCTCCCTGCTTTCCTGGCCCTGTACGCTCACACAGATCCCCTTAACTACACAACGGCCTCAGGTCCATAGCTGTACAGTACCAGCATTGTCAGACAGTGCAGTCATTACTCTGTAGGCTGCTGGTCATATGGTGAGCCCTTAACAGGCTGAAAATTATGAATTTATAATTTCCCAGTTTATATCCTCAAGAATTACCGTAAAAACTATGAACAAATCTCTATTTTGTTGCCACTCATCATACCCAAGTCCCAAGTACGTCAGAGTGCTAGGGCCACATTGAGGGAAAAAAATAAATTTCATTTTGAGTATAAAGTCATAATATTATGACAATAAAGTCATAGTATATTGAGAATAAAGTCCTAACATTATAAAGTAGTAATTTTACATGTTATTTTAGAGGGGAAATAGAGCAGCATGCCGCCTCTTTATTCTCTTTAAATTCCGACTTTTTCTCATAATATTTTGACTTGATTCTTGAAATCTCTGACTTTTTTTTTTCCTTCAGTTTTTATCCCCAATACTCCGTCATACGCCTCTACCTGTAAATGCCAAATCTTTCTGTCTCACATTACAGCATATCACAGCACATTCTGTCATCTTCTAACCACCACCTTCCTGTCCGTCTGCGTCTCCTCCGTGTTCATGAAGACTGTGGTTAGGAAGATTGACATCAATTTAGGAGTTAAGCTGCACCGATGGGATTAATGTGATCTACAAGTCAAGTCCTGTCTGAAGCCTCTGCGTGTGTCCTGTCTTCCTCGAGACTGGCGTTCATCTCCCTCTGATCCCAAAACAGTTATTAGCCTTTCCTCCCATCTGGAGCATATAGAATCGTGAGCCGAGCCCGCTGACCTCGCGTCTGCGCTCAAAAGAGAAGGCAGAGCTCTCCCTCCACGCCCTCAAATCTGCAAATGGAGCCGTGATCCCCGTCTTTGACCCTCCCTCTACCACCATCCGTCGTGGTGGCCTTTGAGGCCAAGTGAGGTGTAAACAAATCCAATATACGCTGCATTGTATGGCACCCCGAGGGTCCCAGTGAAGTTACTCTAGAGGTACAAATCACTTCGGGTCACGGTTTGCTTGCTTTTTCTCGCTCTATTTCCCCAGCGCTCACTGAGAACGCCACCCAGCCACCCACCACTACCATCATACAGGTTTATTTATATTTGGACGTCTTGGATTGATTGAATGGGCCCCTTTTTTGGGATTGTACCTCCACAGGCCTGCTTAGTGTTCAAACCAGAGACCACCGTGCAGAGAGAGAAATGCCCACACTTTTTGTCCTTAAATCACAAAGCCATCTGAGACACAGAAAGAGGATGTTGGTCCTTAAAGCAGCAGTGGGTAGAAATGGAGCAAATATGATGGAAAAAATCTATTTTTATAAAATGGTCCTGACAGAAGTGCATGAGACAGGTAATCTGTAAAAAGTCACATTCCTCTGTGTCCTCCAGTGCTCCTAATGGCATTTGCAAGAGTTCACAGACTGGAGAAAAACAACCAATCAGAGCCAAGCTGGAGCCTTGCCATCTCAGAGCAGCTGTCAATCATTCACAAACTCCGATCAAACGGTAAAACTAGGCAGCGCTGATCAAATATGAATTAATAGTCTGTTACTTTAATGCCTTTTTCTCACCTGAATTGTTTTCAGAAACATCTTATAGTTACTTTTTAGATGTAAAATGAGAATGTTTGTGACTCGGCGGCCATGTTGAGATCAGTTGAGGAAATACCAAGCACCGCCCACCAGCTGGAGCAAACTTTCTCATTCATATTTCCCTACTATGACCATTTGATCAGAGTTCGCAAGTGATGGACAGCAGCCTCTGTTGAATGAACAGCCAATAAGAACGCTCTCTCTCTGAAATGACCAGTGATTGAAGTCTCCCATCACGGATTAGACATTTTAAAGCCTGAAAACAGAGCCATGAGGAGGTGCAGAACTCTAGTTTTCTCTCAAAACACTTGAATTACAATATGCTTAAAGGTTATTATGGAATTTTAGCCCAATGATGCTAAAAACTTCCTGGCTCACTGTAAGCCATATATCAGTGTTATCATCAGTACGGAAAGAAGTTATGAGGCAGAGGTTCACGTATCTTCATAACGCATGCCTTGCTTTTTAGAGGCTTTTCAATTTGAAGTGGGATTATTCTGAATTTGAAATGAATTCTGTATACATTTTCAACCTGTAGCCAATTCAGGAAAACCGTTAGAGATGCTTTTAGGAATGCTTTTTTTAAAAAATGTTTTTCAAGGAATGGCATATTTTGGATATAGAGAAGTATAACTGGGAAGGGGTACCATGACAGCGACTAAAAAAGACAAATTATTGTATTGAAAAGTCACCTTTAGAAATGTCAGACTAAAAATAAAACGGTAAAGAGTGCATCACCATTTCCAACTTGTGTGTGTTTCTTGTAAATGGGCAGTCAAGAATGAGAAATAAAGTAATTTTAATGTAAGAGCACATATCCACCTGCGCTGCAAGTCGATTTTGTAAATTGCTGCAGATTCCTGGCAGTTTTCCGTCATTGCTTCACTTCTCAAGGACGTGCAACTGAGCACAATGTTGTGTAAACAGGGGTTTGCAAACAGTGCTGCGGGTCAGAAGTGCAGAGGACAACTATCCATTTCCTGGACAACACCC
Organism: Pterois miles; assembly: GCA_947000775.1. Taxonomy (NCBI): domain Eukaryota; kingdom Metazoa; phylum Chordata; class Actinopteri; order Perciformes; family Scorpaenidae; genus Pterois; species Pterois miles. The sequence goes on from CAMQGK010000391.1 coordinate 76,086, forward strand.
TCCCCTGACCTGGCAGGCAGTTATCAGGTCACTCTGGGTTCACCCTCCGGGCGTGGCCTGCTGCCTGTCTGCACATTACCTACAGTATTAGAGGAATGTGAGACGTTGTGTTGTGTTAAAAACCTTCTTCTGGTTGGCCTGAAGTGGACAGCAAGGATACAGTTTACTGGTGTTATCTGCTGGTCTCTGACATAGGCTTTAGCAGGTTACCCAGCCTCTAATGTTTCATGTGAGGCCGCCAACTGAACGTATAATACACTGAAGCTATTGACAGTAATCTGCCTCAGTATCGTGGTGAGTCCAGCATGTATAGAAGGAATGACAAAGGCAGTTTCAGTATCAGCGGATGCCAACAATAGCTCCTTTGTGTCCAGTTATGTCACCATGAGCTGCTGTTCAAAACACAGGAGTGTTTTAGAGGAGTCCTCACTTCTACTGAGGACCTGTTAGGGGGATGCACAGGTCACTGGAGCAGCAGAGATACATGCATCTGCCTGTGTCTATGAATAAGAGATTGTTATACGGGCCAGCGAATCAATTCACATAATAGTGTAGTTGTAAAATGGCAGTTGCTCCAGATGCAAATCACTTACGTTCACTTTTTAGGTAATTGGATGCGACACGTCTGTGAGGGCAGTGACGACCAAACAAAATCAAGTAGTAATGCAGTCTGACTTGTCAGCATGGGCTGACACCATGCAGTCAAGTTGCAGCCTTTGAATATTCTTTTTGAACAACAGTTGTATTATTTATACTTTAATTAATATTAATAATATCAATAATTTAAATTTGTACCAGTGGTTCCCAACATACCACACTTACACTAAGTTAGCTAGTTAGTTAGTTACACTAAGTACTCTTCATACAACCTCCATGTTCCAAACATGTCCATTTGAACTGATTTCACACTAGATGTTATTTAACATTATGAATTATATAAAAATAGATAATCATGTTTTTATAACTGAACTGTCATTTTTAGGTCAGTTGGGTCAAATTTGCATTTATTCTACTATCACATGTAGCAGAAGCTGGATGATTCCACCATTAGGCTACTTTTAGCTAACTATTTCAACCACAGTATTTATCAATTACTTTTAGCTAATTACTCTAACTATTTATCAATTACCTTTAGCTAATTACTTCAACTATTTATCAATTACTTTTAGCTAATTACTTCAACTATTTATCAGTTACTTTTAGCTAATTACTTCAACCATTTATCCATTATTTTTGCTGTTAACTTCAACTATTTATCAATTAATTTTAGCTAATTACTTCAACTATTAATCAACTACTTTTAGCTAATTCATTCGACCATTTATCAATTACATTAGACTAACTAGTTCAACCATTTATCAATTATACTTTCAGTTAAGTATTTCAACCATTTATCAGTTACTTTGAGCAATTTCAACTGTATTTATCCATTACATTTAATCAGCTGTTTAACTACCACTTTTGACTACCTATTTCAACTACTGTGCTACCGGTTTTAGCTAGGCTACATATTTCAACCATTCATCATTTATGTTCAGCTTTTTTAACCGTTAATTAGTCCTTTGACCTTCACTATTTATCCATCAGGCTACTTTTATCAATCTATTTTGTTTATTCATGAATTTAGCCAATACTTTAGGCCTCTTTGCCCTTTCACACATTCATTTACAACACATAGCCTGCATGCCACTACACTCACCCCCAGTTTGGAATCATATCTTTACATATATTCCATAGTATAGTGAAACTGAGATTAAAATATCAACTTCATACCATTTACACATAGTTGAATGGATGGCTGCATTCCCAAAATTTGACATGCTTTACTCTCACAGATCTGGATCATCAGCTTTTAGGCCTAACCATCAAGTATGAGAAGCAGGGGAGATTTTAATTAAGTTAGTCTTGCGAGATGTAATTAAGCAACATTTTGTAGCTTCTCTTTCCAAACTCAGCTGGGCGATCATAGGATAGGTGGATCTGCGCAGCATGTCCTGAGGCTAGCTCACTCGCTGGTGCAATTACAGTGCTGTCTCACAGCATCAGGTATTTTAAATATAATAAGGTTTGGCCTGGTTTCTCTTTGCCCCACTTAAAGTTCCCTTTCCACTCTGCCTAATTAGACAAAAACTGCTCCCCCCGTATCAGCCTCACATTACTGAGGTTTCACCGAGGCTGTTATCGGACAGACACGGAGCATGTACAATCACGAACATTAACCGTGCTGTATGCTCGACATACTGTAGATGGGGAAGACAGCGCAACACCTGCGCCTTTATTGCTGATCAAAGTTGCACATTCATATTTCAACAAGGGTCGACCATATCCCGCTTTGACAAAAGGGACCTCTCCGAACCAACAGATGCAGCTCTGTTCATTATCTATGGAGGAATGTCAGGATTCACATCTATGAAATGCCATTTGCTGAACGCTGTCACACGCTCCAGCACACTCCACAAACCAATTAAACCAAATTGACAGGATTGTTCAACCCCCCCCCACACACACACAAATACAGCATGAAATTATTTTACAACTGATACTGACATTGTTTGTGTTATTCACAAAGTGCATTTTGAGTGTAAGCCATTCATATTAACTAAGGCAGGAGAAGGCTGTATTTGTCAAAGCTCTGCTGAGGTTTGTTAACTATCACTGAAACACAGAAGAGCGAAGGAAGAACATAGTAATATTTCTGACTTTTAATTTTCAAACTCTACAGCATGCTGAATATGTAGCTGTCATTTATTTTTTAATGACAGCATAGCAGAAATTTTCAATCATCTTAGCATGACTTCAAAACATAAATAAGTGACATGTCAGACATTTAGCATAGCACCCATATTTTCACTCATAGATGACTGAATCAAATGCTACTATTGGGGACATGTATTTTTAATAGCGTGTCAATGCTCATTGGTTTTTCATACCATTTACAGACCCACTGGGGTACAAATTAACTTTCCAAATTTAACTTGCTTTCTAGGGTTTTTTTTGGGGGGGGGTTAGAATATTTAAGTATGCTGTTGGATCTCCACGCAGACAGGGCCTGAAGAGATTATTTTTTCCAAGAGCACAACCTCAGGGTGAGATGTTTATTGAAAATTCAATGAAAAGGACGCACACTTACGGAGTCAAAACAGCCTCCAACACATTACGAATTAAGTAGATACAGATATGAATCTACTGTTACACTCTGAGGGGGCTTCATAAGCCATGAATCCATATACAGAAAGACAATGAAGTTAATATTTTGACAAAATAATTGATTTCTTGCAGGATTTACAGCTTCTTTTAAATGTCAAAAAAAGACAGAAATCTTCTCTCAGACAAAGAAACAAAGAGATATTATTTACAGCTTAATGAGAGAATCCCATGATTTATGTCTTATCAAAATAACTCAAGTAATATTTCAATGAAAGTCAACTTTTCCAGAGTCCCACCAGGCGAATCCCTGAGCATCCCCACATAAAGACGTTGGTTTTCAGCTGCGGTCAGCTGTGTTTTCCACCACACTTCAGTCTGCAGCAGCTAATAAGACTATTTCAGCCTTCTACCTGCAACTGATGGCTGAGATGCACTCCTCAATAATGCATTAGACAGGCAGGCTAGCACCCCTGGGTCCCCCCTCTCTCTCGCTCTCTCCCTCTCTCTTTCCACTGCACACACTGTACAGCCGAATATGGGGATGATGCTGTCTCTGCAGCCTGACTCAAAGGTGAGTAAGGCCTATTGATTTGTGGACAGAAAGCACCACTTCTCATCTTCTCCAGGCCTGGCTGCAAAATGGATTGGAGTGAAGAGGATGGTGGTGGTGGTAATGGTGGTGGTGGTGGTGGTGGGGTAATACACAACAAAAAAGAGGGAGATGGAGAGGGCAGAGAAGGGGGTTGCAAGGGTGTTGGGAAGGGGGGTCGAAGGAGACACAAACTGGAAAAACAACAGAGGCACCGGTGCTTTGTTACTCTTTCAGCTGCGGTGACATCACTGTGCATTTTCCCAGAAGACGGAGCAGAGAGAGGAGGGTGGAGGGGAGGTGGGAAGAAAAATAGAAGAGTTGAGGCGAGGAGAGAAGTGGCTGTCGCTCTAAGAAGCTGCTTTCGTGGTCTTCTTAACCTCCTGGGCATTCTGCAACAGAGTTTTTAACCCATGATGTCTGTGATATTAGAGCCTAAGAGTGTGCAGATTTTTATTTCAGCCACAGAAACTACTTTTGCCTATTTGACACGTCCTGAGAGCTCAATGCAGCACAACTTAAAGGACCCGTATTATGCTAAATTTCAGTTTCATTCTTGTACTTTATGTTTCGACTAGAACATGTTTACATGCTGTAATATTTTTTTTTTAAATCTTTTTTTTCTCACACTGTATGCCTGAATATGCCTGTATTTTAGCCTCTGTGTGAAATGCTCTGTTTTACTGCATTTCAATTGCAATGGAATTGCAATGGAATTGCAATGAAATTGCGTTGCTAGGCAACAGCTTAGGTCCATGTTTATCTCCTGTCAGCTGATGTCAGTCTTGGTGCCTTCAGATGAAAGTCGTGAGCTTGTGTTTACAGTCTAGAAGCCACAGAGGCTAACAATTTTGCAAACTAGCAAGTGGGTAACATAATGAAGGAAATGCAAAAAGTATTAGGGATAATATCAACATTTTTTCCTCAGACATATAAAATTACGAAGAATTAAAATCTAATCTAAAATTACAATTTATTCACTCATTATGTACCAAAAAATAACTTCCATGGCCTCCGCCATAAACATGCAGAAAAACACTTCAAATTTAGCCAACACAACTAAATAGAGAAACACACTGACTTTGACTTAAAATGTATTTGAGTTTCAACATTCTGATTGCGTGATTCAGATATTACAAATATCTGTTGTATACGCAGTGTACTGTATATGCTATAGCAACTATTCATAGTCACACACACAAAACTGTTTTTAGTGTCCCCTGGATACTTTATTTTGGATCTTACTTCATTTTTTCTGTGCAACTTAAGGTTATATTTGCAGTGCATTTCTGTATTTGCTTGTGCTTTCTATATTTCCAGCGCATTTTGTTAATCTGCACATTATGTAACGTCAAATTGTGAAGATCTTTTCATTTGATTGTCTAATTGCATGTATTTTCTGTAGTTTGTGTGCATTACAGCTCACGCAATGTTTTGTATATTACATGTTTTAAAATTGGTTAATTTGGTCGGTCCGCTTTAACATAAAATTTACATACTCCGGCATTGTAAAATGGTCTGATAAACAGTCATGCCAGCAGAGTGAACCAGAGCGGAGCTGAGATAAAGAGCATTGTCTCTTCATTTGTCTCTGTCCACCGGTGGCTCCCTAAGTGGACTCGCCATTGATAACTACACAATGCTTTCCTTCCTGCGCAACAAAGGCTCCCTCAACCAGATGGCAAATTAGTGCCAATTGTCCAAAAACAATGTGGAAGGCTGATGACAGACGCTCAGGGCGCACGGCGGAGACAGCAGCAGAACCGTTGTTTGGACAGAAGATTTTTCCATTCAGACTTCTCCTGCGCTGCACTCCCACACCGAGCGAGCGAGCGAGGGAGCGAGGGGCGACTGGGAATCATTATTCAGTACTCCAGGGGCCTGGCCGTTTAACACACATCCGCCAAGTTCAATCTGCTCCAATAGACACATGGACTTGTGATTTCTCTTTCAGCATGTTAGTGGAAAACAGATGAGGTGTTGTTGATACGCTCGCTCTGGCACAGTTTTGACAGCACGCTTTTTTTTTTTTTTTTTTGCATATGATCTGTCCACGCCTCAGGTCATAAAGTAGCACCAGCTTTGGAGCAGTACATTATTAGGCTGACAGCTGAAGGTATTAGTTAGCTCTTCACTTCATTTTGTCACAGCTTTTCACCAGTGAAGTGAGCTTTCACAGGAAGCCGTTCGCCTAATTCAACATTCAAAGGTTTCCTCGCTGTCTTGTTCAATCTCAACATGTGTACTCACGGCATTTCACTAGAATGAAACAATATGTGTTGTTTCAGGCCATTCCTGTGAATGACTTCAGCAGCAGACTCAGTGACACATTGCTGACACACTGGACAATTCCCACATTTGTGAAGAAAAGCTGGCAGAAGTGGATTTCAGTGATGAACTGCGCCACTTTCTCAGTGGCGTCTGGCTTTAAGAAAATAAAATCAGTCAATTACTAATGTCCTGTAGAAGTTTCCAAGGTCTTTTTCCCCCTAGTAAATTAAAATGTAAAAATGTATGTGTTTGGGCTGGTCAGTTATTACAATGGCACAAGGGGAGTGAGATGAGGTAGTGGTGTTCAGGATTATATTTAGAGAAGAGAAAAAAGAAAAACAGGAGCTCTGCTGGAAACCACAAAATGAAGAGGCCACAGCTTCTGTTCAAACAAGCATAACAAACCAAGACTTATTTTAGCCTCGCTGCTCAGCAGTCCAGAGGACACACGCTTCTGAGCGGACAGCTGCGGTATTCACCAGAACCATAATCTATTACCATTAGATAATAAATCAAAAATAAAAGACATTGCCAAGAATAACAGTCATAAAATAGAAAAAGATCACCCCATTACAACATAGCTTGCTTCAAGAGTATGCAATTAGTTTTTATTTTATATGGCATGCTGTTCATTTACCAGAACCAAAGAGAGGAAAAATTTGAAAAGCAAAATAGAGAAATAGGCAAGGGATAATGCTGATCATAGAGGACTGGTGACTGGTTGCTTCTTTTTTCTTTTATTTTTCTATGAGAGAGTTGTTTGATCTTAGGGCCATGCATTAATACATTTTTTTGACATTACCTTAGTCTTGTTTGAGTCATCATCCTCTAAAAGTTATATTATAGATGCTGTGGTATAACAGAAGTAGATTGGTCTTAATATTGCTTGTGGTCCCATGTCGTCCAGTAAGTAGTCAGCCCTTGAGGAGTGTTTGGAGACACCATCCATTCTAGGTCTACAGCCAATCGGGGTCAGGCCTCTGTTCCCTCAGCCCCATGTTCCATCAGCATCATCTTTGGCCCATGTTAAACTCTGCCAATCACTTTTTGAGATATCGTGCTAACTGACATTCTGGCATTTGTTGGTCTGTCAGTCCAGTGAGTCATTTTTCTGACTATTGGGGTTTCAGAATAATGGGTCATTGGAACAATGGCATGGCAACCTCATGATGGCGCAATAATGGTCATGGCAATGAATCTTATATTTATCAAGTCACTGAACCAAAAATGTGGGGCACTCAAGGAAAAGTCAGATGATTCAGAAGATTTTTCTTCTGGGAAACATGAATAGCTATACAATTTTTTATGTATGTCCATTCTGTAGATGTCAAGCTATTTCACTGAATAAGTGAAGACTTTACCCTGCTAGTGGTGCTATAGGTAAAGTTCAGAATATCATATCAACTCATTCCAATGTATCCCCAAGGGACCATGAATATCTGTATAAAATTTCATGGCAATCCCTAAAATCATTATTAAGATATTTTATTCTGAACCCAAATGTTGTGCTAAAGGGAAACATTATTAGGATTCATCCTCTGGGGATTGTACAGAATTTCTATTCAATAGTTGCCAAGAGTCTGATGTTAACGTGGCAAAAAAGTTTCAGAACACCTGAAAGACACCTGCCGAGGAACTTAAGCTCCTTGCTAATTCTTCCCTGAGACTTTATAAGGGCACATATTCAGTGAACTCCTGAAATACCACTAGGGAACGTTTACCATGTTTTCTCCCAGGTGCACAGTAGGGGGGAATACATCTTTCAGAGGAAAACATCGACTATGTCTTCTCTTTGCCCAAACTGAGCCACTCTCAGCCTGAAAAATATCAATCTACCTCCCCTTTCATATGAATTGGAGAAATGCCCCAATTAAGCCCAAACACCATAAATCAAAACACCTGTTAGTGACGATGCAAGATTTTCAAAGACGCTCTGAACTTCTTTGAACATCTCCCCTCTTCTCTCCATCTGCTCCCTTTCAGAGCATTGATTTACAGCCTGTGACTTCATATAAAACTTGATGAATAGTGGGGTTGTGGGTACAAGGAGATCGAGTACGTCCTGTCTGCATCAACAGTGGAAAAAGAAAACCTCCGGGGTGACGGAGGAGGCGACGTGTTCAGGCATGTCGACTTAAAAGCAGGTACAAGGAGCCCCTCAGCACGTCCTGGCACTCCAGTTCCTGCCATTTGTTCTCCGTCTCTGGGATAAAAACCCGGCTGAAAGCACAGGATGTCGGATGTAGACAGCTCTCCTCGTTTTGGACACGTTTGTCTGCAATTATCGTCTGAGTTCTTGCTGGGAGAACATGTGAAGGTATCCCTGCTTCCTCTCCATTTCCTCTATCCCCTCTGTTTCTTCAACCCTTCCAGCCTCAGTGATTTCACCTGCTGAGAAAATCAAGCAGTCATACGAGACTCCCACCCCTGCCCTGGCTTCTTCTTTTCTTCTCTGTCTGTCATTTTGCCTCGAATCATCATTTGGAAATCTACCCCACAATTAAGTCATTTTCCAGGAATTTGGCTCAGCGGTCTTGAAACGCAAGATGAAGCCGGTCTGGTTGGGCCGTGCGAAGCCAGAGCTGGAGCGTATTTACTCTCCTCTTCTTCCAAAGTGTCATTTGTCATGTTCTTGGTAGACAAATGCAGCTCTGGAGGAGACAAGTGAAGGTGCCATCATCACCAGCAGGAGCAGCAGCAATGTAAATAAACAGCTCACCTGTCCCAACACTTCCATTAAACGAAGCGAGGCTAATTCCCCCACTCGAATCAAGCGGCGGCGATCGGTTTACCAACAGCGTCAGCCCTCCCCTGTCATCCCGCCTGACATCTGTAATGATAACAGAGTTAATGCTAAAGCCTCTCTGCCTCATCTCCCCGCTCTCTTTACACGCAGATTAATTTCAGCTGCGGCTTGACAGACAGACACATCGTCGAAACCTGCCCCGCTATACAAGGTTACAGAGTCAAGGCTGGCATCAGGAATGTGCATGCACCTGCATGTGTGCGTCTCATTGCCTGCGTTCTCTCCACCGCCTGCCAAAGCCACTTCCTTAAACATGTCAGACATAATCCTGCCATTGCTGGAGGGGAAATAGTCGAGGCCCGACAGGCAAGCAAGCCGGAGAGAGAGCGGAGAAGCAGAGAGATGATAAATAGTCCAGGTTATATGTCCAGGTGTGGCTGTCTCCACCACACACCTGTACCAAAAGACAAATTTAGAAATAAGCAGAATTAACCTCTGCAGTGTCTGCTAGCATTCATGGAGCAAGCTATATTTTTAAAAACACAAAGCCACAGTTGCAGTGGATAGTGGATGTGGGTTTGAGGTGTTCCTGTGTTTTGGCAGCGTTTCTCTCCAAGTGGAAAAACACAGATGTCAACAAGTCCTTTTCTGGAATCTTGCACCTCATTCCTTTTTCTCAATAACATTGGTAACAATTTTAAATCCAGACTCGGTCGTTACAAGTGTCTAGAGCTAAAGGATCACTCTGGGTTATCATAATGTGAATCTTATTTTGGTAGTTTGGGGAGTAATTTCTATTATAATAAAACTGTACACCTCAAGGTGATAGCTGAGATCTGGTAACGCGTTCCAGCAACAATGTCCAATGAGACAAGAGACATGAGCAGCACGGTCAGACATGTTGGAAACAAGCCACTGGACTGTAGGTAATGTTTTATTTAGAGGTCAAACTGGAAGCAAGTGCTCCTGTATTGTTGGTGATAATCCATCATTGCACTGAAAATTGTGTTGATATGCAACTTGTAAAATACCAACACTTGGTCAGTGGTCCTGTGCTTCAAAATATGATACACTAGGCACTCCTCTAGAGTCAGTTTGGGTCATAACATACACATTGTCTTTTCAAAATAAACGTATGTGTTCAAAAGAAGCGTACAGTTTCTGCTCATTACAGGCGTGCAGTGTCTTTTCAATATAAACTTCCATGATAGGTTTGCTTGGTTTTTAAGCTTACTTACAAAATATAACTACTTAGGTCTATGAAAGATTGTGGTTTGGGTAAAAATACATATGTTTTTTTTAAAGTGGCAGGAGGCAACAATTTTATATTGTTATTCAAGTGTTCTGAGAGAAAACTAGACTTCTGCACCTCCTCGTGGCTGTTTTCAGGCTTTAAAAAATTTAGCCTGTGACGGAAGACTTTGACCAATCACAGGTCATTTCAGAAAGAGAACCTTCCTATTGGCTGTGCTCCGGTCATGTGAGTGGTGCTTGGGATTTTCTCAAGAGATCTCAACATGGCTGCCGGGTCACAAACTTTCTCATTTTACAGCTGAACCGTATACTACAAGATGATACTGAAAACATTTCATCGCCATTTATCTAACAGTATATTGATTCATATTTGATCAGCGCTGCCTAGTTTGACCGTTTGATCAGAATTCACAAGTGATAGACAGCTGGATGGCAGAGTCCAGCTTGGCTCTGTTTTGGTGTTTTCCTCCAGTCTGTGAAATCTTGCAGATGCCATTAGAAGGACTGACGGACACAGAGACAAGTGTTTTTTTTTTCAAGTTACCTGTTTCATGTTCTACTGTCAAGATATAGTGACGGTTTTATAAATATTTATTAAAAATAAAATTTTATTTGCGCCAGTCTTGCCGACTGCAGCTTTACGTAAAATAACTAAAAAATCTCATCATCTCATCTCATCTTCAACCGCTTATCCAGGGTCGGGTCGCAGGGGCAACAGCTCCAGCAGGGGACTCCAAACTTCCCTTTCCCGGGCCACATTAACCAGCTCTGACTGGGGGATCCCGAGGCGTTCCCATGCCAGTGTGGAGATATAATCTCTCCACCTAGTCCTGGGTCTTCCCCGGGGTCTCCTCCCAGCTGGTCGTGCCTGGAACACCTCCCTAGGGAGGCGCCCAGGGGGAATCCTTACCAGATGCCTGAACCACCTCAACTGGCTCCCAAGTATGGAAGTCATGTAATCATGGTAAAACCAATTGGTTGCACATGGGACACAAACAGCTGTCTCCTGGGTGAAAGTCCTGTTTGACCCATCCAACCTTCCCTCAAACTGTTTATACTACATGAGTTGCTGTGACTGTCCAATCATGACATGGATGGGTTTACATTGGAGTTAGTTGAAAGCCTGTTGCGTCCCACATAGACGCAGACGTTGGTATCAGACTCCTAGGTTCCTAGCACTGACCAAGTGGTGGTATTAGACAAGTTGGGAGTGAGACCAGGTTTGAATACGACTAAACAAAAAAACCTGTATAGCTGATAAGACTGGGTCTGGTCTCAGCCCTTTTTAAAGTATTGAGTTATAGTCCTCAGTCATTCCCTGTTTTCTTTCAGCATTCACTCAAGCATTAATGTGATTTTTTTTTAAGTTATAATCAAATTATTTGTCAAACAAAACATTTTCCGATCCATTTACTGCATGGATAGCACAATACAACAGTCATTTCACTGTCTAATACGTTTGTACTACTGTAATTTTATACCCAAGAATATGACAAGTAGGGTGGGTCAATGTTGAAAGATAAAGTTGTCTGTAAACTGTTATTAATGTTTTCAACAGATAATTTGGGTAATGATTTACCGTACATCTTTGTTTTCATTTTCTTTTCCAATAGGTTTGACTGACTAACCTGAGGGTTTCTTTCAAACTTGTCTGAGTGACTTTCTCCGTTGATTTTTTTTCTTTTTTTAAATAGCAGTTTCATTGCATTCCCAGATGTCACTCATTAGCTTGGTGAGTGAATTATTATTATTATTATCAAAAGGAATGATAATCAAATGAGACCCAAGTTGTAATTAACTGGAATGACCCACATGACATTTCCTCTCCATGCAGGAATTGGTATTGCAAATCATCAGTGATAAATAAATCCTTCAACTGTTCATGTTTTAACTTCTATTTAATGATTAAATTATGTAATTCAGTGGGCTAATGAACACCTGCAAATACAGAATGAATACAAAAAGGTAATGTTTTCTTTCTTGTCTAGACATATATATTACATGATTCAGAGAGTGTTTATGTAGCTAAAGTCCAGGAACCATTTTTAAATCTTCCTTTTTCCCCAGAGAAGTCAACACTACTTACATTATGTCACTGAGTAAGTGGGGGATAAACTGAGGATGTCACTCATCCGTGGGAATTCAGAGCTGCTGTGCAAGGTTGCAGACCTGTGTCTGTGATAGCATTTGTGCATATGGAAACAACATGATGTATTTGTTTCATGAGTGCTTCTCCTGCCATTGTGTGTGCTGTACACATGCATCCGTCTTCCCAGCTACTACATGAGGTGAAAGGCTGTCCCACCCGAACAACACGGACGCACCGATAGAAGAGGGAGCCGACAGGCTGGCAGGAAGAGATACAAGATACCGTCCTTAACATAAAAAAAAAAGTCAGCCTCTCCTTCCCATCTGTCACCGACACCAACCTGCCGTCTCCTCCGCCTCAGATTGCCTTGGCACCCTCTGCCTTCCTCTGTTCGTGTGAGTGAGGATTTCTCGGCTGACGCGCATTAGCCAAATCTAAAGAGTAATTCACAGTCCCCTTGGTTGCTTTCGTAGCACGAGGCAGCACATGGGAAACTCTTGGGGTGCTGTTTTGTTTGGGGGCGGCAGTAGCTGTCTGTAGGGAGTTTACAAAGGTGACATTGACAGAGAATAAACTGGAATGGAAAGGGGAGTTTAAGTTTTGGGATTGCCGAGGTGCCCTTGAGAAAGGGACCAAACCCAAGAAACAAAGGGGCGGTTGTTGGGGGAGGCGCCGCGAGCCGACCACCTCTCTTTTTTTTTTGTGACATGTGTGTCTCGGTCTATGTCCTGTATAAGTTAACAACAGAGTGAAAAAATTGAATTTCCCTCGTGGGACTAATAAGGATATCTTTCTTTTTTTTTTTTTTTAAAGGGAATAAAAAAAAAGAGAGGGTGACTTAGTTGAATGTTGAGCATTTGCCATCACTGGTACATATTGCACATGTAAGATTGTGCACATTTACAAACAAATCTATGCAGAGATGTGAGGCAAAGATGCAGCTCGAGGTGAAAGGGACGGGTGCATGGTAGCTTGCTGAAAACAACAGTGGTAGTTTGTTCTGCTGATTTGGCCCATTCACCAACATGGTCAGCACGTGGAGCTGCAGCAGTAGCACAAGGACATATAGAAGGAATCGGGGTACTATGACCCGATTGCCACAATTTGCACCAACATCCGTAGTCCTTCTCAGAGTCATAACTCAAATCTAAAAGCATGAACATGATAATACATATTTAGATCCAATGTGACCAACACTTTTCGTGAATATCATTATCGCCGATGTCCATTGTGAATAACTGTCCATAAATCTGCTTACACTCCTATCTCCAGAACTTCACTGAGAATCATCACATTTTTAAGATGTCTTCAGTGTCAAGGTTATGCAGTGACAATTGTCTGTGCACCCATGGGTGCACTGCAAACAGTTGCTAACAGTAGCTAATTCGGCATAATTTTAATGATGCTAATTTGCCAAAATGTAAATAAATATAGGTTAAATACATGGGGCGCGGGTTGTAGCCCACAGCTAACGCACTGAATCCATAGCAACATACATAATTCCTCTTTAGAGCCCCCAATTTGGGATCTATATATATAAATCTATATATATATATATATATATATATATAAATACCTATATTACATGAGCATTCACAATAGTTATATCAGGACTTGCAAAACTCAGTTTACTTGGCAGTGAATTTACAATAAATAGATGCAACCAAACAAAATGATAAACTACATGAATTTATAATGTACTGTACACAAGTGCTTCTGGTGTCTTTGGAAATGAGATAATACATTGTAAAAGGTTGAAGTTGCAGCAGACTGTTGCATTACTTTCTATACTGTTTTTCTCTCACTTAGTCCAAGTTTTCAGGTTTCTCCCTCTTGACAAAACGGAGGAAAGCATTCCAGCACTTCTACCGTGCAGCTGTAGTCCAACATTAACAAAGCCTTCCGAAGCATATATCACCCTGCCATGGAATTCAATCTTTCCCAGAGGTTCAAAAAACAAACCGTGTTCCCCCAACCAAGGCTGGAAGTAGCATCTGTCAATAAAGTAGAAATGAAGGGCTTGATTATACAGCTGGCTGGCCGGGAGCCATCTCTCCGAAGACAGGAGAGGAGAAAGAATGAAAGAAAAGAAACCAAGAAGAAACGTAAGAATTTGGTTGTTTTACTTCGGCCAGGCCCTTCCTCGCCCTATATGAGGCAGCTGTAAATGCACCAGTCAAAACAAATCTGGGATGCCATGGGCTGTTCTGCTTTCTGCACACACCCCGGCTCCACCTATACACACAAACACAAACCTGTGCGATGTTTCTTTACTGACTTCTTCGCTCCTGTGTGTGCACTTCATGAGATATCACTCCGTAATAGTGTTTCTCAGCACTGCGAGGCCTGTGGCAGAGTATAACCTTGCTGGCTCAGTGAGCGTTCATCCACTTGTGCACTGCACATTGAGCTTTCTCATGTGGAATCAAACACAAATAATCCGTTCGTGAACAGTCATGTTTGGTTTAAGAGCCGATGGATACAGCAGAGGGCTCTGGAATTTGAACATAGGACGGGGGGGGCGACTCCATTCAGATATATGTGCTCAGCGTTAAAAAATTACCTGTCTGCTGTGTGTATGAAAGCCACTTCGGGTCAGTCGCGCACTTCAAACCTGCCTGAAGATGAAGTTTGGGACCAAAACTGCAACTAGAGATGATGCACAAAGCAGAGCCCGGCTGTTAAAATGTCTGTGAATACATAAATACACACAAACGGCTTTAGAGGAGACAAGACAGGTATGGTTTTATGCTGAAATTGCTCTTTTTGTTTCTCATGGGTGCGACTTGAAGACAGGCCAAGCGGGCGGCTCAAAGGCTGTGTGTGTGTGTGTGTGTGTGTGTGTGTGTGTGTGTGTGTGTGTGTGTGTGTGCAGGATCCACAGCTCCTCACCCTGTGGAGCCAACTGCGCAAGCTGCATGAAGCGCTCCAATATCCCACCTAGCAAAATAAACCGGCCGATTAAAAAACAACACACAGGCCCAGTTCCACTCAGGACCTACACCTAAACTTTTCCAGTGCTGCTTTTCACCCCCACCACCCTCCGTTCCTCCTCCTCCTTCTCCTCCTCTCCCCTCCTTTCTTCTTTTTCACATGCTTTTACAGTGAGGTACGCTGAAAGCTCTCTTTGTTGCCACGGTCTGTGGCGTTTGAATGGTACCAAACAAGCGCCCAAGTGCACCGAGCCCCCAAGACGGGCCGCTGAATAGAATTCTTCCCCTGACTTCTCCCTGGCCGAGCGACAATGAGTGGGACCACTCCTTTCTAGTCAAGCCCGCACTAATGGCTAAGACAATATTTGCAGGAATGAGGGGGATTTAATTTGCATTCAGGCTGTCTCCACTTCTTTTCACAGGACTTGGGCCTGCTCAGTTCAACTGTGCCGCAGCCTCTGAAAGTACGCATTCTGCCGATTTCACTTTGATTTTTTTTTTTTACCCCCCTACCACCACCACCACCGCCACCACCAAACCCCCAACCCTGCCTTTTTTTTTTTGGTCTTTCAAACACCATTTGCTGCCCTGTGCTTGGTTTCTCTAATTCAAAACGGAAAAAGAAGAGTGGAGGGGGTGTGAGGAAAGAAACAGGTGTGGGTCAGAAAAAGGAGAGGACTGTTGGGGATATTTTGTCAAAAATAATCTAAAATTGTGGCTACTGTTTTCTTAAATATTATACTTTTCCTTGTTTTTTGTACAGTCACACTAATTACATCGGTTTTCAGATTATCCTCAGGTGCAATACAACCATATCAGAGTCCTCGTGATCTCGAAGGGGCCACATGAAAGTACGACTCGAAACGTGGATAGAACAGCCTCCAGGATTAACTATAAAAGCTTTTTATCTTAAACTGATATTCCAAAAGCTATTGTTTCAGGTTCAAAATTAGCTCCGGGCTACGAAAATAATTCCTCGGCCGGAGCCCGATTAAATAAAGTAATTAGCAGAGTCGTTTTAAAAGGATGGTGCTTTAGATTACAAAAGAAAATACAACGGGCAAAAACAGCCCGTAATGCTGACTGACAGCAGAGAGAGTGGTGAGATGTCGTAAAACACCAAACTGTGTTTTTTCCTCCAGGCTTTTTGAAGTCCTTTAAAGCAGGTTCCACACACACACACACACATATTAAGCTACACACAGTGCTAATTATCACGGCTACGTTTTTACCCATTTGATGCTGAAAATGAAAATGTTCCTGAGGATTGTTACCATAGAAATCACCTTACTAAATGCCTGTCGCATCAATTGCCGCCGTATAACTGACTTTTTTGTTTTCTTGGCCGGCAAGAGGCTCAGCGCGGCACCGCAACAAAAGAACGGCGGAGTGCGACGTCAATTTAGGTATTAAAATGAGAAAAGCCTGGAACGCAGCCATGAGCCGTCCATCTACCGGCAGACAAGCGGATCGTTTGCATACTTAAAGATGACAGTGAAATCTATATTTGGGATGCTGGGCTATGAAGCAGTGATCTGCCGTGTGTTTGCTTTGCTCGCTAGGAGTGAGACCAACAAACGAGCTGGGCATCTGAGCCAAGAATACAGTCACTTTTGAATCCCTGTTACCTGCATTCATGTATTTGTAGCCTGTACTCAACTTAAATGCCCTCACTTCCTATTTAATTTGACCTTAAAGGAATAGTTTGACATTTTTGGCAAATGTTATTCAATTCTTGCTGAGAGTTTAATGAGAAGATCAATACCACTCTCATATCTGTCTGTTAAATATGAAACTGGAGCCAGTAAATGGTTAGCTTAGCTTAGCATACAGACTGTCCATACATATATAAACAAGACTAAGAGAGGCTGCAGGCGATGCTTTGAGCGAAATGTTAACTTCAGCATGCTAATATGCTCACAATGACTGTGCGGGACTTTGCCTGCACACCAAGTTCATCTTTTTTGTACAAAATTGTGGTAGGACCTTACACTGTGTCAATTATGTTTACACACGACTCAAAAACTTTCACCATTAATTTTTGGAACAGGGTCAATTTTCTGAGGGTTGAGGGCAAAAGAGGGTTGTTTGACACCATCCGTGCAAACACCATCATCCAAAATGACATGAAACATTCACTCCATCTCCCAGCACAAAGCTGTTTCCGATGAAGAAATAAAAGAAAACAGAGATGAGGAATTTAAAGAGAAATGGTTGTAGAACAGCTTGTAATCGGGACGCAAAACAAAGGACGTAGAAAAGATCAGCCAGTAGTGATTGTGCTCTGGGCAGCTGGCTGTATCCATCGCACCCACGTAATTAATCCAGTATTGTCTTGTATTGCGAATTTTTGCAATGAAGGGAATAGCTTAGCATGTTTCCAGTATTTATGCTAAGCTAACAGTCTCCTGTCTGCAGGTTAATATTCATCATATTCAACAGACAGACATGGAGTGTGGTATCAATCTTCTCACCTAACTCTCCTAAAAAAGGAAATAGGTGTATTTCCAAAATGTCAAACTATTCCTTAACATGAGCTCTATCAATGATGAGAAATATTTACAGCGAGCCTCTGCCACCCTACTGTAACACATACGGAGTCTCTTACAAGGCGATGTTACTTTGACTCTAATTTGTCCTCTGAGGTTGTAACACTGACATCGATCCTGCCTTCAAAGGAGAAACTGCAAAACACTGTTGTTTTAAAGACGTCTTTCAGCAAGAAAAATAGACGTAGCCTCTGTCGAGAGGTTTGTGCCTCTGGGAACATGAGATGGTAAACAGACGTTTGACAGGGCTGTTCACACACACCGCAATAAAGCAGTTTGTGTTCGCGTATTCTCTTTGAGATGTCTAAGCAGGGCTCGACGTGAGGAGCTTTTGCATATACACAGTTTTGCCTGAAATGTGTGTTTTAGTCATAAATATTCAGTTGACAAAATGAATAGTAATAGGGGTGGATACACAAAACAGAATAGGATTCTGTTTGACCCTTTGGATGACCTCTTCAAGATAAGGACTGATACTATTTAATTATTGACTATCAGTTATTGTTTTGGGTTTTTTTTATTCAGCTTTTGTTTCATTTAGCTTTCATTATTTCACCTACAGTCACCTGCTTCCTAGAATTTTCTAGCGTTAGACACTGATTGTGTTTTTTCTTGCTTCACCGAATAAAAGAGGTAGGTGTATGTCTGCATAATGAGCGGTGGATGTTAAGCTGAAACACAAGGCACTTCCTCTCTGACTCCGCAATTTACTCCTAATGATTATTCCTCTCCAAATCGCCACGATTGAATTTTGATCAGCTCTCAAAGAAAGACAAAGAGAGGCGGAGAATGTTGGGTGAACTCTGGTGTCGAGGAGCAGCGAGGTCCATAACAACCGCCAGACTCCAGTAAATAAAAAGACACTTTTAGCCCAAATCCACCCCATTCCACATTCTGGTCTGCAGGGTCAGCAGAGAGGGGAAAAGAGAGGCTGTCAAATCAAATCTGGTTGACAGAATGTTGTACCACACACACACTTACACACACCATCACCTCTCACCTTCACATAATAATGAAAACAATGTACATCTTACAATAAAAACAAGAAAAGGTTGAGTGAGAGCCAGAGAGTTGGGGTTGGTGAGGTGGGATAGAGGAGTTGGTGGTAAGGGGAGTGACATGGGATGAGTGAGAGCAAGTTTTGAAATGTGCATTGGTGTGTTATTAGTGAGGGGGAAGATGGATGAGGGCGAGCTCACTCATATTGAATGAGCGCCTCGCTAGCTGTTTGCTGCCTGAGCCAGGTCTCAGATTGAGGGGGACCAGCTCCACCACGATTTTTTCGCCCGCGGTCATATTGACTCCAGCCAGGCTGTTGGGTCTGATATGACTGCAGGCTATGTGTGGGCCTGGCTGCCTTGCTGCTTGGCTGGTTTCTCCGTGGACAGAAAGGAGTAAGAAGGGGGGTGCGAAAGAAACCCTGCGAGTGTGTTTAGTTTTCCACAGGGCAAATACTCGCGCTCCCATCTAGCAAATTAACGAGATGAAGTCCCGACGATAACGATTCTGACAGCTTGTCTGTCTGCTATCTGCCTTGCCGAAGTGAAGAGTCTGTATGGCAGGAATTCCAATGAGCCCGAGTCCAAGGACTGTTTGCATTGGTAATTGCATTCCCAGAAGCCATTTCAATGAATCCAAATTGCTAAAACCTCTATTCCTGTTCCACTAACCATGATAAGTTGATGTGCTAGCTGGGCACTGGTTCATTTTACTCATACATCCGTGAAACCCAAAAAATAACAAGTTTACCCATAAATCTGTTATAGTAAAAAAGAAAAAAAAAATCACATTCCTATCCTCCCTTATATCATTGTGTAGGGGCGTTACCACAGGTGAAGTACTCCTGTGTTAAAGCTATACTTAGAGAGTGACAGGTGTCCACCCTCAGTGTTGTAAAATCCTGCAAGAACTCACTACAACAGCTCATTTGATTCATGGTTCTGCTCCGAGAATGACACTTTACAGCTTCCCGTCAATTCAAATTTGGAGATGAATTATGATGACAGCTCTTTAAACACAAAGATCCTGTGTCTTCTCACGTCTCCGTCTTTTCTCTACATGACAGGTCTGTTTAAAGACCACATGTTCCTGATTTTAAGCTTTAGTTTAACTCATTAGACTCCACATAAAATACACACACACACACACACACATCCAGGTTGCAATGAGTGAACGTAAACCGAGATGTTTAGAATTGCAAATGGTGCATTAGGTATTTCAAAGGGAGCCGGTGTTTACTTGCATCACGTTCCAGACCCAGCCAGCGGCCAATCAGATAGGGGAATACCCCCACTCATTTGCCTCTTGATCTCACACACTCATATACACGCCGGATTCCCCTAAAGAGGGAACATAGCGGGCTCAAATGTGTCGCTTCTGGTGTGTATTTCCCTGGATACCACCTGACGCTATATTCTCATTCAGAAAGCCACTTTCATCTGCTTTTGCTGCTGTTACGTGTGGATTGGTGGGACCTCGCAGTGTGTCCTTATGATCGCAGTTGTTCCAGAGCAGATCATCAAAGTGAGGAGATGTCAACAAATGGGAACGCGCCACCGTCTCTGCTGGGGTCGAAGTGATAGTTTATTAACACAAGGACAGGTCCAAATATTTTGGCAGATCCACTGTGCATTTAAAACACAGTTCTCTTAGTAATATAAATAATTCAGTATGTTCATACAGCCATCCTTTAAAGGGGAGCTACACCCATTTTCAAAATCCATATATTATTCCTATGGTCTAAGACAGTCCAAAATATAATAGTAAACATGAAGAACGCTACCAATTCAAAAAACTAGAGCGCTAAAACTGAAATTTGTGATGTCATAGGATATACAGTTTAGAGCTGCACAGGGGGGATGATATGAGTACCATATTTTTCGCACTATGAGGTGCACCGGATTATAAGGCGCACTATCAATGAACATGTCTATTTTCATACATAAGGCGCTCTCATCTCAGTGGAGTGGGGTAACTCGCCCGGCGTTGCCTCCCTGTCTTGGTGAATGTGTGTTCGCCTTCTGTCATCCAACACTCCCACACAGCTTGCAACTTAACTTTGAACAACCTGTTGACACCAATATCTAGTGGTTGGAGTTCTTCAAGATAAGATAAGATATTTCTTTATTAGTCCCACAGTGGAGAAATTTACAATTTAGTTAATCCACGTGGAATGATGGCAAACTCCAAATTAGTTTTCTTCACTTTCGTTCTGACAGTGTCGGTGAGTGCCGTAATGCCCCGACAATCCATCCAGCGGTGCGGCTTCGTAGCTTACCAAAGTCGTAATAAAACATTTTGACAGATTTTTGAGCGCCCTGTACCACATTAAATTCGTTCGAGATCAGTAAACACAACCAGAATTGATACATAAGGCGCGCCGGATTATAAGGCGCACTCGATTTTAAGTGCGCCTTACAGTGTGAAAAATACGGTATATGGGAACATTTCCTGTTTCACAACTGACAACACTACAATAGAATAAAGCTCATTTGGGTATAAAAAAGAAAACAGACGTCTCCTGTTCATTGTCTGTGGAGCAGCTCCAGATTTTGTACTTCATGACATCATAAGTTTGAGACTTACGTCTCTGGTTTCTGGCTTTGAGAGAGAGAAACTCATGTTCACCGATACTGATTGAACTTTCCTCAGCCATGGAAATAACATTGGAATTCTTCATTTGGGTGGTGCTCCCCTTTAATTTCTTGCTTTCTTGATGATCTCTTTTGGTATTTTTTCATTTACTGGACTTGTCATCCAAGTTGGCTTAATATTTAGATAAAAAGCTGAATCAACTCTGGGAAAGATTGTGTCAAGCGACCATGCGGTTCGTCAACTTTTAAGATGGATGAAGGAAAAGTTCATAAAATGCTCACTAAAAGGGAAATTTGAGCATCTGGACAAACATAGTTTCTTAGGAATAGCCTATCATGTGATATGATCAAAAGCTCCAAGCTAGCCAACAAATGGACAAATTATCTAGCATCATACCTATTACAAAATATAGCTTTGCTCAACAAAGTATGACACTCCTTAAGATAAAACATCAATGATGATCATGACAGATGAGTGAATTCCCTTCGAAAACTGCTTCAGGGAATAAACTGAGTACACTTTTTGAGAATACACACTCTACCTGGACTGTGCAAGTGTCAAGATATTTCACATTTCATATGTCCAAATTTCAAATCAGGTGATGCGCAAAATTCTCAAGACTGCATGTACAACCTGAGATATGCCTGAGAAATACAGTTAACACTTTGCCAAGCTCTGGAAGATTGACAGTGTACTCATGTCTACAACTGAAAGCATTTCTCTAGTGTGTCCATGCTGGTTGATTTAAAATGTCATTCTGTTGATGGCCACTCAAGCCACTCCTACCAGCACGCTTGGCTTTGACCAAATAGTATAAAGTCTTAAGAGATCATCTTTGCCTGATGATCAACCATTTCTCAAGTATCTGTTGCAGATCAGTTGAAGTCTGTGATCAGAGAAACAGACAGATGGACGTGGAGTTCTTCCCCCTTCCAACAGGTACTAAGGCTATAAAGCTGTGCAAGGCACCACTGTACAATCCAAGAGAAATAACTCATTCAACGAAGTCGAACGTCTTTGCCGTTTATTTAAACCATGTCAGAGGAGTTGATTTAACTGGGGTTTTGAGTTCATTTTACTTGATTTTGAGAATCTGACATTTTTAAAGCAGCAGAGCTCCAAGAGCCCCACATAACAGAAACAATGTGTGTTTGTTCACCAGTCAAAACCAGATTTAACTCTTGGTATGGCTTAGATTAGTATTTTTTCCTCAATTTACAGAATATCATAAGTAAGTTAAAGCCACAGTAGGCAGTATATTTTTGTTATCATTGGGCAAAAATTTCCATAAGAACATTTCAGTATATTGTAATTCAAGTGTTCTGAGGCTTATGCACCTCCTCATGGCTGTTTTCAGCCTTTAAAACAATCTAGCCCATGAAACATTGGCCAACCACAGGTCATTTCAGAGAAAGCTCACCTACTGAGCATTCCTATTGGCTGTGCTCTGGCTGGTGGGCGGATCTTTGTATTTCACAAACTTTCTCATTTTACAGCTAAACAGTAACTACAAAATGTTTCTGAAAACATTTGAGGAGAGATATAGGCATTACAGTAACAGAATATTGATTCATATTTGATTGAATTTGAATTCACGAGTGATTGACAGCTGGGCGGCATACTCGGGTCGGCTCTGATTGGTTGTTTCCCTTTCTTCTGGTGAAATCCTGCAGATGCCGTTGAGTATACAAAAGCACATGTTTGTTTTTTGTTTTTTTTTTTCATATTATCTGTCTCATGCACTGCTGTCAGGATATAATGACCGTTTTATAAAAACAACTTTTTTAATCATATTTGTTTCATTTCTACCCACTGCAGCTTTAACAAGCTGACACAGTTAACGTGAGTCATTCAACAACAGTGTGCTGCTGCAGCACTTAACTGTTATCAAGTGAGTTTAAAAGAGGACCTATTATGCTTTTTCTGTTTCTTTTAGTGTGTTATATAGTTTTTTTTGTGCATTTACAAGGTCTGCAAAGTTATAAAGCCCAAAGTCCAGGTGAAAGGGAGTTACCTAACAGAAACACTAATGCTGAACTGCCTGAAATGCCTTACTTGAACTCTCGCCTTTGCTTCCATATTGTGGTGACATCAACAAGTAAACATTTGCATATTACCTGCCTGGCGGCTAGTTTGGCATGCATTAAAAAAAAGCTAGTTAGAGCGGAGCTGGAGCCGAAGAGTTTGGTTTGGTTGACCAATTACAACAGAGTGGGCTGGTTGACCAATCAGAGCAGACTGGGTGTTTTGGGAGGGTGGAGCAGGAGCTGTGAAAAGAGGTGCTTCATCACAGCAAGGAAAAATACAGCATTTTAGTTTTTGTTCATTTTTTACATTAAAGCATGAAAAGTCTAATAGAAGTAGAAGTATGCACCTGAAAAGGAGTGTAATACTGTACTGTACGTACTCTGCACACATTTTGTTTGAACCACTTTGAACTTTTAAAGAGTAATATCAGAATAGATGAGCACACATCATTATATTGCAATAGGAGAGGCAAATTAGAAGAATGTTTGTCCAATTAGCATGTGAAGAGTATTGTGGGTTGTACAGTATGTTGATTGTTAAATGAAGCAGGTTCTACAAAGTAATCTGATGGATTCACATAGCAGCTTTAGTTCTTGAAGAGACTGAAATAACAGAAAATCTGAGGCTCCACTTCCGTTATTTTTAAGACGTGTTCAACACTTTCTGTTATGTGAATGTCTTTCTTTTACAGGTCATGTTTCTGAAGTGTCGACCAACAGGCCAGCAGTGTCTATTGTGTGTGAGTGAGTGAAGGTTTGCTGGGGTGGTCTCGGCCCTGAGACAACAGCTCTATCCCGGACATTGTCTGGTCTTTGTGAGAAGGCCTCGCTGAATTAGCCTCTGCCACCTCTCACAGCCCCCTCTGCTCTGCTGCATCACCATGAATAGATTTCCATTGTTGCGCCATATAATGTAACAATTTCATTATTACGTGATTGCAAGAAATTTGACTCGCGACCCAGACCTTGGCGAGGCGGAGGCAACGTTCACGCAGGGAGGAAGGAGGCGTCCAGGGGTGTGAGGATGCAGCGGTGGCCGGAGTCAGTGCAGGTTACCTCTGAAGGCTGTTCTATCAGCCTCCAATTAAACCTAATTGGATTGCTAGTCGCCCCTTAAATTAGCTTGGCTAATAGGGTTTCCTGCTGTCAGACGACTGTGTGCAAAATAATGAATAAATAGTGTATTTGAGGTGCAAGGCTCTGTTGTTTCACACTCGGAAAAGCTCAAGAAAAATACCAATTAAGCGGAAGCCTGGGCATCAGAGTCAACAGGAAAGAAAGAGAACAAGAGAGAAAGGAAGAAAAGAGGGAAGCAACAAGGCAAAGACACAACTAAAGGTAAAGGAATGTAATATTTGCCTTCCTGAGATTGACTATTTAACGAAGCACATGGTTAAAAGGTAACACAATGCTCAGGCATTGACATTCCTATTAATTTTTAACCAGCTGCACGGGATATTCAGTGGTGTGTTCCCTGGAATAAGTTTTGCATATAGAATTAGGATGCAACATGAAAGCAAGGAATTTAAAAATTGATCACATGTGCAAATGGACACCATTCAGTTAATGTGTGCTGCAGTTACATTACAGCATTTATTAATGAACAGAGTCAGCTGTTGTTTTGTGGGATGTCAGCTCCTGGTGTATGTGTGTGTGACCCCAGCGACCAGTGAACCAGAAGATATCCCAGTGACCTCGGGTGTGACACTGTCCCTCCCTTGGATACATGTTTTGTTTTTACACACATTTGTGTTCTGGCGTTGTGAAGGGAAATGCCTCAAGCAGATGCAATGAGATACCTCAGTATGCTGCCACAAGAAGCAGCCACTGACAAGCAGGTAACCCAGAGATGGTTCAAATAGAAAGCTCCACAATGTTAGAGTTATTCCTTTTTTTTAAAAAATTCAATACACGTTTAATTTTATTGGATATGCAGCAGTGATTCAGAGAAAGAGAAAATTGTCATGCACTTAACAGCTATTGTATGTGGACATGGAGGCTTAATGCATGAGGTGCAGGAGCCCCCGGAGCAGGCCAGGACGTACCACCCAGCACAGTCTTTTCAATCAAATCAAATCTCCACACACCGTGGCAGGAAACTTTGGCCTTCACCACCGAGGGAGAATGTCTTATCCTGATAATTACACTGGGATATAGAGATTGCATTGCCTGCAGGCCTGAAATACTCCCGTCACTAAAACTTCTCGGCGCAGCAGTAGGCTCAATGAGCCAGGCTGCAGTCAGGCTGTGTTTGATCCTTATAAAATGGAAGAAAATCAAGCACATCCATGAAGTGCTGAAATCCCATTCAAGCTTTCACCGCTCGAGAACATGTGAGCTCAGCTGGGCGAACATGTGGACATACCGATGCATATTTTAACCAGGACTAAGAGATCTGAACACATCGCACCAGTTTTAAAAATTTTACACTGGGTTCCCGTCACAGAATAGATTTTAAAACCCTACTGATTGTTTACGGTTTAGGTCCAGAATACATCTGTAATATGTTCAGAGAATATAGACCTAGCAGGGCTCTTCGATCCAAGGACTCAGATCAGCTAGTCCAGGCCAGAGTCCGGACTAAACACGGAGAAGCAGCATTTAGCTGTTATGCTGCAAACAAGTGGAACAAACTGTCAGTGGCGATTAAACTAAAAACAGGCTAAAATCATTTCTTTTCTAATGCACCTATGCATGAAATCTGCACGGTATCTTTTAACTTATCTAGACTGTTTACATTATTTTTGTGGATTTGGGGGGGGGGAGGGGGGGGGGTTTTGCAATATCTTGTTCTTTTATGTACTTATTAATGCTCCATCTGCACCCCACTGTAATGCTTTTAATGTTTTATGTAAAGCACTTTGAATTGTCTTGTATATGAAGTGTGCTATACAAATAAACTTGGCTTGCCAAAGAAGATGCTGCTTTAATTTAGCTGAAGGGTGTAAAACTACTGAGAATGAAGGTTGTTGGCTTCTGCAAATGTGAGGAAATTGCTGATCAACTATTTTTTAACAACACTTAAAAAAAAAACTGTGAGGCTAGAATAACTGCAAATTATGTTTGTGCTCTGGAACCACGAGGTGCAAAATGTCTCTACGTAGTTGACAAGTAATGCAAAATGTGTGCCCTGTG
Source organism: Pterois miles (assembly GCA_947000775.1). NCBI lineage: Eukaryota > Metazoa > Chordata > Actinopteri > Perciformes > Scorpaenidae > Pterois > Pterois miles. The sequence goes on from CAMQGK010000391.1 coordinate 102,420, forward strand.
TTAATTAAGTGTTATACAGTTCTCTGTGTGATCTGTTCATACTGGGAAGCAGCATTAACGAGACAATGGGTCATGGCTGCAGTGTCAAATGAAGCACTTCGTTAACACTCCTGCTAATCATTTGTTTGCACTAGCAGTCAAACAATCACTGAGGAGTGATAAGGCAAAGGTGCTTCTCTCAGAGTTAAGACAGTTATGGAAATCTACTTATCCTAATCTTGTTATTGAAAATTCAGGGAGACTGCAGGGAGATCCTGCCATTAAATGTAATAATAAACATGTTACAGGTCTGATCAATCAATCAGTGGAGCACTCTTTTAAATGCTAACATCAGCATGCTACATTAAAATTATCTCGCTGATCAAAACATGCAAGTAAACCTGTGTTTATTTTCAGTATTTGCAATAATCCAAAACCCAAGTAAGTCCCATTGGCTTTTTGTTGAGAGAACCTGGGATAGCCTACAAAAATACATCATCGCTGCAGCACTCTGTAGCGCTTGATGGAAGACTGGCTCACCGATTCATCCTAATGGAGACATGAATGTCCGAACCAAATTCCATGGCAATCGATCCAGTAGTTGTTGAGCTATTTTAGTCCAGACCAAAGTGGCGAACCAACTGACTGACCATACCTTCAAGTGAAAGTGTTTAAAAATTAGGCTTCCTTAAATAGTGAGCTTTACAGCTGTATGCAACAATTCAGATAAAGCATGTATCCGTGTGTGTTAGCCAGAGGCAACTGGATGGTTTCCAAACTTTTTTGTTCTAGTGTGGAGGTGAAGACAGCTTGGATGTCAAAATCTGGCAAAATGAGCAGAAGCAGAAGCTTGTTTCCTCATACTGTCCATTTTCCAGTCTGTAGTACCTATCACTATTTGACATAAATAGGATTCTGAAAGAGATCTAATGATGTCCAGTTTGGCGTTTCATTTGGCCACAGTGTAAACGCAGCATCTGTTTGCCACCCAGGCCAGTGTTCACCGGTGACACTGCTGCCTAATGAGGCGTGGAGGCCAGGTTGTAGGTTATGGGAACCTGCTCCGTGGTCAGACCCTGGAACTGTGGACAAACAGGAGGACATATACAACAGGTGAGATCTGATACTGGCCCCACTCACTCCAGTCACTTCCTCCTTTCTTAAAGGCTCAAATTACCCTTACATCCTATGTAAACCCCAAGTAGCTAAACTCCTGTGGAATGATCTAACCCAAACCATTACTTCCTACTGTGTATCTTTTGGTTTCCTGAGAGGGAGACTTGCTATTTCCCTTCCTGTCATGCCTCACTTTCCCTGTATAAACACCCAAGAGGAGGGATAGAAAATATTACAGCTTAAAAGCATTTAATATCTCCATTCATTTAAGCAAAAACTACATCTTCTGTCAGTTTATACTCTCGGCTGCAGCTCTGCCTGCTCCGGATCCCTGCCTCGGTGTCAGATTAGGAGCGAGCTGTTCATGAATATACAGCCGGTTACCCTCATTTCGTAACATTAGTCCCTGTTTGGCTTCGAGCCAGTACAGTAGGGGTAAAGAGAGTAAATACAGACAGGCCTTGCAGATGCTAATGTACTTAGCGTTAGCGGTAAACAAAATGAGATTACTGGGGAGGGAAGGCAAACTCCGAATTTGATTTACTCAGGCTTAGCGTAAACAGCTTGTCAAACTCCTGCTCTGCCGCTATGAAAAGGCTGCAGAATGTGTATTTGACTAACAAGCACGGTAAGTGTTTCTCGCTATTCATAAAATTACCGAGGCAATTGTCACTGTAATTGGAAGTGGCTGTGAAAATAGAAAAATGTAGGCACATCTCCCCAAGATATTGTTTACTTTTTTCCCTCCTTCAAGTTGTTGTTTTGAGTGATGGAGGATTAAGAGTTAGGGATCAATCTGTTTGGTTATTATAATAATGGAATATGAATCTGCATAATGCTAAATGAAAAGAGATAAACAAGTTTAGCACATAGGAATATACAGCGGGGACGGGAGAGATCACCTCAGTGTTAGTGCATCCATGTGTCTCTGCAACATTAGCATAATCCACAGTATAATCCAGAGGCGGCCTCTCCATAACGAAGCAGATAACGAGCGCAAGACACCACTCCTTATGGGAATAAAACTCCACTAAATGAGATGGAACCAGGCTTAGTGCTCTTATTATGTGATAAATAGGAATTTCCAAGTTCGAATTTTCTGGCATGTTTTTTTTTTTTTTTTTTTTTTTAGTTCTGATGACTACAGCAGCCATATTATTTCTCCCCTCTCGCCGCGGGGAGAAAGTTTTCCGTGTCTCCCCGCAAAAAAAAAAAAAAGCCAGGCTAATTGCATGTCAATAATTCAATGCTTAATTTTAATGACCAGGAGAGTTCATTTATTCTCCGTCTGGGCTGCCTGACGATGTGATTAACAGGGATGAAAGATAAAGCTCGCAGAGGGTAGAGAGGGGGAAGAGGGGAGAAGGAGGAAAAAAAGGCAAGGGATAGATAATGTTAGGATTTTCTATTCTCTTCCTTCTTCCAATCCTTCCCAGATGGCAGAAAGGTCTCGCAGACTCCTGAGTCGACAGTTTGGAGGGAGCGTGTGGGCTGCTGGGGCACATACTGAGCAGGAGGCGGAGAAGGAGGAAGTGGAGGTGGAGGAGGAAACAGCGGGGGACACGATGGGTGCACTTGACGTCTCTGAGAGCAGCCAGTCAGTCATATTCTCATAAAAAGGTGCATTTTAGCGCTTTATCTGGATCCTAACTGGCTACTTATGATTATGATCATAAAGAGCCCAGAGGGCCCAACAATGTGTGAGAAAAATAATAACATTTAAAGTTTTGTTTAGCTATACGGTCAGGAAATCCACTGCTGATCTTGTATAATCCCAAGCAGGATGCAACCGTTGTTTGCCCTAAAACCTGAAGGTATTCCAGGCGCTTTATTTTGAATTGAGCAGTAAAGGTTTAGAAGTGGAAGAACTCCCCCCTAAGGTTTCTTCCCCACCCGGATTGGAAGAAGATGAAGGCATCACAGACCACTCCTTACAATGGAAGCACTTCCTCCAGGCCTAATGGCCTCTGAGCTGCAGCTTTTGTCCCCTGATTAGCCAGCCCATTCAGGGCTCAGTCCCCTAATTGCGTAGCCTGTTTAGCTACCCGGCATTACAGTAAGAATTAATGAGACACAATTACTGCACCCAGGAAATCTCCCGTCCCAGTGACCACTCCGATCCGCAGAAGGACTTCGCTGAATAAAACCTCCTTGAGTCTAGAATTCAACCTACTGTCAAAAAAAAAAAAGTGGAGCAAGGTTTTTTCCCCCTTTGCAGGAGGAAAAAAAAATACATGATACATGTATTTATTCAAAGCTATCTCATAATTAGGCCCTAGAGTGAATGAGTGAGTGAGGGAGAGCAGGGGAGGGAGAGAGGAGAGGGGTGGGGGTGGGAGAGAAAGCTGCATTCAATAGCAAAAAGGCCCACAGATACAAAAGGCAGAAGAATGACAGGCACAAGAGTGAAACCTGCTCGGAGAAATGAGGAGGAGGGAGGCAGAAAAGACTGATGGGGGGGGGAGAGAGAGGGAGAGTCGGATTCAAACCTACAGTTTAGCTACAGATAACATTTCATCACTGCGGCTTTGTGGAGAAGGCTGAAATGTGGAAGCAGCCCGAGGTGAGCAGCCCGGTCTATGCTAATGGTCCACGGTGACACTTTAAAGAACCTTTGAGACAGGACAGTGGGCTCTAGAGTCCCGTCCACACGGGAGCTGAGTGTTATTGCTCGGAGCGGAAAGAGAGACACACTTTTACACACCTCTGGCAAACACACACACACACACAGCAGTTTTGAAGTAGTTTAGCTGGATGGGTTAGAGGGGAAATAATCCGAACGAGTGTCTCCATTCAAAGTTTTCTCAATACTGAAGCTGATTAGTAGGTGTTACAATCCATTCCTGGGGAAACACCCTGGACAGGCCAGTCCATCACATTATCATAAACTGACAGATACATATTACACACTTGTTCATACCCACAAGCAACATAAAGAGTTTCTGATCTACCGGAGTTTTGGGAAATATTAACTTTTTTTTGTGAGGAGACGATACCACTCCTGTGTATGCTAAATATGAAGTTACACAAAGCAGCTGGTTAGCTTAGCTTAGCATAAAGACTGGAAACAAATGGAAACAGCTGGCTTGGCCCTGTCCAAAAAACTGAAAATAAGCTAAGACATGTCAAGAGCGAGTAATATAGAAGTTCATGATGCTTCTGATAATGTAAATGTTAAATGGACTTGCATTTATACAGCGCTTGTCTAGTCTTCTGACCACTCAAAGCGCTTTACACTATATTTACCATTCACACACATTCATAAACTGATGGCAGAGGTTGCTATGGCCAACTTTTGGGTTAAGCGTCTTGCTTATCGACATGACTGGAGCAGCCGTCGACCTTCCGATTGGTGGACGACCTGCTCTACCTTCTGAGCCTCAGCCGCCCCAAATGTCAGCTGTCATGCTGCTTTGTGCAGTGTTGCCATATGTTTAAAGAAAATCTATACTTTTTCTGAGTATTTTTCATTAGCCATCATGGGGAAATGTGTAAGCCTACACTGCATTTCACCCATCTTGACTACTAAAGAGGAATGGACTAACTCCAGTACTGAGGCCTTGAGTCAACAGTACTGGCAGGTAGGGCTGTCCTCAAACAAAGAAACTCTTAGTCGACTATCACTCATACAATTTTGTTGACTAATTGATTTGATTGACAGATCTGCAAAACAGGTTCTCCATAAAAGATCCCACAAAAGCACCACTTTAAATCTTGTGTTTAACAGAGATGTGCACACAAGTTTCTTGACACAAGTCATTCAGGATGAAAAAAGCAAACAAATGACTATCGACTGAAGAAATCTTAGTTGACTAATGACCAAGAGGTGGCAGCCCTACTGGCAGGAGTATTCCCAGTATGTGACATTCGTGTCTTTTGGGGTGGGAGGAAACCAGAAAATCCAGTAAAAAAAAAAACCACACAAATACAGGGAGAACAACAGAAGTTACTGTAGATGTTAGACAGCTGCTCTGGAAATATGACCCTCTCGGCTGTAGCTCTTTTGTCCTTTAACAACTGGACCAGTTAGGTAGATGAGATAAGGTTGAAAGGTTGAAATTTTCCTGCTGCAATTAAGGTGGAGTCACACATCAACATTCTGGCATCTGCAGCACTTTGCTGAAGAGGTGCTAATCAGACACAAAGCATATTGATTCCTCACAGAGAGTCGTGTGGTCCGCAAACGCAGTTTGGAGTGAGCAAACGCAGTTTGGAGTGAGCGAGTGTGCCGAGCTTGAGCTTTTCAAGTCCTCTTATGTGGTTTGTAAGTTCTGAATTTGCCCGAGATTAGCCTCCATAAAGAGGATTACCACTTTTCTATGGAATATTTTCAACACTGGCGTAGTCATTTCAGGAATGTTCAGCGGGGCTTTCAGAGCATTGTGTTTACTCACCTGTCAGTCTGTTTTCTCTTTTCTTTCACTGATTGAAACAACCCACACACCTCACCCACCCTGAGCACTCACTGCGGCTGAGTGTGGTGGCGTTGACTGTGCAAACGCGAGTACATTAGCCTCAGTGTTATCTGCAGTGGGAGCCTGTCTGTCGCAGGCCTGCTCGGAGCGGTTTACCTGAATGGCCTTTGTTTCCTGGTGACCCCCCTTAGAGCAGGTCGCAGCCTGAAGCCATTCCACCCTGGATCTGGCCCTCATCGGGTTTCCCCGTTCTCAGAGAAACAGAAAAAAAAAAAGAAGAGGAGGAGGGAGGAGAAGAGTGACAGAGAGATGTAAAAAGAGAGGTCAGAGGCTCAGGTGAGCTTAGCGTGTAGCCTGTCAATCAGACATCATACGGCATAGCTCAGGGGAGGCTCTCGCTTCCACTGCACTGCCCCCTCTCCTCAACCTCTGCGGCTCCGTTCACCTTTATACGTCTTTCACGGCACATTAAAAAGTACTCCGATCCATCCAGAGTTCCACTTTCTCACATTTTCCTTTTTGCAATTTGCAGATCATTTTGACAGAGGGAATCTATTACAGCTTTCATGCAGCTGTTATTTTGCATCCAGAGTTGCGCTATGTGGCCTGAAACTAACCTTAAAACAAATCTGAAGTGTTATACCAGACATACTAAGGTTGTATGTATAGGCACAGTTTGAACTTTAGGGTTGGGGGTTCACAAAAAACATCTAGAGGGAATGTAATGTGTATAACACAGAGAGGTTGATTGTATGGAGATGTGTGTAGCCTACGTATTAACCCTCCAAACAGACTGCAACACTAGCATCGGTGACAAAATCAGATTTATTGCATTGTGTTTGTTATTGGAATGAACTAACTGGCCGCGAGCGACAAAGCACAGCACGCCATTTTGAGTTGAACTTTTGTCAGACACCCTGTTTCTGTTTATTCCTCTTTCCAAAAGACAAGGATGAGGACGAGGAACGGCTGATTGGTTTGGTTGAAATTAGGATTTATGTGATATGATACCTCTTCTTTTCACTGCAGACACCTAAACAAGGAGGCAGCTGGCTAGATGGATATCAATGGAAAGCTTACATAGGCTACTGTTGACTGTCATTTTCAGTAAATAACCTGTTTTCTGTTTTAAAAAATGCAAGTCGGAAGTGAGCAAGTAGCCATCTTTCAAGTGGCTACATCTGTAGTCTGATCTTGACTGCACAGCTGATATGTACATGGTTGGTTTAAATGTTTAATTATCTTGTTAGTTTCTTATGTTGTTAATATGAAGACACAACAAGGTTGATATTATTCAGTACATTCTATTATTAGTTGTTAGTTATTATAAAATAAAGAGAGTAGTTGGGGAGTTGTGGAGGGGGGCAAGAAGAAAAAAAAGGGGGGTTTCTGGGGACCCGGGCCCTAAAAAAAAAAAACATAGGGGGTAAGTGAGCCCCTGAACCAATACAAACTGTGCCTGTGGTTGTATGTCAAATATAAGACTCTACAAAGTGACAGATTAACAAAACTCATCATCTGAAATAGCAGGAAATGCTAACCAGCAGGTCACACACAGACCAAGCTGTGAGGCAATGCTATTACAAGTGTAAATGCTCAAGAAGAATGCGGTTACAACCCTCATGTTTATCCTCCCTGATTGCACAATTAGTTTAGCAGCCTACTAAGCACACTTGCATTGTCTGGAGATGCCAATCTTAATGGTGTCACCGGCTGATAAAGACACCCTCCTCAGTCTACACGAGGGGAGATAACATCAGCAGCATTATTACGCCGTGCTTTACCTGCCTGATGCAATCAGGGAAAATAAAACAAAGTGCCCTCAAAGGAGTTCAGTCAAGCCCGCTAACCTCATTCCAGCAGCACAGTGATTTCAATTGATCCAATTACCGTTTGGTGGAGTGGAGGCCGCATAATGTTAGAGGTGGAAGTGAGTGTCACAAGTGTGCTTTTATCTTGCTGTGCTGATGCACATTGCACAGTTAGATCAGGAGCGCACGGAAAGGTACGGACAGTAAATCAGGTAGAAACAACACAACATTAATTGTGCGGATGTGTTTCCTGCGGTGAGAAACGCCATTGTTCTGAGTAACAGAAGGAGAAGAGCATAGAGGATGACAGTTGGCATACGGTGGGATCCATACAACTAAGTTTACACCACAAATGACTCTATACTCAGTGTATCTTCGTACGTTTCCACTCCAGGCTTTTTGAAATAAAACTACTTAGGTTTAGGAAAAGATCAACTTGGTTAGGTTTAGCCACCAAAAGTACTTAGTGAGCTTAAGAAAAACATTGTGGTTTGGGTTAGAATGACACTAGAAATGGTGTAGCTTAAGTACAGAGGTTACATGGCAAACAAATCACCGCTGACTTCTGGTTTCACTCAGGGTATGAAAACGGATCTTCTGTTTATACCTCATGGTTCACAATTATATGGATTACATATTAGGTCTGGGCTGCACGGTGGTGCAGTTGTTAGCACTGTCGCCTCACAGCAAAAGAGTCGCAGGTTCGAATCCAGCTTGGGGCCCCTTCTGTGTGGAGTTTCCACACAGAACCCCTAGTGGGCTAAGTGGTTGCAGATGGATGAAAGAATGAACCTATTAGGGCTGTCAAAGTTAATGTGATAACACATTAACGCAAACTTGTTTTAACTGCATTAAATTATCTGATGGAGTAACACAAGTTACTTTTAGGTTGGTATGGTTTGGTATGGTTTTGGCTGGTTAGGTTTTTAGGGTGGCATCATATTAAACCACAAAACCTAAGGAACCCACTGGTACCAACCAGGTCATACTAGCTTGTCGAGAAGGAGGCGAAATAACGATCCAAACATATGCAAAAATCTTCTGAGTTTGGGGCAAGTCATTGTCAAGTCAGCACACTGACAGCTGTTGTTGCCTGTTGAGCTGCAGTTTGCTATGTTGATCATATTTTGTGAGGGTTTCTGGATATTTAACATTGCTTTGTGTTATTAATTGATTTCCATTAATAAATATATACATATGTTTGCATTAAGCGAGCATATTTGTCCACCCCCATGTTGATAAGAGTATTAAATACTTGACAGATCTCCCTTTAAGATACATTTTGAACAGATTAAAAATGTGAGGTTGACAGCCGTATTACATAGGAATTGATTTTGTGGATTACTTTTCGTAGGCATAGCTATGAATGATGTATAAGAGCAGCCTCCTATATTGCACAGTTTGGTCTTTCACATGGGCTACCACAGGAGTCCATGGAGTATACTGTACCTGTAATCTGCAAATAACCTAAGCCTCAATGCAGACATTCAGGTGTTCCCATTCATTATATTTACCTTGACATGTTTGTGACATTTCTTCACAAGGCACACAAGATGCTGATTCGCCTCTAATATTCAGTGCACACATGACATTACAGTGTAAGGCAATGTATGGGGGGCAGGATGAATGTAGTAGATAAGGTCATCAGTGTCCCAATATTAACAAGTAAAGATTGAATAAAATTAAAAATATGACTGTAAACCCAGTGTGAGGGCTAGATTAATACTGCAAATAATGCCAGTGTTTACATGAATAAACATGCCTTAATGGGCCGCTAATGAGCAGTATAGGATGCCCAGGGTGGCTCACGAGGGCCGTCGTTCAGCCTCTGACGTGCACAGTAAGAGCGAGCGGGGGTTTGATCGGAGCCCGCCAACAATGAGACGCGAACTCCACAAGGTCGTTCGTGTTTTACACATCTGCTACCTCTCCGCTTCTCTGTCTCTCACCCTCTGGATATGGTTTCCCACTTCCCTACCATGTCGTTTTCTGCTTCTCGCGCTCTCCCTCCTTCTGTCTGGCGGTCATCCTTGCCCTCGCCATCTGTTTCACAGTACGCCACACACAGAGACGGTGGGAGGTAAGGGGGGAGACGGTGCTAAAGAGAGGATAAGTGAGGAAGGAAAACATGAAGGATATACAGTAGCTACATGATTCCATTGACATTTCCAAAATCTCTGGGGTCATGTTCGAGGGCGGCTTTCACAGAGATATCCATCACTTCTGATAGACATCTAAGTTGATCTGTAGCACAAAGATATGTACTTGTACCATTTTAGACTATTTGACTAATTTGCTATTAATTCTGAACAAATTAAAGGAATAGTATCATATTTTAGAAAATACACTTTTTCTGTCTCTGATGAGATCAATGCTGCTCTCATATCTGTTTGATAATACAGTATGACACTAAAGATGACAGTCTGCTAGCTTAGCATCACAACTAGAAAAAGGGAAAAAGCTAGCCTGGCTCTGTGCAAAGGTTTAAAAAAACTGCAAAGCCTCCAAGAATGCTTGGAAGCAAATTTGCAAACGGTGAAATTACAGTTTCCAGATTCGTTATGTGATGCCATTGGGCCCATGTAGGCTTTTTCCCATAGACTTGCATTGGGAAAGAGACATCTGTAACCCATACTTTACATACACATATTATTTTATAAGGTAAATCAACTTCCCAGTACGAACAGCCCAAATTTAAATGATTAGGTCCTAAAAGTTGTAAAATGCACTAATAGCAAAATATAGACTTATTTCCCTTCCTCCATCCAAGTGAATGAGCCCCAGTCAGAGACTGGAGCGAGGCCTGGGAGGCAGGGTTAAACGAAATGCTAGTGCTCTTGCTCTGGCCTAATATCCAAGATATTATCGCTGGAAGATCTGGGCAATTTTATACTCAGGAGACAAGCTTTTTTCACATAAAATAAACAGGGCACCGCCTCCAATGCTGTATCCAGTTCTCTTTATACATCCATGGGTTTTATGGCGTATATGTTATATTTCATTTGTTTAATCCGTACAAAAAACAAAATGTAAAAATGACCGTTTGTGGCTTTATTTGTCTTATAAAACTGGTTTTACTAGATTTTTTTTTTAACCTCGGACATAGCCAAGTCATGTGTTAAATACACTTTCTGTATAAAACATCTAAACGTGAAAAAACTGCCAGATGGGGGGTAAAATCTTGTCAGACGTGGGTCCATGATCGAATTTTTGTCAATTTAGGGAGCCTTGGCATGAAAAAGTTTGAGAACCACTGCTATAGACGAGTCTGACACATACAGTATCATGTGAAAACAGCATCTGTTGACCGCACCTCAAGACTAGCTATTTTAAATGACTGCAACGGGATGTACCTCCAAATTAACACGCTGCCTGGTCATCTGTGCACGCCGGTTTTGGAGGATTCGCTTCCTCTTCCCTCTCTGTAGAAATGAATGCAGACACCCTGCGACCCTGGTCACAACCAGCACTGAAGCAACCAGGCTGACCCCTCCACAATATCCCACCGCCGTGTTCTACGACGACAGAGCATGAAAATGAAATTACCACCTTCAGGATCCAAAGACAGGTGTTCCACCCCATGTGTTGGAACCAGATGGCGAGTCTACCTGCTTAAGCCCCGTCCATGTGTCGTTCCAGGCACACAGGCCTCATCTCTGGTTACATGTAGGGGTTAAAAAAATCAGCTCCAGCTATTATATGGGCTAGTGTGTGTGTGTGTGTTTCCTGAGTAGGAGAAATCTCTGTAGGCTCACTTACCTTTCTGGACAGAAAGAACAAGTCGCATGCTGTTTTACAAGAGGGGAGATAAATCTGACGGGAGTGTCAAGTAGCAGGCGTCATAGCAGCCAAAAGCAGACCTCTGCTGGCCGGCCAGATTTTTGTGGCATCGGCAGGCTGAAAACTCCAAACAATCACACGATAACACGAACACACACTTTACTCGGCTCAGGGACGACAGCCAACAACAGGCAGTTCTTTGGCTGCAGGAGAACGGTACAGATTCTCCTCAAGGAAGCAATGTTGTTTTTTAATTAGTCCTGTAAGTGAAAAGTGAGTGGGTCTGCTTTTCTCAAGATTGTAGGTATAACCCACCCTTTAGATGTTTGCAGCTTATATTTAGTTTCACTTTTTATATGAAAAGAAGTTTAAAATAAGTATATTCTCACAGGATTAAAGCCGCACAGAGCATGGCATTTACATAAACAATGCAGTGTTTTTATCAGATCTAAAGGGTTGGCCCACTCAAATTACAAGATTTCCTCTCTCAGGCTACAGTTAGCGGTATCTAGGCATGCAGATAGTTTTTATTTGCTGTTAACTGTGTTCTTCCTAAAGTCTTTGCCACTGCATTCTCACAAGCACCCTTAGTGACCAGAATGTAAAGATACCATGTGAAAATACATTAGTTAAAGGTGATATAGCAGCAAACAATTACAGTATTTGCTATGTAAAGATATAGTGGAGTAATGTCTACCTGAGTAGAGAATGAAGTCACTCTCCCTGTGTGTTGTAATCAAAGCTTCTTGGTGTTTTGTTGTCGTACAGTGAGACATATTTTGTAGGCCAACCAGGAAGTTAGCATCACCCTGGTTCCCTCGCTAAAAAGCCAATAAGATTTTTCCATTGGGTTTTGGATTATTGCAGAAAATAAGCTCTGTGACAAACAAACATTTATGATACTTAAACGTCTTGTTCTGCAAGATAATCTCTGCTAATGAACACTGCTAAGGTTACGCAATAGATGAACTACACAACTACAAGTGTACACAATGAGGATGTAAAGGAAGACGAGTTGGCGTGACGAGTAGTCTCATTTAGCCACTTGTTAGCAACCGCCTTTTTTAAGACATGTAAAAGCTTCGAAATTCACAAGTGGGATATTTTCTGACATATTTTATATCGTAGAAGAAAACATTAAATCTCTTCAGCTTGCGTTAACCACTGTTTTCAGTTATCTAACAACAAAAAACAATGACTTCCAGACGAGGGAACTGAAAGTGCTAAAATGCTAACTCATTTCTGTGTTTCCGGATTCATTCCTGTAGCACTCTATAGCGTGCGCTTTTATTGCATGTTTGTACATGTGAGCTTGCCCCACTGGCTTGCTCATGGCCACTGCTTTGCACTTTTTTAGGTGGTTACAGCCGATAACGCTGTCAGCAGTGCTGCCTTGTATTCACTGTTTGTGCTGCTGGCTACAAGCCACCAGCTCACCCGTTGTCATGTTGAGGGTCGCGCAGAGGCAATAGAAATGCTCCCAATCTCGCATTTAGTACCTTTAATGACAGCTCCTTTCTAAAATAGTAACCGTTGTTATAGTTGCTGGAAACTATCTAAGCAGCAAGTTCACTTTGCTGCAAAGGAAATGTTACTTTTTGAGTCTAGACCAACCGGCAAGAACCTTTGTGATGCTTTAAAGAAACCCTTTAACACTAAATACAGAGAAACTTTTACTTTAACAGCAGATAGGTTACTTTATATGCACAAGCTTACAGTGATAAAACAGTAATATCAGTCCATTGTTACATACTGTATGCAATCAATCCAACAAAATCTCAATTCCATCCCTTTCCTGTTTTCCCTATTGATGTTCTGCCCACAACCTCCTTGGATTCTGAAGAATAAAGGCTAGAAGTAAGAATGCAAAAATCTAAAAAAATAGGCAACAGCATCTCTCTCAGAGGACCAAGTCCAACATTCGCTGAACCCCCATCTTATTCTGTGCCAGCTGTTTCAAGCCAGAGGAGTGGGGCTCCTCAAGGCAGCGAGGCTTTGGGGTCGAGAGAGTTCTACATGAACCGAGCGTTGTCTTCACGTGGAAAAAACTCAGTCTTCAGTTAGAGCGACGCAGTGTCCCCCAGGCGACTGCTTACTTCTCTAAAGTCTTTAGTTTTATATCTTTTTTACTATCCTTGTATGGACATCCTCCATTAGATCACCAGTAAGCATGAGGCCGACCGGATGGAGCTACAGATGGCACGATCATCTTTGGACAAACAATTGCTGCTTTGACAAAAACAAAAACATTTCTTATGAGTTTTATGTTTTAGGTCATACCTCCAGGACAACCTAGATGAATCCATGTTTTGCTGATCTGTTGAATCAAACTGTCTTTTGTAAGTCAGATCCTTCCCATTTCCTCAGCCATCCGTGTCCGCTCTGCATTCTCAATACTTTCATTTCCCTATGCACTCAGTACACGCAATAGGCATCACATTTGTTCATAGTTAGCTTTTATAATCAGTTAGTTCTTACCCTTGATTATTTCTCAATTAAAAAAATGAATAGTTCAACTTTATCAAACTTGATTTTACAGATTTGTTTTTGTGATACAATCACAGATAAATCAGGGGATACAGAATATCCATGTTTTCATCTTTGGGACAATGCATTTTTCAGATTATCCAGTACATTTTCAATGGTTTATTTATGCCTAGTTCGTACTACACAACTTGAGCCCTGATTTTCCACTCGCCAAAAAATTTTGGAGCTCCCCGACAAAAGCCCCATTTCAGAGGCAAATCGACACTGGCTCACGATGGGAGACTTTAGCCAATAATGAGCCATTTCAGAGAGAGGGTGCTCCAATTGGCTGTGCTCTGGGTGGTGGGCAGAGCTTGGTATTTCTTCAGTAGATCTCAGCATGGCTGTCAGGTAACAAACTTTCTCATTTTACAGCTAAACAATAACTACAAGATGTTTCTGAAAATATTTGAGGAGAAAAATAGACACTACAGTGTTTGCGAGTGATTAACTGAAGACTCCAGCTCAGCTCTGATTGGTCATTTTCCTCCGGTCTGTGAAATCTTGCAGATGTCATCAGGAGCACCAGAGGACACAGAGGAACATGATTTTTTTTTTTTTCAGATTACCAGTCTCATGCACTACTGTCAGGATATAGTGAGTGTTTATGAAAATAACACTACATTATTATTACTCAATTTCTACCCACTGCAGCTTTACCAACCTGGCAACCCAAACACTGTCATCAATGTCTTATGATTAATTATCTACAGACCACTCGTAAATTATTTATTTACCATGTCCAGAGCCACGAGTTACAACTTTTAAACCTTTTTAATAGTGCCTTATTAGAAATTGTATTTTGGTGTTCACAGCATTAATGATTTACATTTAAAAAAAGCAGCAGCAACATCTCTTATACCCTTTGCCTGCTTTAGTATGAAGCATCACAGATTGGTAGGGTGTGTAAACACATGGGTAATGAAGTGAATTTAACTCTGTCATTAATGCTGCCTTGTGCTGCTTCAAGACTTGATTGTCTCGCTTGGTTTATAGTTCTTCCTACATGCAAACACACACCAGTCCTCCCTGGTCTCACAGTGAGGGACAGTGGCTGTAAGGAAGGATTTACAGGGGCCGCCTGTCCTCCCAGCAGTAGGCTGATTGGAGGGGCTGGCTGTGTTTGTTAAGGTAATGGGCCCTAGGTGAGCTAATTCACAGGGTACACGCTCCATGCTCTGTCATTTCAGGAGTACCACGGTGGAGACGGAGGTTGCTGGCGGGGGCTGGGGCTATGGGAGGGGGGCAGCTTTCCATCTCTCCCCAAAATCCCCTCAGCCTTGCTCCGTCTCCTCCAGCTCCACCTGAAAGTGATTACCAGGCCAGCCGTGAGCAAACAAGCCCCATATGGAGTGTCTATAGTGAGGTTGAGGCTGGAGCCTGGGGAGCCCTCCTCCACCTCTTTGGAGAGAAGAGGCCTGAGCAAACACAGCTAATGAAGTCTTAACAAGCAGCCCCGGGTTAGCGCGAGCCCGCTAAATGCCACCGAGGCTCTTGGAATTGTGTCCAGCAGATTGGCTAAATCTCCTCCAAGCTTTCCTTTACAAGATAAAGTTGCATTAGCATATCTCCGTCTCGCCATCTCTGAGGTAAGTCCAGGATCTGGCACGCAGTCACACTTGATGGGGCTTCCTTTTCTTCAGCTGGGAGCACTCGATTCTGTCAAACAGAATGGGGTTTTAAATTGAACACATTGACTTGGGATCTGGATGTGTTTCTGGATTTTATTCATTGGTCACAGAGTGTAAGGCTTTGGTGTGAGGAGATATTTTCTCACAGCTCCGCGTTGCAAACAGGAGATGAGTGAATTTCTTCAGAGTAAATCATTATCTCTGCACAGAGCAGACTCAACAGCCTCTCTTGCCCTCGTCTACCCTCCCTTCATCACTCTCCCACACCGTCACCACCACCTTACTCTCACTCCCTTCTTTTTACGTGTCCTCTGTCAGGGTTTATTATTGAGAAAATGTCACACCATCCATCGTGTGCACAAACATGCACTCAACTCCTTAGCACTGGCTAGCCGAACTCTTGTTTCCTAATCAAAAGCAAACAGCCATTAACAGAGCTCCTTCCTTGTTATCTCACACTGGCGAGTCACTTAATCAATCTGGGTTTCTCCTGATGCTCTACGGGTTATTTCATTTGTTCTGTGGGTTGAGGCTGTGAAAAAAAGCTGCCTCACATGATAAAGACCTGGCTTCACTCCAAACAAAATACCACTAAAGTTAAAACTCCAGCACACAATGTTGCATTATGCTTGGACGGGAAACTTGGAGGAAGATGCTTTTTATAACACTCTGCTCGTACTGTAAGACCACACACTGGCCACCCAAACTATGTGTGTGCGCATGCAAGGGTGTGCACAGCAGAGGACAAAATGCCTAATCAAAAACACATCCCTCTTGTTGCTGAAATGAATATCGAGTTTCGAGCAGATGTGCTGATCACATGGTTGGCTTCTTGTGCCGCACTTTGGCAGAAGCGGCATGATTTTGTGTCCTTGAACAGTCTATGATAATGACAGTGATGATTCTCACAACAATAAAATATCAATTATACATCTTTTGTGAATTTATTGGGGGTTTGAGGTTTATAAAAACAACTGTTAAGCATCACAGAGAGGTTAAATAATGAACATTGTTATTATTATGTGCAATATTTCAAGCAGAGTCCAATCGCTATAAGTTCCACTCATTTATGAAAGCACTTTAGTATTTGTGTAACATTTTAGAGGGACATTAAGTATTCAGTGGTGGAAGAAGTATTCTTTGTAAGTTGCCCTAACAATACCACACTACACAAATGAGACAGTAAGTGTACTTAAAGGCCCAATATTATGCTCATTTTCAGGTTTATACTTGTATTTTCAGTTTCTACTAGAACACGTGTACATGTTGTAATGTTAACTGTCTGCCTGAATATGCCTGTATAAATCTATATCTTGGCAATAGCTTGGGTCCATGTTTGCTTCCTGTTAGCTGATATCATTCACCTAAACTGTGTCCAAAATTCCATACTAGCATGCTCTTTAATACGCTTACACAGTATGTTCGATATTTTTGTATGTCCAAAACCTTAGTATGAAACCAATAGTCCACAAATTGTATACTATTTCCATTGAAATATTACAGTATGCAACACTGGACTTTACGGTGGCATAAATATCCTGCAATGCGGTAGTGACAACATTCAGAATGGTTGTTGACGGACAGCTCTGTAACATCACTAATACTTCTAGATTTCTTTCCTAGGTGTAATATGTATTTTGAATTTGTTCAGACTTTGATTCTCACAAATCAGGAACGTAAATCGCAGATCAGTGCATCTGAAACGATGCATACTGCTGTTTATTCACACATAAGTACGCCGAACGATAGTACACCTGTTAAGTATGTAGGGCATAGTATGCAAATTTGGATGGAGCCTGCAACTGGAATGTTTGTTTAAAATTATATATATTGTAAATTAGTGACATCACAAATGGACAGCTTGTTTCAAAGGTACAGTTTTTAGACAGATTGAGCGTTTTGATTCTCTCAGCATTTATACAAAAGTTAACCCTTTTTTATAATTTAAAATATGGGACCTTTAAAGTATGAAAAGTAAAAGTGGTTATTATGACTACATGGAATTTTTGGGCAGTTTCATGTGTAGCAATGCATCATTTTTCAATGTGAAATTTAAATTGTAAAGTAACTGTAACTGTTCAATAGAGATCCACCTTGCCAAAGCATACACATCCATAAAGTAAGATCATGTCTGTATATGAAAGAGATAAGAATGCCATAAAGTTACAGGCACAGCCTTTATCCAGACGTTATAGGACAATATCAGACATAAAAAAAACTACAGTAAGATTACTGTCAAATAACTGCAGAGATCCCCAGACACACTGTGTAGGCATGTTAACACTGATATGAGCGCTCTGCCTCTGTCCCAATGTGCTGCGCTGCTTGGTCTTTGCCTCGCGCAATTACGCCTCCCGCGGAGCTCTATGCAAGCGTTAAACGAAACATTAGCACCTCATTTAAAAAATAAAACAGCTTTTCACAAGGACAGACAGCTCCCTGGGTAGTCTTATCATGCGCAAATTAGCCAATTTACCAAACCTCTCTCTCTCTCCCTCTCCCTCCTGCTCTCTCTCTCTCTCTCACACACGCACACAGAAACAACAATGGTAACATGCAGGCAGAGGATGCGTCTAGCTAGTGTTAAAGGAAGTTACAACAAAGTTCAGTCACTGTGGAAGATTATGAAAATAGTAGGTTATTATTCCTAACAGCGCGTCTGGAGTACTTCTTTATAATTACTTCATATTATGATGATTATAATGTTTAAAATGATAGTTCTGCTATTTGAAATAGGTTTGGAGGAATTCATTACAGGGTTATTATAGATGATTTTAGACCAGCCATGGCTCTGGGCTAACATATTTCCATCAACACTTTTTCCTGTGATCTGCAATTTTGCGTAAAAATTTGCGTAAAAGTACTTATTTTGTCTCAACATCATTCTCATGAGCATCCTGTATCCCGGTGCCACAGACACACACTGGCAGAACCAGTGTGATCACAAGCGATATAACAAAACATCTTGAGATTAAACACTTGATTGACAGTTGGAAAGCGCCTCCTCTGTCGCTCTGTGATTGGAGAAGCGGCTCTGGGGGTGTAGCCTGCCAGCCTCTGGTATATATTGGCACCGCTTCGTCTCCTAGCCGTTGATTTGTATGGGAACCAGGACTAAGGTGGGACGAGCCGACTGAATGTAGCCGCTGTGTTTTGAGGAAAGAAACGAGGCCCACATTTTTCCGTTTACAGCGATCGGACGGCAGCACTTGTTTTTTTTTTAATAATAAGGATTCTGAGAGCAGTCTCCAGAAGGTGGATTCTCCTCTCAGCCATCTTGACTGCTGCTCGCCGCCCTGAAGGCTGCTTTCTCTCCTCCTCCTACTCCTCCTCAGCTGAAAGTAAACACGGCTTGCACATTGCTCGTAACTCTGTGCAAGAAACAGAGAGAAGCGAGATGGGCTCGCTGCGCGACATCTAACCGGACCGGAGGCGAAAGCAGACGGCTGAGAGGATTTGTCGCTACCACAGCAAAAGACGGGGGACACGACGCGCCGGAGGGATGGACCTGTTTGGGATTTACCTGCTCCTTTCACTCGCCCTCCTGCCCCGATCCAGTTGCACCACGGCCAAGGAGATCACCTGCCAGGAGATAGCCGTGCCCCTGTGTAAGGGGATCGGCTACAACTACACCTACATGCCTAACCAGTTTAACCACGACACGCAGGACGAGGCTGGACTGGAGGTGCACCAGTTCTGGCCTCTGGTTGAGATCCAGTGCTCGCCTGACCTGAAGTTCTTCCTGTGCAGCATGTACACCCCGATCTGTCTGGAGGACTATAAGAAACCTCTCCCGCCGTGCCGGAGCGTGTGTGAGAGAGCCCGGGCGGGCTGTGCGCCTCTCATGAGACAGTATGGCTTCCCCTGGCCGGACAGGATGAAGTGCGACCTGCTGCCGGTGCAGGGCAACCCGGACACTCTGTGTATGGACTACAACAGAACCGACTCTACCACAGTTTCCCCTGTCCTCTCCAAACCCACCAACCACCCCTCTAAGGGCTTCAATCCACCTAAAAATAAGCCTAGTCGACCCGGCGCGCCTGGGAAATACAAGCCGCCTGCAGCCCCGTGTGAGCCGGGCTGTAAGTGTTTGGAGCCTATGGTGCCGGTGAACACGGACCGCCACCCGCTCTACAACCGGGTCAAAACGGGTCAGATCAACAACTGCGCCATGCCGTGCCACAATCCGTATTTTACGCACGACGAGAGAGCGTTCACCGCCTTTTGGATAGGACTTTGGTCCGTGTTGTGCTTCGTGTCAACTTTTGCTACCGTCGCCACTTTCCTCATCGACATGGAGCGCTTCAAGTACCCAGAGAGACCCATCATCTTCCTCTCAGCCTGCTACATGTTTGTGTCAGTGGGCTACATTGTCAGACTGATTGCCGGACACGAGAAAGTTGCGTGTAACCGGGAGTTTGATCTGGAGCACATCCACTACGAGACAACCGGCCCCGCGCTTTGCACAGTGGTCTTCCTCCTTATTTACTTCTTCGGCATGGCCAGCTCCATCTGGTGGGTCATCCTGTCCCTGACCTGGTTCCTCGCAGCCGGGATGAAGTGGGGCAACGAGGCGATCGCCAGCTACTCCCAGTACTTCCACCTGGCCGCTTGGCTCATCCCCAGCATGAAGTCCATCGCGGTGCTGGCGCTGAGCTCCGTGGACGGGGACTCGGTGGCTGGGATCTGCTACGTGGGCAACCAGAACTTGGACAACCTGCGGGGCTTCGTCCTGGCCCCTTTGGTGATTTATTTATTCATCGGCACTATGTTCCTCCTGGCCGGATTTGTGTCGTTATTCAGGATCCGCAGCGTCATCAAACAAGGTGGCACCAAAACTGACAAACTAGAGAAGCTCATGATCAGAATAGGCATCTTCACGGTGCTCTATACGGTGCCGGCCACTATTATAGTCGCCTGTTACTTTTACGAACAGCACAACAGGCAGAGCTGGGAGATTACGCACAACTGCTCCAACTGTTTACTAGAGAGGGACCGCAGGAGTCCGGACTATGCCGTTTTTATGTTGAAGTACTTTATGTGCCTTCTGGTGGGCATCACGTCCGGCGTGTGGATCTGGTCTGGGAAAACTTTGGACTCCTGGAGGACTTTTTGTACCAGGTGCTGTTGGGGGAGCAAAGGCACCAGCGGCTCCATGTACAGCGACGTGAGCACCGGACTGACGTGGAGGTCGGGCACGGCCAGCTCCGTGTCTTGCCCTAAGCAGATGCCATTGTCCCAGGTTTGAATGAAAAAAGAAAGCAGCTTATGAGGACTGCTAATTGTTTGGGAGATAACCCATCACTCCCGGTCTTAAGCAATTTGCATAGTAATGAATTGCTGCTGAGGTGCCCCCCCCCTTCTCCCAAACATCCACACACCTCTGTGAGTGAAACAATGTACCTGGCTTTCACACAGGTTAATTCCTCCCTGTTTATATGTATTCGAGGTACAGACTGAGGCTTTTACGCAGCCTGGGCATTACTTGTTGTAGGCAAAGAGACAGGTTTGTTCCTAGCTTCATACAAAGAGCATTTGGGGTTTTTATTGCCATTTTATTATCTACACAGTGCCAGACAACATTGTACAATTCAATCACATCAGAGATGGTTTAAATTAAGCCTTAATAGTGCCCAAGTATTTTTACGGGTCGTTCATTTTGTAATTTCAAATGTATTTATATAAAATGTAAAAACTTGTACATTTGTGTATAAAAGAACTTTATAAGCTTATATTGTAAATTTGTACAAAGTGTAGATGTCTCTTTTTGTGAGAAAAGCAAACCTTTATTTTGACAATAAAACATTTGATAAATCTCAACTTCCTGTGTTAACTTTTCCCAGCATGCAAAGGAAGCGTTGTGGAGCCTGTGCAGGCATATTTTGTGGTTACTCTGTGGTCACCGTGTCGAGGACGGCAGCGAGCAATAGCAGCTTTTGAGAAAAGGAAGCCCTTTTAACCATCAGAGACCGGTAATTAGAGGCAGGGGTTGAGTTGGAGCATCTCCATAATTGTTGAAGTCCTCTTCACATGCCTGCCGAAGCCCGCTTTCTTAATTTAGCAAAAGAGGGAGTGGGTGAATGGGGGGTATAAATGCAGGGAACGGGCCCTTTTCATCTGCAGAAACTTTGATCTGTCTTTTTTAACAGCCTTAGAATAAAGGTGGTGTGTATTAGGAGTGGCTGTCTGATGTGCCAAGGTTCCCCCTAAACGTCCCCATTTGGACGCTTTGATGGATGTCCTACAATTGAAAGAGCATTTTGGGACCCCCCCCCTCCCTTTTTCTGGGTTTGTCAGAGCTGAAACCTGCCAGAGCCCCTGCGTCTTGTGTTTGGATTTTTTTTCGCGTGAGCCTGCATTGAAACATCTTCTTCCCTCGGCTCAAGCTGTGTCAGCGAGTGCAGGGGCCTTGACATGAATGATATTGAAATAGCAATGAAAGCCCCACAGGTGGTCTGTTCACATGATCTCACATCTTAGGGCCCCCTAATCGAGGCGTTTTTCTGCTACAAATGTATCTGGTTTAGTCCCAATTAACCCGATGTGCTGGCATAAGATGATACACTAACCCAGCGTAGAAATGCCTTTGATTTGCTGGTCAATGGTGACAGTGGGCTTTGTAGTGACTGCTTTGTTGCTGCTTTATTCCTTTACGCTCAGACTGGAGATGGGAACCCCAAAAAGCTTCTTTTCACTGTAGTGCAGACATGCATCTGTAGGGAGCGTATATAAATCTTGCATCAGTGCTGTCAGCAGAGACAGCAGGCAGTAAAGTCTGAAGTCATAAGTCAGGCTTCTTTAGCATTTTGCTTCTATATTAGTCAGTAATCATAAATTCATAATCATCATAATATAATCATATAATCATCATAATCATAAAATTGCAGTTCTCTCTGTTTGGTAAAGATCTAGCACAAAAGTTCAAGCTCTGAATCATTTGCGGTTATATTTCCATCAAATAAGTCATGGTTGCTTTCAGTGTTGCAGCTTGTTTTTTTTTTTTTTTTTTTTTTGGTGTTTACCTCAAAAACCTCAGTGAGTGTGCAACTCCAGCTCTCACCAACCAGCCTCTTAGCAGGGATGTTAATGTGCAGCCCCACCTAGTGGGAGAAGCAGAGCTGCACACCTCCACACGCCTCCTCACTTCTAGAGTGATTTCATTTCGCTCTTGAAGAGGTTTATGTTTGGCATTGATTCTTAATTCTTAGTGTTCAGACTTGGTTTCAGCTCCCACATTATGTAAGCAGAGGCGGCAGCTACAGATTTTCTATAGCTGGCTGGCCGCCGTGTTGGAATTTAACCTCACAAAACACAGCAACCGCCAACACGGCTGAGGTCAGAGGTCAACAGGCTGCTCACAAACAAGAAAAACACTTTAAATTAATAGTCATAGAGTTCTGAAATGGCCAATTATCCTCTAAACATACTTTTTTTCTGTTTTTTTAAAGCCCTAAGACTACAATAATTGTGCCTGTATCATTATAAGTTAAATAGATTGAATTCCAGTACTCATATATAACATGGAAAAGTTCATGACATGAGTCAGCATGAAAACAATCAAATGGACTCATGTTACTGTGATTCTTCCTAATGTTCACATTAAACACACTGATATGAATTATTAAATGTGACGTAGGTTTCATGGTAGTAGTGCTGTGAAATGCAACAATTCTCATGAGTTTGAAAGACATAAAATGGCCCATAAAAGCGGTTCTAAATATGGAAACTTGTCAGTCAAATTTTATGGAAATGTGTCATTTTAAGGTATGAAACCATTAGTTGATTCACTGATTAGTCAATCATCAGAAATAATAATTTGTAATATTTTGATAATCGATGAATTGTGTCAGTCATTTGTCAAGCAAAAAAAATGACAAACATTCCCAGCTTTTGTTTGGATTGTTGGTCTGACAAAACCAGGCATTTGAAAACATTTTTATCACTATTTTTTTAGAGCCAAAATCATCAATGTCATGAACTATTAAATGAATCGCTAACTATTTTAATAATCGATTACTCGATTTGAGTGATTTTAAAGAAAAAATAGTCAAAATTCTCCGATTCCAGCTTCTTCTTCTTTCAGTTTTTTTAATCCTCTGTGACAGTAAACTGAGTAAATTTGAGCTGTGGACAAAACAAGACATCTGAGCACGTCATTTTAGGCTTTGGGAAACTGACATTTTCAACATTTCCTGACATTTTATGGACCAAAGAACTAATCAAAAAATAATCAACAGATTAATCTACAATGAAAACATCAAAATTAGTTGCAGCCCTGTTATTTTGGATAAATCAAATAAACTTGTATTTGATTCACATTAAAAAAAATAACTATAGGCTCACTTCAAATCCCAAATGTATGATTAATATCCCAAATTACATATATTGATAGTGTCATCATAACAGTAGGGGGAATATATTATCTGAGCTACTGGCTGATTCAGTGCTTTTGGGGTTGACATTAGTCCTTATTTTACAACACTGCAGTCTGAACCGAAGAATCCCATTTAAATGTCACTAAAAGTTACCATTAGCTCCTTTATACAAAGCTTCTCAATGACTTTTTATGACATAATTCAATTTTAGGACCACTCTTGAGACTATTTATTGGACATTTTAAAATAGTCATTCACTGCTAAACACATCATTCTGACCCATCCTCAACTACCTGTCTCCACAAACCAACTGTCCAGCCACTTAAAGCAGCATGTCCCGGCGTGGCCGTTATGCACACATTGTAATTAGCAGGTAACAGCCTGTTTCCTCCACAGGGGTCACTGACCTAACTCAGTGCACTTTACAAGAGAAAGTCTGAGAGTGCCATTAAGAGAGTCTTCACACAGACAGAGCCGGGCTCTCACAATGGCTGGGTATAAACTGGTAATAGTCCAGGTCAACCCTGACTTTATGGACCCGCCGCTCGACCTCTACACTGGTGCAGAGGTGTAACCGCCGTAAACAAATCCGCTGACAAATCCATCAACCAGGAGATGAGCCTCCTCCCAGCTGATTGAACTGTCTTCTCTCTGTATACAGATGTTAAAGTCTCATTTGTGGGGTCAGGAGGAGTGTTCTGACATGGTTGCCATCAAATATTAATGGCGGCGTTTGATGGGGGGCAGACAGAGGGGAGTGGAAGGATGATAGGCAGGTCATGGCTTTTAATATTGATCCTTATGATACATCTGGGAAAGGGTTTTTTTCCCATGTATTGATATTGCAGTTGTGGACAGCATCCTGCTATCTGCATTAGTATTAAAGGGTACAACAGATATTATATATATCAGACCCTATTTAGTAGTTTTAACTCAGCAAAAATGGCAAAAATGTGACTTAATGATATTAGGAATAAAATTTTTATTTAATAAAAGTTTTTATAGCTAATAGTGTGTGCGTCAGAAGCACCTACACATGATTAGATTAGGGTTTATTTCTCTTTAATCTAGATTGCATCAGTGGAAGATGAACAATAGCACTGTATTTTCCATGAGTGTATTCCTCCATGCATGGAGCATAACAGTGACCTCGGGTTTAGATTCACATTGACCTCCAGCTCAGCCACATTAATCCCAGCTGGCCTTTTGAGACAGCAGATGTTGGAAAATAGAGGGGCTCGCCGCTCAGGCTCCATGGTTATAGTTTCTGAGGGATTTGGACGTCATCGAAGCTGTGGCAGTTTGGTTAAAAAATAAAATTTATGTTGTGTCCGTGATGCATTTTTTTTAACCAATAAATGCTTCACTTTAGTAGTATGACTGCAGCCTCACAAAGATATCAGCACAAGTGACTGGCAGCTCCCTGTTGGCACGGTAACAATGCTCCTGTGGTTTAGTAGTCCTTACAGTGCACCCCTGCTGCCTCTTCCAACCCAAGGACCCCCCACTTCCCACACACACACACACACACACACACACACACACACACACACAGCAGCAGAACACAGTGTTCCTTCAGTCCTCCACTGACTGACTGACATGTACACAAAAAGAAAACTTCTTTCATCTGAAGCGCTGAGTGTTTTGCCAGATTCTCTCTGGGTAGGGTCACATTAGGAGGGGGGTTAGGCCATCAAACGGGCCCACATTCATCAATCAACGAAAATGGGTGTAATGTCACGGTTCTGATAATAGAGAAGTAGCAGCAGAACAATCCGATGATAAGCAGTCAGCCAGAGTGATGTTGTTTATAGTATAAAAAGAGTGATCCTCTGCAGCGGTGGGCTATATGTTATGTCAAGTGAAATGAAATTCACACAAATTAACCAAACCTTTTGCATTTTAAGTCTAATTTATTAAAACAAACATGGTCATCAAGTACTTTCTTACAGTCTCAATACTGCAGTTTTACATTAGTCACAACAATTCTTTTTAAAAGTAAAAAAAAAAGTCATTGAAAGTCACATGTAATATGGTTTTAGAGCAGTGGTTCTCAAACTTTTTCATATCAACGCCTCTAAACTGATGCATATTAATTAATTAATCACGGACGTCCTTCTGAAAAGATTTTGGTTGTCAGATATGATTAAGACCAGACCTCTCTAACTGTCTACTACAGTTGAGGAGATAACCATGGAGGAAGTGACACCTGTGATCAGAATAATCACTCTTACTCACACTGGGTCCACTTATATCGTGAATTACATTGCAAATATAAACCCATGTTTCTGGGGACCTCCTGGAACTCCCTCACGCTCCCCTGTGGGTCCCTGAACCCCTGGTTGAGAACCACTGTACTGGTATTAGATGTAAAATGAGTGTCACACCACACCTGAGCTCAACCACTGCAAAAATTCAGTGAGCTCCTTTCGCCAAAGACCTGAATGGTGCATTATTAAACTATTTCAGAATGCTTCACAATATATCAAAATTAGTTTAAAATATATATTTCATAAATAGTATATACTCCATATCGCATACATTCCTCAAATCAGTCTTATAATTTATATATAGTCTTAACTATACAAAATTTACTAATTTAACCAAGACATTTATATTTTCCCCATGAAGCAGCCTGCGCCATACTGCTCTTATTCAGAAAAAAACTTTATTAAATGCAATATCCATTTCTGTCCACTTGAGGGAGCCATTAACTAGATGTTGTCTTTTTTTTCTCACAGCTCTAACTAGACAATTTCATGTCATTTATTTCTGAACTGGCAAAACCATTATTACATGCTGTCCCAATAAAAGGGTGAATTTCTGTCACAGTATTTGTTGTATTGTTACAGGCCACTTGTGTCCATTTGGATCAATCGTCATCGTGTCTCCTGTGTGACCTGAGATGGTCTACTGCGTGGCCCTGAGCTGGACTTTCATGCGGTAAGGTTTAGGGGACAGAGTGACCCCATAGACGGGGGTGTAGTCTGGCTCTCCTTCGTCCTCGGGCCAGATGAACTTGAACTTCCTCAGCAGAGTCACCATGATGAGGAAGAGCTCCATACGAGCCAGACCCTCTCCGAGACACATACGAGGACCTGAGACATTAGACGTTTTCATTCTGTAAATTGCATACGTTTCTTAAAATATGAAAGATAACATATGGTCTCTCTTACCTGCAGAGAAAGGCATGAAGGCCTCTGGCTTAATAAACTCTCCCTGCTCGTTCTGGAAGTTTTCTGGGTTGAATTCATGAGGGAATTTCCACTGATCCTCCTCGTTCAGCACCGAGTTCAGGTTTTGGATGATCAATGTACCCTGAGAAGAAAAATAGCTTCAACACTGTTTTTATGTTAGATTTTTTTATGTAATTCATGGATAAGCTATTGATATATAAGATTCTTTATGAAAGGAACAAAACAATTCTGTCATGAAAGTGATCCATTACTGAAATCAGAGTTCTTTTCTTCACTTTCCTCTAATGTATTTTTCTCATTTTGTGTTCATCTTTTCTTCAGTTCTTCATTTAAATTCCCTCCTTTGGTTCCTTTATATTCCATGCTTTTAAACCGTCTTGTCCTTCTAGCAAAAGAGCAATTATTTTCTTGAATAATCATCTAAAAAACATCAACAACTGTATAAAAATGTCCATCATCAGCCAAAAGGTGGTTAATTCAATGTCTCCTTGTGTCTGACTGGCAGTCCAAAATCCAATTATTCAATATTCGGTTTACAATTCTACAGAACAAGAAAAGCAGCAAATCCTCACACTGGACAGCTGGAACCAAAGGATGGTTCCAGCTTTTTGCTTGAAAATGAATTCAAACCGTAAATCAATTTGCTCTCAGTCCAGTTTTGTTTGCAATATTGCATATATATCTCAAAAGGTGTCTCCTGGAAACTGTAAAATGATCCCATGAAATAATCTTTAATCTTACCCGGGGTAAGAAATATCCCATGAGCTGTGTGTCATTTGTTGTATAGTGGTAGACACTCAGAGGAACGGTGTTGGCAACCCTTTGGACTTCATGGATCACAGCCTGGAGTAAAATGAATGATGAATATTTTTTATCTGTTCAAACTATAAGGCCCTGGCAAACACAGTCACCTTCACACTTTGTCTCATTTTGTCTGTACTGAGCATGTAGGACGTATCGGAGGTCATTTTTGTTACATTCAAAGGTTTTCAAATGAAGTTTAAAATGTCTGGACATATTTTAGAAGAAGAAGAAGAAGATCAACCTTTATTAGTCCCACTAGGGGAAATTCAATTTTTACACTCTGTTGTAACTAACACAGTACATGCAGGACCCATATACCTGCATTAATGGAGAGATGTCAGAGTGAGGGGGCTGCTCCTGACAAGCGCCCCGAGCAGTTGGGGGTTTGGTGCCTTGCTCAGGGGCACCTCGGCAGTGCCCAAGAGGTAAACTGGCACCTCTCCAGCTACCAGTTCACACTCAGTTCTTGGTCCATGTCGGGACTTGAACCGGTGACCCTCCGGTTCCCAAACCAACTCCCTACAGACTGAGCTACTGCTGCCCCATTTATGATGTCATCTCCCAAAAAAAATGAGGAAAATATGATTTTGTGTTATTGTGGTTATATCAATGTCATTTATGGGCATCTAGCAGCAATCTAACAGCTTAATGGTGGTGCATGCAAGTGCAAACCACAATGAAAATGTAGATTTTGAAATGCTAAATGCCAACAAAATATGGAATGAAGCAAAATATTTCATTAGATAAAAATTAGGGCTGTCAGTCGATTCAAATATTTAATCATGATTAATCGCATGATTGTCTGCAGTTAATTGTGATTAATAGCAACATATGTGTATATTTATTAATAACAGAAAACAATGACATATTATCCAGAAACCCTCACAGGTACTGCATTTAGCATAAAAAATATGCTCAGATCATAACATGGCGACCTGCAGGCCAACAGGCGGGCAACAGCTGTCAGTGTGTCAGTGTGCTGATTTGATTATGATTTGATCCAAACTGCATGTGATTGTCATAAAATGGGCATGTCTGTAAAAGGGAGACTCGGTGGTACCCATAGAACCCATGTTCACTCGCATATCTTGAGGTCAGAGGTCAAGGGACCCCTTAGAAAATTAGCGCAAGTTTGGAGCGTTATTTAGCCTCCTTTGCGACAAGCTAGTATGACATGATTAGTAGAAACAGATTTTTCTTAGTTTTTCTAGCTTTATATGATGCCGAGCTCTTTACACTAGTTTTAAAACTGAACTGAAGATTGATTGTGTCAATGCGTTAACTTTGACAGCCCTAGGGACGACATGTTATTATGCTTTATCAAACTGGGGAAGAGCACTACATGAAATATCAAACCAAAACTATTCAGAGAAATTGGTTTGATAATGTACCTGCATGTAAGGCATGTTGTGTCTATCGTCGTAACTGGCATGATCCTTCTTTTTCAACGCTCGGTCTATCTCCTGCTGACATCGCTCTGATAGATTGAGAGAGTTTAAGAGACAGACAGCAGTAGATGAGGAAAAAAAAGAAGAATAGGTATATTCCCCTGAACAATGCACTACAAAAAATGTAATAAAAATGAAAGAATAGATGGCAGAATGATAGACTCACAGGCTGAAAGTAGCTATATGTACCTTGTATATGTGGGTAGGTCATGAGGTAGAGGAAGCCAGTGAGCAGGGTGTTGGATGTGGTGTCAGTCCCAGCAAAGTGAAGATCCAGAACAAACATGATGAGTCGATCCTCACAGAAAGAGGAACCGTTATCGCCTCTCTGGAAAGAAGAGAAGGGATCATTTGGATGTTATCTTTCATTTAAATACACTTTATTTGAATAGCACACCTTATCCAGTTCATCCAGATAGCAGTCAAGAAAGTCTCGCGGTTGCCCAGGGACCCTGGTCTCTTTGTGCTCAGTGATCAGACGAGTTACAAGTTTCTTACAAGTCTGAGAATGAGAAAGAAGACAGTGTATGATGGGAGAAATAAATAAAGGGGAGAAAGAGAAGGTCTCCAGGCCCAATACCCACCTCGATATTCTTAAATGCTTTCATGAAGGGAAGCGGCAAGTTTCGAATCATG
Organism: Pterois miles; assembly: GCA_947000775.1. NCBI lineage: Eukaryota > Metazoa > Chordata > Actinopteri > Perciformes > Scorpaenidae > Pterois > Pterois miles. The sequence continues at coordinate 132,138 of CAMQGK010000391.1, forward strand.
GGAAAGGAGTCATACAGCTGGAAGGAAAAGGCAGTGACGTTAGTTATGACAGTGAGCTAATAAATAAGGTTATGAATAATGTGATGCTAGCAGTAGCTGAGTCAACATTAGCTGAGTTAAGTTTGGGAAAAACTCATTTTTTGCAAGAGGGGTTGTATGTATACTCCCATGCTCTGTGAGGTAAAATGACAGTTTTTGTGATTGGAGTCTGGTGGCTTTGAAGAGAGCAATATAACGGCTTCAGTTCCCCTTCGGAAAGGGCTGTCTGATGGCGAGGTACAGCGGCGGTGGACGGGAGTGACAGAAAAACTTACTTTAGCCACAGGTTGAAGTGTACACTTTATTTACAATTTTCACCGCTTTACCAGCGGGAAGCTAGAGAATGATATATCAATCTAAAAATAAAATTAAAAAAAAAATGAACCCCAATATGGCTAGCGTTCAGGTAACAGTTCTCCCCCAACCCTTCTAAACAACAAATATGATTTAAAGATTAATTACCTCTAATTACAAAGAAAAAGATTTGATGTCTCATTGTATAAACACAAGACAGAGTTGGTACATTTTACAGAGGCTCGATCTCACTACCATTCTCCATTGTAATATTTCAGAGTTAAAGTTGTCACCTTACAGACATGGGACTCACCATCGCCCAGGGTCCATTTGCTATCTTGGAGTTTTCTTTAAAGCACTGAACAACCACTTTGATGAAGTCGTCGTCGTAGTCATAACGTGTCCCGAACAGAACCTGGCAGATGATGTTGGAGGCTGCATTATGAAACATAACTTGAGGACTCATTGTTGTACCTGAGACAGATGTTGACAATGACAACACAGCAGAGTCAGTTCATCTGTAACAGAACATTAGGGATACATATTAGTGTGCAAACACTGTGTAAGAGGTCACAGTGAGTGCTCCCACAGACGGCATACCAATGCTCCCTTCCAGTGTTTCCATTGTGTACTGTATCTCTCCTAGAATCCTCTGCTCCATGGACTGCTTCCCCAGACCGAAATTCCTCAACGTCATCAGAGCAAAGCGACGATGTTCCTTCCAGCTGGGGCCATAATCTGCCAGAACCAGTCCTAGAACAGGCGTGGATATGGACACATTTTTCCCCTCTTTTTATTTTAGTCGCCAATGGCAATTACAAAATGCTAATATATAGGCCATCGCTATGTGGCACAAGTAGAGTAGAGCCAAAAGGTCAACAGACTGACTCAGCAATGTCCAGCTACAAGTTTGCTAATTAACATTAGCTAATGTTAGCCCAAGGGGCAACTACTAAAAGTGAAGCCAATGCTGAGGTGCCTTAAATTGGCATTCTATCTAGCGCGCTACCACGTCATTGTCCGGTCTGAAAGTTGTCTGTTTTCGTCTTACAACTTTAACCTTTTCGGCGTGTGCTTTCAGTTCATTAAAGTTAACTATATATTTTGGTCACCTACTGCTCCACCCTCTCGGGTCACTTGTGATTGCAAAAAATATGGCAACAATCGAAAATCAAGATGGCGATGGTCAAAATGCCGAACTTGATGCTTTAAACGATAGTCCACAAATCAATGGGTGACGTCACAGTGACTATGTCCACTTCTTATATACAGTCTATGCAGTAGCTGCCACAATCTACTGGTCATACCAGACCACATAAGGCTATAGCAGCAAAACCCCTGCATGTACTGAATTAAACAAGGGTGGGCGTTATTGCTCATTGCTCAAGAGGGAGATGCATCATTTATACTTTCCAAAAGGTCACTTGAAGTGATATTACATACTCTGTCCTACCGTTCTGGGTGAGGTCAGTGACAAAAATATCTTGGGGTCGCCCAGCAAAATCAGCAGCTTTGGTCATCATAGCCTCCTTCATGGCCTGCACCCCATTGATGACAACGGCCGGTTTGGGCCCGATGAAGAGACTGTAGACGTTTCCATAGCACTTCCTCAACTAGGGAAGAGCACAAATGAGATTTGAGATTTACCTTTAAAAATCAGCTACTAAGAATACTGACATGCCTAACCTATTTCAATATCATAGAGCTTTAGAAATTTGTTCTCTGAAAGAAAATATTTTCACACCATAGTGGCCTTCACACACTTTTGTCCAACCTCCTGTGTATTCAATAGCCTGCAAACATTCATAATTGAAATAATGAGTATGTATAGTTAGACACTGTCACTTGTAGTTTTGAGGCAATAAAATGCCTCAGCAACTCATACCGGGAACAAGTCATAGTCAGTGTGCACAGCTTCTAGGTATAAATGTACTAGTCCCACGTCAGTGTTCTTCCTACCCTCTCAAAGTCCCTGATGGGGTTGTCCAGGCTGAGGTTCAACAGGTTCCCCAGGATCGGTAGTGGAGCAGGTCCGGGAGGAAAGTTCTTGGGTCTCTGACATTTGACACAGAGAATGAAGAAGAAAACACAGATCCACAGTAGGATGAAAGAAACAAACATAGTGGAATGGATTTAGCTCGCCGTATGACTGGGTTTTAAAGTGTTGCTCAAATCTCAGCCCTGCCTCCTCCTGTGTGAGTGAGCAGCCTGTTCTACAGAGTTAATACACAGCAGAGCACGTTCAGACAGGCTTTGGTTTGTATATGGCTATCAGGAGAGCCCCTATGCTTCACTTAGCCTCCTTGCTGCTGCTCTGTTTTGTTCTGTCAGGCAGCGTTATCAGCAACATAGGGCACACCTGTGACTGTCGACACGCTGCATTTCCATGCATTCCACTTTACAAGCAGCAACCTGCACACGGCCTGAAAAATGCTGTGTGCATTTTCACTGTGATTATGATTGCTAAGGCTGACTTTGACCACTGCAAAAGTGCTGCGACTACATGGGGTCATACTAATAATCCATATTCAGGGTCGGCTTCGGCCATATATGCAGTCGCATTTGGCTCCACCTACCGGGGGGCGCTTGTTCCACCAAAAAGGACAAGAGCCGGCCCTGTCCCCATTCTTGAATGGTGCCTGGTCTTATGGAAATTTCTCAGAAATTAGTATTTAAGAACTCAAGGACTTACCGGTAGTTAAAAGTAGTGATCCAGGTTTAATATTGATTTTAGACGACTTAAAGCTGAAGTGACTCTAAATGCAAGACAGGACACAGAGGGAGGGTTTAGTTGGGGCCTCCAGTTAATTTTTGCCTGGGGCCCCTTAGCGCAGTAATCCAGCCCATCCTGCCAATCTGAATTTTGAAAAACAGTGTGGATAAACTGTGGCTTATCTGTCACTATACTTCATTGCATGTTTTGGCTTCCAAGCTCACAAATTTACTGTCTGCGCCTAAAAGGTTACTATAAATTGGGATGAAATGAACTGCTGCTTAATAGAGTAAATGAGTGACACTGCAGTCCTTGTCAGTAAGAGCCACTTCAGTAATGCTTAAAAAATCTTAACCACAGAAAATTCAGGGGAACGCAGTATTTTAAAAAGGTGTCTTTACAAGATTTGCATTTTTCTACCTGATTTACTGAAGGAAAGTATCACAGCCTGAATGTTTTATGCAGATACAAATATTCACATGATGAAAATCTGTCATCACAGTGCTAGAGGGCATCAGACTTCAAGTGTCGGACTTAATATTCTGCAGCATTTCACATTTTGCGTCACTGGAGGGCGGCATGATTTCAAACTGCAGCACAGGTGAATCGGCTGCAGCACAAATCAAACAGTGCTTTGAAAAGTTATCATCATCAAAAGTCAGTGAGACACAGAAACATAAATCAAATGCACAAATCATGACAGAATTATCAATTTTATAAAGAAACTTTACATATAGCATATGAAATTGTATATAAATTCATTTGAAATTAGTGTATATTAGTTGACAACTATAAAATTTTAATGAATGACAGTTTTTAATCAAAAATAAATGACAATATAAAAGGAATTCAATGGTGAGCATATAATTTTGATTAATCAATAGTTGCACAGTATGTATTACAAAAAAATGGCATATCAAATATATCATTTAGACAGTCACTGCCTTATAACGATAACGGTCTACCCAGACCTCACGGTACAGAATACCAGTAAACAACTGAGTCCTGGGTGTATGAAGGAGGTGCAGCACCATTAGACCTGCGTGAAAACCCCCGTGGTCACTCTTCTGCCAGTCAGGCTGCAGCCCCCAGTAGAGAGATGAGATATGAGGCCGGGGAGCTTTTGTTGTCGCCTTCAAAAGAGACCACAACAGTCGGAAGATCAAGAACTATCCGTTTACACAGAGACCGGCCCCTCAGCTATAGAGCGGTAGGTGTAACTGTGATGATTTACTGTGGGAGTTCCTCAAAAGTCAGCTGTATAAAGTAGTCCAGAGATGTCAAGAAATAGACCGACAGGTTGTTAAATACCTGGAAGTATCTCAGAAAAGCAAATTAAAAGTTTGCAGCCCCACCATATACAGTATACTGCCTATGACTGACATGTGTCACAGTCGGAGCTGGTGTCTGACCCACATTAACGGAGTGTTGATCAAGGTGAAACCAAAGCCACAGCCAGCAGATTTCCTGAAGGGCAACAGGCAACGCTGCTCCTTTGCAGCGCTCCACTGTGCTCTATTTCTAGTGACAGTGTATGTTAAGGCTTGTATTCCTCCTAAGCTCCGCGAGGCCCTGAAATAGAGTGACAAGCCTTCTCCATAAATACAGAGCCCCTATGGGGGAGCATAATTGCTTTGTGAGCCCATGTCAGCTTTAGGGTCCTTCATAGTGTCCTTCGCTTCTGTCAAAGGAATCCTATACCTTTCCATGAGTTTGAGAACACTGTAGCCAGATTACTGCCTTTCATTTGGGCCTTTACTCCAAAAGGTCAGCCAAGCACAGGGCCTGGAGGCTGCCCATGTCCTTTGACCCCAGTGACCCGAACACAAAAGAGATGGTGGTGTCATATAGAGTGGGGGGTGGGTGGCATATGTGGGACAGGTCAAGGCCTGCCGTTGTTTATGGACAGTGTATCCGGAGAGGGTAAAAGCCAACAAGGGAACAAACAGGTGTCCTGCACTCTTTTAGATTTTCTCAAGGTTGAGGCTCATTCAAGGCTAGAGGGTCCTGTCACTCTTGACTTATTTTGTTATGAGCGCTCCTATTCAGGACTTGAATTCTTGTCACTTTGCATCACCCAGCTAGCGCTCCTCAAAGGCAACAGGATCGGACGGTGTGATAAAATCACAGCAAATCTGATGATGCCTCATGAGTATCATCTCCAACAGTTGTCACTGTGTAAGTCTTGGGTTGTTGCTTTCTCTTATTGCCCCCACACCTATTTGTCCCATCCTTGCGTTCCAAGCCAACCTTCACACCCACTCTGATCTTTTTTCTTGCCCATCATCATTGGTATCTGCGCTGCTACCCAGCTCAACCAGCGTATACTGACCTACCCTTCTGGTACAAATGTCCCCAAAGGGCCCTGCTGGCTCCCCGGAGGATGACCCAAGGTCCCGTCTGGGGGGAGGTGGCGGTTTGAGTCGACCACGTTTGCTGACACGGATGGATCTTGGTGTCCCCATTGGCTCTGGGGGGCAGAGGGCCACCTCGCTGCCATTCTTTTCAGGAGCTTCCTCTTGGGAAACGGAGTAGCCGTTGTTCCCATTGGTGTTGCCGCCTGGAGGTCCTGGAGAGCGTGGAAGAGAGGAGCGCTCCAGGGAAGGTGGCTCTGGACCTAAACTGAGCACTCCCCCTCCACAAGAACCCTTGCTGCTTCGCCTCTTCCGGAAACTACCCGCATGACTGGCCTCTGCTTCTTGATCTTGCTGAACTTGGGAGGTGTTTGGGTCTAATCCTCTTGAAGCTCCTTTGGCTGAAAGGAAACACTGCTCTTCCTCATAAATCATCTCCACCATCATCTTTCTCTTGCTTTTCTGCCTCACAGAGCGCTTGATGGCACAAAAGAAATCCAACACATTCAGGAATAGGGACAAAGCAGCTGCACCAAGCATGAAGTTCAGCATCACGGTCTTCTCAGTGGGCCTGGAGATGTAGCAGTCCACTTGGGTAGTGCATGGCGGTTGCTGGCACAAGAACCTTCTGGGAATGTAGAAACCAAAAAGGTAGTAGTGAGCTACCCCGAACCCTGCCTCCAGCAATGTTCTGAACAGCAGATGGAGGATGTAGGCTCCCGTGAACCACCCTCGCTCAGCCACTAGCGGCATCTTGTTTACTGACGACTTGCTGAACGGCTCCTGGTGGATCTTGAGCAACGGCGTGGCTTTGGTGTGACCCGAGGAGTTCAGGTCCACTGTGAGTCCATTTGAGACCCTGTGGACCACATATATTATAAAGATGATGTAGGGGAGACACACAGTGATGAGCTGCACCAGCCAGAAACGGAAGAGAGAGATGGGAGAAAACAGATCATAGCAGACGTTGGCGCAGCCGGGCTGGATGGTGTTACACACAAATCGCTCCTGCTCATCCTGGTAGAGAGGATAACCAGCCAAGAGGAGGATCAGGACACGGAGGAAGATCATCACAATGAGCCACACCTTCCCTGAAAAATAAGCACATTGGGATGAATAATGTGCTAATTTGACAATGACTCATGAATTAAGGGTAATTAGGTCTGTGCCTATGTCACCTTGAGGTGTATAGGTCTGTAGAAAAGCCACAATATTTCACTGTACACAAACGTACTACAGAAACCAGTTAATGTGTCAGTGACGTCAGCTCACCCATCAAAGTGATGTTGTGATTGACGGAGATAAAGATGACCTCAGAGGCACTTAATCCCGCCATGCTTGCCGTGCTTAAGGCTGTCCAAAATCCTCTACTCTTCCAGTTTCAGGTCTCAAAGTAAACCCTTGAGCCAACACCTCACCCCTATCCAGCCTCTTCTCCCCTCTCTCTTTCTCCTAGAGGGAATGTGTGCCAGGTTCCAGTGGGAAAAATCCAACGTGAAAATCCATTTGAGTCGCCCAAGTTTCTGACAGACCCATGTAAATACTGTGTCTTACCTCTTCCTCTGTCTTCCACTGTCTGTCCTCAGACAACAGAAGACGGGAGTGAGCCCTATTGTGGGTCTATTCTTAAACTCACTTCCAAAGGCACGTCGCCGTCCTGGCATTGCAGAGATATTTTGGTGCCGCTGGTGGTCCTTACAGGAGTGTAACAAGCCTCTGGGCTTACTCACTCCAAATTGCTGTATTAAGTTCTCAAGCACAATGGTAAGCATGTTCAAACTGGCTGCTCCATGAAAATGCAGGCGGTAAGTGCTGCATCTTGTAGTGAATCGAGGTAGCATGTGGATCTGCGGATTAGCTCTCATGAAATGTAAGTACTGTAGGTTGTAAACCGTTTTCCCACAGCTGATGCCAGTTTATGACTGATAAGGGCCTACTGTATAATCATTTAAAGGGGACATATCATGTTCGTTTTCAGATTCATATTTGTATTTCGGATTTCTGCTAGAACAAGTTTACATGCTTTAATGTTCAAAAAACATTATTTTTCTCATACATCTGTCTGAATATACCTGTTTTTACCGTCTGTCTGAAACGTGTAAAAAGGCCAGTCTGCTCTGATTGGCTTGAGATGAAAATATGATGCACCTTTGCAAAGAAGTCATGGGTATATAGTATATACTGTACACTATAGAGAGAGTATATTCTCTCATATGGCTTGTCATATCACTTTTTGTTGTTTTTTTAATAACTTTTTTATTTTACCCATGTTCACATACAATGAAAAAACCCAAAATACAAAACAAAAATACATTTAATAATGCCAGAGGTTGTGTTATATGTTTCACATTATATTAATTTATTCAATTTAAAAAAGTCTTAATGGATTTTTATAACATTGTGTAAAATTATGCTATATTCATTAATAAAGTACAGGAAAGTTTGCTTGGTTTCTGATCTTTTTTTATGAATATAAATTACTAATATTATTTTTTTAAATTAGTAATTTTATGATATGCAGCATGCTCTTTTCAATCTTGACTAAAATATAGCATTACATCAAACATTTCTTTCAACATTCATCTATTGTTTATTTCGTAGAAAGCTGGGCAACATCAACCCAGAACATTCTTCTATATATACACACAGTAAAAAATTGTTGGGAAATATCTTCTTACTCCACAGAAATCACACTTATAATCAATATTCAGCTTGAATCTTTCTTACACAAGTTTTACTCTGTAAATTTCATGTAGTATCTTGACACGTTCTTGAGTTTGTGAATCATGTTTTCTGATCGAGGCAGCCCACACACACAAAAAAAAACTGACTTGTCTTATTTCAGTTTGTGGGTTGGTACACTCCAGATACCCAAATGTTTTTCCTGATATGTCCCCTTTAATATGTGCATGAAGTAAAACTATCTTTAACTATTAATCTGAAGTACAACAGGAGTTCATATTATGATCAAGGAACCAGATTAATTGTTCATTTGTTAATAAAATGAGATTAATTCTTATCTTAAAAATCCAAGCTTCAACAAACGGTCATCATGGTGCAGATCTCCCTTATTAAATGATCTTTACACTGGACACCAGTTTCTTTTGAGCATGCTGCATCTACCCTCACTCATGGACAAGGTCTCTGGTGGGACACATGGCTAAAGACAGTTGGCCTGGCTCATAATCACTACAGATCAATGGTCATTAGCACCTCCATACTGGCTCACAGTAAGAATCCCACATGGCTCATTCTGAATGGTTGGAAGAGCTAAGATTGGGTTAGACTGTATATAATGGATTCTGTTGAAAACAAATAGTGTGTGAAATTAAACTCTGGGCATGGTAAGACATAACAAAAAATCATTTGTACCTGCAATTCATTTACATACGCACTTTAGTGCTGACATAGTATATAAAGGGCAGTGTTGTGTGGCACTGGGAAAGTTTGAAAGAGGTGATGAGCAAGTAAGCGCAGAAATTTATCAATTAAAAGGATGGATGAAAGGCCAGCAAAAGCAAACTAAAACCCCCAAACAGAACTCAGAGCACACTACCAACACACAGAAGTGACTGGCACTTCTACGTCCTCAGCCTATTTTAAACTGGAACGTACCATCTGCTAAAGTGAGTGCGGGGTGACCTAAACAGGTACAACCATTCCAAAAACACCCAATAGCAAATAAATCACTCAATTAAGATACTTAATCACAATATCAACATGTAAATCTGAAATCTGTAAATCTGGCTTTTAGCACACACAGGCTCACACACTTTAATACAGTGTCATCATTTGAACAGCTTTACCTCTTCCCTCAACTACTTGTTAGTGTCCAGTTACTGCTTACAGGTGATGAGAGACACATGCTATCAATTTCACTGATTGAGCAGATTGATCACCTGTAGCAACACACAAACATTTTATACTCCCCCAGTATTTATGACCCCCATGTAAAGCTTTCTCCAAGCATATCACCTGCTTTTATACAATTAGAAAAATAAAGGGTGGATTCATTATTATATATTTTAAATTTATTTTTTATACCATTCTGTCACTTCCCAGTGGTGTCCCTCATGTATTCAAATCTAAGCATTCCAATTGTGTTCACAATAAGTATATTTTACCGATATAACAAGTTCAGTTCCTGTCAGAAAGGGCTGTCCAATGGTAAAATTGTGAAAATACTGTAAATATAGCACATCCAAAGCCGTCCACTTCGCCATTGGACAGTCCTTCCCGAAGCTCTTATATTGTGGTCTTCAAAGCCACCAGCCTCCATTCACAAAAATAATAATTCATACAACCCTGCCTCCTAAAAAAATCCAAACTAACCCTTTCAGTTATTTCTATACTTTGCACACCTAACTTTGACTAATCTAGTGCTTACATTATTCCGAACCGTGTTGATTAGCTTCATGATTATCTTATTTTGGTAACCAACAGTACGTCACTGCTTTTTGCTAACGGTGCATGTGTGGGTGTGGGAATGGGTGTTTCCATATGAAATAAAATAAATGAAAAGAATGCAAATGGACCCACCCTTTAATACATTTTATGCTTGATTTATTTTTTTGCTGACATTATTGGCTCCTCTTCAGTATAGTTGCTGTCATTTTCGTAAAGATATCACGTTTATGATGATGTATGTTTGTTACCTGAACTTAATATTAGAAGCACTTGTTTGTCCTCAGCCAACTATAGAAGAGAACATGTGTGATGTATATATGATATATGTAGGTATATTTAATTGCTGCACTATAAAAAAAACACAGAAACCACAGATCTGTACTCATTGGCATACAATGCAAGAAGACATGTACTGTTTGTCCTTTTCTGTCATCTGCTTTGGCGCCTTTTTTTTTTTTTAATCAGACATAAGCCGCATGAAAGTCAAAAGAAATGCAATAATACTGTAGTTTCCATAAAGCCTCTGAGCCTTATTTTATTTTCAGGGAGGAATATCTGCCTTGTAGCTCATGGATTAAATACTATAGTGTGAATGCCCTTCATGGCTATGTTTGAGGCCATACTGGTAATATTAGAACTTCAACAATTAGTGCCATTCCTATGCATACTAACTATCCTTTCATTTCAGATCCTGCCATCCCCCACCTGTCCAGCAGCTGCTGCTTGGGTGATTTCCCACCTCAGTCATTAGCTGATCATCCATACCTGACTCTGCAGCTGTTCCCCATCTCCCTATTAGCAGAGTGTTGGGCCTAAAAACCCTCTGTCCCTTATCAATGCACATGTGTGGCAAAAACATCCCAGCAGAATTTCAGAAGGCTTTCATAAACCAACAAACTGCACCACGGCACATGAAGACAGTGATTTGATTGAACAATATAATAGTTCATGATCAACAAGGGACCACAGAAATCCCTGTGACACTTTTAAACGAAATAAGATGTGGGTCTTTTTTCTTCCTTCAACACTGGGAAACACTGTGATGTAGTGGTTTTATCACCTTAAAGCTGCACTAAGCACTATTTTTATATGAACAATGGGTCATAGCACAACAGAGAGGCTAAGTCCCGCCCCTTTCGGTGGACCAACGGGTGACCTTATTTTGGGAAAAATATGTACGGTAGTCAACAGCAAGGGACAAATATTTTTTTGATCCTGTTTGAAATGTGTGAATTAAACACACATTTGATGTTTTTCAGTTTAATTTTGCAATTCAGGAAAGTCACAGTTTGTTGTAAAACTGTTGAGTTTAGGATAAGACTGAAAATAAAAATTAGAAAGACAACACATCCAAAAGTAAGTGACGTCACTGTCGCTGAAGCTGTGCGTTTCATACTTGGTATGGTACGCGATGGGTATTGCTTGCTCTTTCACTTCCCGGCTGATAAAAAGACCAGAAGTCGCTGGATAAATCATATCAGGTCAGATAACATTACATTTGTGGAGCGCAGCTAAGTGAGCTAGCTAGTGTTGGTGATGTACATTGTGCATGAAATGAGATGTGGTTCACGGAGCGGTTTCACACCAACTAAATGATGCTATGGCAAAGTGCAACTTTCTTGACTTGCAAAAGTATGTTTTAAACAGACAAACATCATGTGTAGCTCATGCCACAATTCAAACGGGATCAAAAAATTGTCTTTCTCCGTACTTATTTTTTCTGAAATTAGGTAGCATGTGGGACACCAGAGGAGGAGGCACAATTCGGAATGATGAGCCCACGCTTTAGCGTCTTTAAGCTAAAAAATGTTTTGGTTAAGTCTCATCGTTCTCGCTAATATTGTTTTCACTAACTGCAGGAAGCTTTTTTTACTGTGCACTACCTCCCCAGCATCAAACAGGAGACACAAAAAGTTAGCAATCAGCTGGAGAACATTGTGGGGCATGTTTTGGTGGAGACCAAAACAGAGCTAAAGAGCAAATATTGGATTTTGCCAAGTGTTTTGTTCACCACACAGACCGTTTACTTGAACTCAATCAAAGCCTGCTTGAATGTGACTGGTCACTATTACTCAGACTACAAACAAACCAGAACACTTCCTGTCGCAAAATCTTGTCAATTGCAGATATTACTAATCCTACTATGGCACAGAAGGCAACACAGTTGAGTTGAGGCCTGTAGCACCGCACGCCACACCCCCCTTTGGCTGTAGTTAGGGTTGATGTGACGGGATAGAGTTAGCCATGAGGTGTGTGCGAAGACATGAACCACCCTACACTGCCTCTGATTGGCCTAATCCTAACCAATCTCACTCCTCAAGCATAAACCTAACAATCACACCAACCAAGGTAGTGAATAGAGGAGATAAAAGAGATAAACTAAAACAACAAATCCTCACTTCAGTTATTATGTGTAATGAGGCGTAGCAGTCTCCAGCTGCCTACCAGCGCTCAGTGGTTTCTGGACCATGTTGCATAGAGAATGAAGCTGGACTTCTTGGACAGACGATTAAAATAAGAGTGATTTATAAACTGCATGTGTTCATTAACCCAAGAGATGGTGGTTTCAAAGGTGATTAAGCATTAAGCTTCGTGTCTGTGTGCAGTATTTCAAAATGTTCATGTTTGATGTGGTTCATAAGAGGTGGTTGGCAACTGCTCTCACTAAAAGCTCACAGCACCTCTCTGTTGCATTGAATTGACTTGTGCAGCAATTACCAGAGCGGCGATTGAAATGCAAATCGTGGCGAACACAAGAGGATTAAATGTGTCCCTCAGTGACAATATGGCAGAGTGTAATCTCTGTATTACCACTCGCTCTAAACCATTTAAATGGTTCTTTCTGACAGAAGAAACCCTGCTGAGTCACATTAGTTGTACAATACAGTTCATCTCCAAATATTGTGATAGCAGCATGGAAAGCAGTTGTGATTCCACCGTGACCGGTGGTTTGAGGTCTCACAGTGTGTATGGAGTGAACTGATTCTTTAGATTAAACAAAAGGCATACACAAGGTTTATTGCAAGGTTTGAAAGTTTAATTCTTGCACAGGTTTTTCTAAACATTGCTTCAGAGGAGAAGAAAGGGGAGCAGTTCTTTAAATCATAGTTGAAACATACAGAGAAAAAGAGACCAGAGAGAGTTTGGCAAACCGAGAACAGGAACAGAAGAGAAAATAATACACAGACGCTAACAATAACAACAGAATACAGCACGTCATGTTGAAATTATCAATCGATGAAAAAAAACATAAAAATGTCACAGCTACAGCAGTTGGCTGATGTTACCGCAGGAAATCGTCGTGATCAAAGCTGAATGTGTGGAATCCCAAAATTGTCGTCGAAGGGGAAGGAGGAAGGAAAATGAAGTGAGGCGGTAAAACTCTATGCAGAGGTAGAGTTCAGTGCACAAGGCTATGACACACACATCTAGTAACCGGCCGACAGGACGCCACGGGGCAATGGTCTTTGCTGTCGGAGTACATTTTCCGCCTCAGGGCTTATAGTTGCTTATACTTCTGGGTCTAGGAAACACCAGACTGGGCTGTATGCACACTCATACAATAAATAGGATATACAATCTTTGAATACCTCTAACAGTTTGAACTCACAACAGCAACCCCAGTACTGTTACTTTCCTAAAGACACATTTTCACTCATTCAAAGCACCATGCGAGACAACAGCTGTCTTTCTCAAATCCCAACACCTTATTTAATATATACTTCATTCGCAAGTGTGGGCTGGATCAGAGCAACACGGCCAACAGGATCGTCCTTCATTTCTCCACCACATTGGTTCAGTTCTGTCTCACGCCTGCTGGGTCGGAAATCTCACGGACCGACTGACTGATTCTCTAGTAGTTTGAAAACCAACTGAAAATCACAGACGTGGAAGTTGCCAATGAAATAAGCCGGAGGCTTGAAGGAGGGTATGATGATGACCTTCATTTGATCTTCTGTGTTATGAAAAATGTGTCTGAAAAAGCAATTTTTCAGATATTTCCAGGTTATGTCATGATATTTTTAAGCATACAGTTTAATGTATTCACTGATGTAGTGGAGGATATTGTGAGTCCAGTTGATCATAAGGCAAACAACCACTATTTTAAATATAGATTTTTTTAATTTTTAAAACAGAATTTTATGTAATAAAAGCATTACTTCACACTTTATCAACCCATTCATGTGTCAATAATTAAATTAAATAATTTTATCAGTTTACCCTACATCCCTGTATATTTTCCTATTTCTGATTTAAGAAAATGACAAGAAAGGAGCAAATCAGGAAGTGATTTGATCATGAAAAAACTGTTAGACAGTGTCACTTATTTCCAGTAAATGCAAGAAACCGTGGAGCCCCGAAACTGACAAATGTTAGGTTATCAGTCAAGTCAATGATATAACTGAATACATCAATAAATAATATTGTTTGTTAAACAAAAATACATATAAAGCTTTAGAACTTTCCTCGATCCTCCGATCAAGTTGATGAAATAAAAATTTTATCTTTCACCAAATCATTGTTTCCAATTGTTTGTTCTTGGCACACAATTAATCATTTATCTCATATTTTTCCATACAACATTTCCCATTTACTTCGCCATATTTCCATTTTCATAATGCACAAAATGAGATGGGCGTGTCCATGTACGTCGAGGGCATGTGATTGGTCCAGGGGTTGTGTGCATGTTAGATCAGTGGAGCAACTGAAACAAAACAACATTAGCATCACAGCGTCTGTATTTAAAATTAAAAAAATGAAAATGTAGTGAGGAAAAGGAAATGTTCCTTAGGTGATATAGGAAATGATTTAATGTGTGCCAAGTCCTTGTGAAAGATAAAGAGAAAATAAATTAAGTTTGACTGTAGGACAAAACATAAAAAGCTTTTTGCTTTTTACCAACTGATTGGAGGTTGAAGGAAAACTAGAAAGCTGCAGCTCTATTTACACTCTATTTAAATGATTTCATTGACAATACTTATATTTATTGGTGTATTATTATACTTTCCTGATAACCTTTTACTAAATTGTGTCAGTTATGGAAAGAAATAAGATGATTCTAGCAATGCTTCCACAGAGTGGGGTTAAAAAAATCAGGAAAATGACAACAAATATCAAAATAAGCCTGAATTACCTCATATTATCTATATACCACATACAGTATGTAACACATAAAAAAAAACAAAAACGTGGCATTTTCTGCAGTGTGAAAACAGCGTAACAAGAAAACAGACAACTTAAGTGGTGTCTCCCATTTAAATCGTAATACTTTTGTCTTTACTTGATTTGTCATAGGAATCCAACATATTTATCACTCCGCATCATGTACAGTAAAAACGTCCAATATAAATATTCTAACATAATTCTGTTTTTTTTGTTGTTTGTTTGTTTTTTTACAGTACAACCTCAGTCTACAGATTTTGCACACCGGTGCTGTATTTACACTGTACAGAGACAATTTAGCAAAATGTATACAATCTATCTTTTACTAAGCAGTGTCTGAATCATCACTTAATACCGCTTTTTTTCAATCATTTGGGTCCTCTCCAGAACAACACAACCCTGAAAAATCATGCTTTTAGTGGCTCCTAAATGTCGATACTTGTGCTGTTTCTTTGTAAGCTGGAAGAACCATACAAAATGTTAAAGGAAAAAAAAAAATACTTCAGTTATTTGTTCTATTCCTCCAGTAGAAAGGGGAGAAGAAGTGTTAAAGTAGCTTATTACAGGCACCACAGGTCAGGACAATGGCAGTGAATTAACATAAGCTCTACAGTATGTCTCACGTCTGACTGAGAGTAGTGGACCACTGTCTTCCAGTCAGTCTCCATCCCGAGTATGCATGCTTCATCGCATTTGACCACAACAACAAAGCAATGCATGGATATTGCTTTAAGTGAACAGCTGTATCTGAATGTTGGCTGTAGGAGAAAGTGGAACTGTAATAGTACACGTTGATTCCCCAGATCTTGTCAGAGCACCCCTGCGCTTGCTTTAAATGGCTACAGTGTAAATGAATACGATGATATGTGGTCCGGTATCAAGGTACGTTCGCTCAAGGTAACGGTGGAATGTACACGTCTTTATGTTGTGTGATCTGCTCGCAGAGGTTTCTGCCGGATGGGAACGCAAAAGAGCAGATCGACACCAGCAAAATACTGAAACTCGAATTGAGCATTTCAATTTGTTAAAATGTGCCTGTCAAAAAAAAAAAAAAAATCATCTCATGCTTTCAGCTCAGAAAGTGACTGAAGCAGAAGATTCAAATGAAAGGAATGTACACGGCCTCCCTCAATCAGCCGTACAAGCGAGCCTCAGAGGGAACGCTATTGTCACCCATTGTCTTTCGCATTTTCCTATTTTCTTTTCCTAACACACGGTCTCTCATATATTTATATACTGTGTATTGCCAGCTGTGTTTCGGTTTGGCCTCTTCTTCAACAGTCGAGGTCTTCATTCCAACAGCGTTCACTCACACACTTGAGTTTGGTTCAGCTCAGCTCTGTTTGGTTCAGTGCAGGCAGCCAGTGGAACTTCTCTTATGTACAACAACCAGAGGGGGTGCAGTCACACTTGTAAAAGTGCCAGATAATGTGTGTGTAAGTGTGTGTTGTGTGTGTGTGTTGATCCGCAGGACTGCTGCCCCCCCCTCCCCCCTCCCCGGTTTGCCTGCTTACCAGGCTGAGATACAGTACAGTATGTCTGACAGGTGTGTCTCCGCGCTGCAGGCGGTGTTAGGAAATGATGGCCGGACACCACCGCACCACCGTCAGGTTGTCGGCGCTCACTGACCGCTTCTTTGCTTGTTTCCTCAAGTCCTTGTATATGTCATCACACAACCGCGAGATGGCCTGGAAGGTGAAGCATAACAGAAATGAGACGGAGATGGCGAGGCAACTGGAAGTGAGATAATCAAGATTTAAAATTCTCATTTCTGTTGGTTTTGTCCTGTTGTATGTGATTAATGGTTTACAGTATTCAGTATTCATGTGGATTTAAAAAGAGATTCAGTCAGATTTGTTGGCAGCCTGTTCTGAGATAAAGGGTTTTTCATATAGCCATCAACAAGCATTAATATGGGGCACGGTCACAGCCTCAAAATATTCCACCCCTAGACTGAAAATGCACATTACGATCTATTTATCTATTTGTCTAATTTGCTTCGAATGCTTTTACTGCCAAGATCTGCTAAACTGTTTTTCATTGTTTATCCATAATGACAATAACGTCTTTAAAGGGTTAAACAAGTGTTATGAATGTTTTTGGACCTATTTTGAGAAATCTGCATCAATCTAGGGGCTGCATGGTGATGCAGTGGTTAGCACTGTCGCCTTACAGCAAGAGGGTCGCGGGTTTGAATCCAGCTTGGGGCTCTTCTGTGGGGAGCATGTTCTCTGGGTTTTTTCCGGGTTCTCCGGCCTCCTCCCACAATCCAAAGACAAATTGTCCCATGGGTGTTAATGTTGTCTGTCTCTATGTGTCAGCCCTCTGATGGACAGTGACCTGTCCAGGGTGTACCCCGCTTCCACCCAGTGCCAGCTGGGATCGGCTCCAGCCCCCCGCGACCCATAACGAGATACGTGGTTGCAGATGGATGCATCAGTCTACTTTTATTATCAGTCTACTTTTATTATGTTTATTTATTTGTTTTGTCTTACATTATGTATATCTCCTATTACTCGTATGACTTTCCTGTCAAAACTGAAAACAAAATATTGAAAAAATAGCAAAATTTCAGTGTTAAGATGACGTGTTTGAAGTGATAATCAGTTAATGAGCAATATGAATCTAAACAAACTGAATTCACACATTTTATCAAAAGTAAATAAACTGATTGCACCCAAAAATGTTTTAAAAAATACTAAAAGTGCTCTAAATGCAGAACATTCATACAGCATCAAACACCTATTTGCTATGTAAAGATACAGTGGACTAATGTTTCCCACTGTGTGTGATATAATAAAATATCATATCATAAAAAATATAATCCTCCTAGCTTCAACCTGACGTGAAGCCTGACGCCCTTGGGGGCGTGGCGAATAGACAACTTGAATATTATATGTCTAGGGCTTTAATTGTGAAAGGTAGGAACAGAAAGAGTGGATCTGGTCTTTTACTGCCTTTGTCAAGGTTGAAAAGAGTAAAGTTTACCGTCTTGGTTTCCACTATGGAGTATCCATGTTGTTTCACAAATATAGGTACAACTCAACCCGTTCCGCTCAACGTGATTAGTTGATGCATTTATTAGTATGTTGCATTTTTGCAGCGTAATATTTGCATTGGTAACAAAAACACTTCAAAAAATGTATTAATGTGCAATTAATCACATGAAAAAAAATGCTGCTGGTGTCAAAAGGCCAGAACAGCTGAAAACGGCTGTATCGGAGTGCAGGGCCTTTAAATCAGCCACTGTGGTGCTTGTCTTGTATACACTCCAATAACACAAGCATAAAACAAATAAATACACCTTTTTCACAGCAGACATTTTGACTTGGCATAGCAGGAAAAGCAGCGGTGAACTAATGACTTCAACAAATACAGTAGCTCTGATCCATTAAGTACCAGCGCAGCACAAAGGCCCTGCAACAGGCCATACTAAATGGAATGCAGTAATTGTTAATGTTAATAATACACCTGTGCTTTTCCTGCCATAATGTCAGAATGTCAGCTGTGAAAAAAGGCAATTTATCTTTATTTTTATAAGATCTACTTTGGTCAAACAGAGAAAAAAGCAGCCGATGGTGCCTCAACATTAGCGCTGCTGTTTAATGCTTCCTGCAGTAAGACAGAGGGAGAGGGAGGGAAGGATATACACTTGTCCTCAAAATTATTCATACCCCATGGAAAATAACATTCCTCCTTTGTAAACGTTACTATGATGGTACTTCTTGTGTATCTCTTTTCTACTTGTTGTTATGCACAAATCCACATATGAGTTGGTTAAACTTTATTTGCATATTAATAGATATGGCCAAAAGAGATATTTTGCTCATGTTCAGAATTATTCATACCCCTAACAATATCTCAACAAAATGTATGAATCTTTGGCCTTTAGTCATTTCAAGATGTTACGATGGAAAATTAGCTTTGTTATTGACCAAGTTTTAAACAATGATTTCAAAAAATTAATAAATAGCATCATTTCAGAAGAGTATAAATAGAGGAAAAATGCTCTTGTCATTCCCAATTTCTGGTCCTCACGGTAAAGAAGAAAGAGCTCAGTGGAGACTTACGTCAACATCTTGTGAGCGCCCACAATGAAGGAAAAGCTTACAAGGCCATTTCAAAGCAGTATGATGTCCCTGTGTCGACCATACAGAGGGTCATCAACAAGCACAAGAGGTTCAATACTGTTAAAAACCTCAGCGGGCGTGGCAGGAAACGTAAGGTGTCCCCCAAACTTACCAGGAAAATCTGCCGAGAGTTCAACAACAACCCCCAGACCAAAACCAAGGCCCTAATGGAAACACTCAACCAGACAGGGACAAAGCTGTCACGGTCCATCAACAAGTGAGTCTTGTACAGAGGAGGTCTCCATGGACGTAGGCCTCGGAAGACACCTCTGTTCAGAAAGAAGCATGTGGAAGCTCTCCTGAAGCAAGATCCCAGCTTTTGGTCAACCATCCTGTGGTCTGATGAGACGAAGTTAGAGTTATTTGGCCATATGGATGTTCAGTGTGTCTGGAGGAAGAAAGGAGAAACATCAAGCCCAAGAACACTGTGCCCACCGACAAGTATGGTGGTGGAAGCATAATGCTGTGGGGATGCTTGTCTTCTAGTGGCACAGGGAACCTCATAAAGATCCAAGGAACCATGAAAAAGGAGGATTACATCAGGATCCTTGATGGAAACTTCAAAGAATCTGCTGAGAAACTCCAGCTTGGACACAACTGGACATACCAGCAGGATAATGATCTGAAACACACTGCCAGGTAGTGAAGAAATGGTTCAAGGACAATGGTGTCAGTGTGCTAGAATGGCCAAGTCAGAGCCCTGACCTCAATCCAGTTGAGAACTTGTGACGAGACTTGAAGACCAGAGCGATGGCTAGGAAACCCACCAACGTGACCCAGCTTGAAGCCTTCGCCAAGGAAGAGTGGGCCAACATCCCACAGGAGACATGCAGGAAGCTTGTGGACACGTACAAGAATCATTTAAAAGCAGTCATAAACAACAAAGGCTATGCTAAAGACTATTAAAGAGAGACATTTGACTAGGGTATGAATAATTTTGAACATGGCATTTTTGGAGAATTACTGAATAAAATAGCCCTAAAATATTAAGTTTTCTTTTCTTGTGTATTGTTGGCATTCTTTCACTTGTTGGTCACACATAACTCATAAGCAAATTAAGAAAATGATTCATTTCATCACAAAAATAAAAAAAAAAAAAAATCACAAAAACTAAGAAGGGTATGAATAATTTTGAGGACAAGTGTATATTGAGGCAGTAAAGCTAATTATACGGCAACACAGTCTTACATCCTGTCCTTCACCCAGCAGATGATCTGCCTCTGCGTTCGGTGTCTACATGTATTGTGCTGAGGCATCTTCTAAATACTAATTAGCCGGACGGCCTCAGTTCATTGTGTCCACATCCTCAGTCCACAATAAATTGGGTTCAGAAGATGCTGTGTGACCTGGACTCCCAAAATCAAAATGTGTTTCCAGTTTTTTGTACGTGTACTACTCACCTCTAGTTTCTGGGCCTTCTCCCTGCTGAGGGGCTCCAGGGGGAAGCTGAGGTTGTTGGCCTCAGCCAGGGAGCGCAGGTCAAAGTAATACTTGGCGTAGACGCTGGACGGCACGTTGATGTTGAACTGCAGCAGCTCCAGAAACTGACGCTCCAGCTCATTCCTGAGGATGTGTGAGTGGACAAGTTTAAGATATTGTGCAAAGAACCAAACCTTGGTGAGACTGAAATAAAGTTGGATCTTTGAAATAGAAATGTCTGTCTACAAATAAATTCAGTATAGAGAGACTAGAGAGGGGGTGTTAGCGCTGGCAAATCCAGCACCTCACTCAGACGGTGGAGGTTATTTTCACATGTGCAGTACCAATACACATACACCAAGTAAATCCCCAAACATAAGCCTTTCCTCACACTGAAAAGGAGTGATATCCGAGTAAAAGGCTCTGAGCATTACGTGTAAGAAAGAATATTAATCCCACATCCTGAAAATGCTATTGTCATGCATCGCTTCATGCTGCACAGCTCTGTGATCCCTTCTGCAGCACGCTGACAGCCGCTTTCATCCGTTCATCTTCAGTCGTGGCCCGTTCATTTTGCATTGTAACCTACATAAGAAGCACTATGCATCTCTTCTCCCTAGCCTTTGTTCCCCACCCACGCGCATTCACAGGCATGCAGCAACAGACGGGCTAATTTTAGACTCCACTGTAGCCAAACTCTGCCTAATAACGCTGCTTCTTTTTTATCTCGCCGTGGCACTCATTCAGCTATTCTCATCCCATTTCTTTTTGTGGTTCTCCGCTCCTCACAGTCCTTTCCAGACTCAACTGCAGTTATTTCACAGCCAAGCTTGTGCCTGTTGGGGGGGTGGAAAGGGGATTTCAGCAGGTTATGTTCCTGAGCGTGGATTCAAAAAGACTAAAATTGATCTTCCGAGGAAATCTCCGGTCAAGCACTGAGGCACCGTCCGGTAAATTGCCATATGGGAGCACAGCAGAACCACATGCTGGGTTCCTCTCACTGAGGAGAGTCCCAAACAGGTGGATTATAGTCACTGCTGTGTAAAATCTGAGCCCAAGGACAAGAATATAGAGCCATTGGCAGAGGTCGTAGGTCACAGCAGTGGCAACACGTCTACAGCATCGTGTTCCCCCTCAGAATAATCCAGCCTAGATTCCTGTGATGGATGTGGTACACAGGACAGAGTGGTGGGTCCTCATGCCCCAGATGCTTCTGCCCTGTCTTACACATGGCAATGTTGATTTAATTTGTACCAGAGGATGATATCCAGTCATGTATCTCTTGTTGTCAGCTTGTTAGGAACTAATAAAGCAGCCGTATTTCAAGCTTGGTGACATGATAGCTTGTGGATTTATGATCGGTGCATGGTTTTTACAAGCTGACATGCATAAATCTTGGTTTAACAAAAGGTAGACAACATCTTATAGGCCCTTTTCAGGGTAAACGCTGGTGTAATTAATAACATTAATTATGGCCCTGTTCCATTTAGGTGGGCCACTGTTCACGCTGGCTCACTGGGATGGCTGTGACACACTGAATAGAATGGGACCATAATTTGTTTTATCACTTATACCTGTGTTTACCCTTCTATGACTGGGCAACTTAATGAAAGCGGCTGCTGTGAAAAGGGCCTATTATGTGATAATACTTTATCATAAGGCTGAGTTGTTTTAGACTGAGTCAGTCTACTGTATCACTGCTTTTCTGGGACCAATCCAGGAGCCTCAACAAAAGATATCTGGGCAGAGGTCACCCTAAGCATGCCCAGACTACCATACATCAACCCATGCAGACCCCACACAAACAGGCTATTTTCAGCATAGAAAGACCCTTTAGACAGGTACAGTACTTCAGAGGAATGGTGAATAACAACGGCTGAGACTGTACACCAAGTGAGGTCAATGGCACGTTTTAAGAAAATCTGAAACTGCTGATTAATCGGTTATTGTAATAATTCACTGGTTCTAGTTTTTAATATTTAGCTTTCTATGATAACAAGTTGAGTTTGGGGCTAAAGTAGCAATCTATTAAGTTATTTTATCAACTGGGGCCAATTTCTTTTGAGTTGACAATAACAGCTATGGGTTATTAATTGAGTAAGATAACATTTTTAATGCAGAATGCCACCTTCAAAACTGAAAAAAATGATCTCTAAAACATTTAATGCTTACTATTTATTGGCATGGAACTGGAACTAGTTAAAAATATGACACTTCAGATACAAAATACTGTAAATGAGCCACATGAAAGCTATTTTTATAACTCACCTCAGTCTATAGGCCTTTCAGATGTGTGTGCATTGCATTTTGTGCACTTTTGACTACCTTTATATTGATAAAATGCAACATTTTGGGTAGAGACGACACAAGAATTGATACTTCACCACCAAGTTGATGTCAAACATCAGAAAACAGTACATGATGTACTCGTTTTACCAGAGATCAGGGCTCAACACAACGGCCTGTCGTTGTCCCGGGACGATAGAAAATTTCCCCAATAATGCTACATCTTTGAGTTCTGATCTTGGACATTTTTCACACTTTTCTGACAATTTTAGACCAAACAGCTAATTGACAAATCAAGAAAATAATAAACAATGAAAATGAGTGTTTGTTGCAGGCCTAAATCTTTTAAAATGTAGTTTTTAGCAAGAAACTTCAGTCAGATAATCAGCAATTAATAATTCATTCACAAAATAAATATGCAAACAGTAATAAAGGAGTGTGTGTTGAATTGGTATCAAGAATTTCACTGGTATTGGTATCGACTACTAAATTTCTGGTATCGTGACATCCCTAGTTTTGGGCGTGTATGCAGCAACTCACATGTCCTCCACAGTGATATCCTTGAGAATTTGGCAGTAGTCCACGTTCCAGACCGCCTGGTCGTCCCACACCTTCGATGCCAGGAGGATGGCTCCGAGCACGATACGCTTCCAGTTGGCAGGGCAAATGTCGATCTCAGCGTAGGTCAGGAGCCTCTCCAAATACACCTTGAACAAAGAGATATGTCGCATGTAAATATCTCGATCTTTTCCACTTCTATGAACATACTAAAATTCTTCTTCTGTCTTTATTTCTTACTTTCAAATAACAATCAACATAACAGGAGCTTATAGTAATGCCTTATCCATTATCTATGTAATTAGCACATTCTCAGGTTTTTCTGTGTATAATTAACCTCTCCTCTCCCCGAGAGTCGCTGGCAGAGTTAGTTTGCTGCTGTACTGTTTTGCAGTCTCCTTCCTCCAGGTAAAAACCACAACAACATCTCAGACACTGATGAAATCCAGCTTCCCTGGAGCTCGCTCATTAAAATATCCTTGTGGATCGAAACGCTCCATCTCTCTGCCTTGCTCCCCATTTTCCTTTCTCTCTCTCTTTTTTTTTCCGGTAGCCAGAATTCCCACAGTCTACAGATCACAAAGCACACCGAGCCCGCAGGCACCTGTTCCTTACAAGCTGGAGAACTTGTACAGAAGCTGATTCTTTTGATTCCACTGATCATCAGTTTGTTAGAGAGTCGTCGCCAAGCATGAAAGCTGCAGTGATATGATGCACGGAGACGACTAAATGTCTACCTCGCTCATGGAAGTTTTCACATTTTTTCTTTTACATTTGTATTTACTTTTAGTTTTCAGTATGGATTTGGTACTTTTATTTAGTAATCTTAAAGGGGACCTATTATGCTCATTTTCAGATCCATACCTGTATTTTGAGTTTCTAGTAGAACATGCAGCATATCTGCAGCTTTCATTACTTTTCTTATACATTCAGCAAAGTCCAGTCCAGTGCTCTGATTGGCCAGCTGGCCCACTCTGTTGTGACTGGTCAACCGAACCAGACTCTTTAGACTTTCCCTTTAGTGTGCACCTTGGGATTTGTAATTTTGCAGACTTTAAACATGCACAAAAAAGGTCTTTGTTAATAAATATTTCACTTTAGTATATTACAGGCTACTTCATTTTTTGTATTTGTATTATGGCCGGCATTCTGGACATGTTATTTACTAAAGTTTGCCACAAATATGACCTAATACACATAATAAATCTTATTCTGGTAACAGCATCTTTCCCCCAGCTGACTAAGAACTACATTTTTTATTTTCCATAAATAAAATGTGCTGCAGGCTCAACTGAATTCAGACCAGTTGCAGCTTTGAAATCTGTCATCTCAGATGACAAGTCTGACTAAAAAAAATTGTGTCTGCAGAGATGCTGTATTTTTTATGGTGGAGTGGAATATACTGTGGAACAGCTTATTAGGATTCTGTCTGAATGTGCACTGTGGAAGAACTGTCAGTATTATGTGACTTAAAAACCTAAACAGACTCCTGGAAGACTGTTGGAAAGTCATCAGATGACGATCCTTCCTGTCTAATTACTGGGTATAAAATAGTACCTTGTGGCTGGCTTGGACACATGGAGAGGCAAAGACAAGGGAGAGGTTGTATGCTTTCATCCTATTTTGCAGCCTGCTTTGACCACTAGCACAGCTCAGGTGGCTAATTGGAAAAGTCAAGCTGGGTTGGGCTTCATGCCTGCAGGCAGCGCTAACCTATCTCTGTTGTGGCCCAGAGCCTGCCAACACACACCACATATACACTCACCTGGCAGCAAGCAGCAAACACTGAAGAAAGCCCCAATGAAATGAAAGCCAGGCCGCATGCTGAGCGATATGAATGCAGCAGCACAGAGAGGAAGCTATACAAACAAGCACAACAAAGAGGCCAGAGGCAGCGGGGTTGGCAAACAGCAGCCACGTGCCACCTCATTAAACACAAATGATTTAACTTTGTAATTCCTGGGCCGATGTCACAGATGAGGTTTGGTAAAAAAACAAAAACAAACAGAAACCGGTCTAATTTCTGGAACAGAGGATGTTCAAAACTGGACTAAATGTTGTACTATTTTCATATTTATGTTACTTAAGAAGAAGAAGAAGAAGAAGAAGAAGAAGATATTCCTTTATTAGTCCCGCTAGGGGAAATTCAATTTTTTCACTCTGTTGTTAACTTATACACACACATGCACAAACAGGACCATATACATGCAACAATTGGAGAGATGTCAGAGTGATGGGGCTGCTCCTGACAAGCGCCCCGAGCAGTTGGGGGTTTGGTGCCTTGCTCAGGGGCACCTCGGCAGTGCCCAAGAGGTAAACTGGCACCTCTCCAGCTACCAGTTCACACTCAGTTCTTGGTCCATGTCGGGACTTGAACTGGTGACCCTCCGGTTCCCAAGCCAACTCCCTACAGACTGAGCTACTGCCGCCCGACTTCTAGGGTTTTGTGTCCTTTCTTGTGTTTAAAAAGTTAAAAAAAAGTCACATCACATCAATTATCCATAACAATGGGAAGCTAAAGCATGAAGCACTTGGTTTAAAGTTTATAGTTCACCCAGTAAAATAAAGGAACTAGAAAAGCACTCGGAGAGCGCAGACCTCCGCCAAGCACCATAGTTTCCCCCATATTGTAATTCACTCCAAAATAAAAATCCTACATTTTTAAAAAGAATTTTATATCAGTGGCAAACATACAACATATATACAAGACACAACATAAAACTCACAATACATTAGGCCAAAATGTAAGAGTACCCCCATTTTTTATATAAATTGCTATAAAATCCACCATCTGGATCAGATCTGGATCAGCCTTTGGGTTTTGATAGAAGTACACATTGTAAATCCCTGAGTCAAATTTCATGAGCTTTGGGCAACAATTACCAGAGATATTGAGAAACAATTTTTGGGTCCCATTTACCCCAATGTTAACGAAAATTTCAAAGTGATCCAGGATCCAGGATTTCTTCCAGATCACCCCCAAAATTAAATTCTTCCTTTTCACATTTTCGACACACCCTGAAAATTTCATCAAAATCCGTCCAGAAGTTTTTGAGTTATCTTGAACACAGACAAACAAACAAACAGATAAACGCCGGCAAAAACATAACCTCCTTGGCGGAGGTAATCAGTCTGACTGGTGGTTGTTTTAACTACTATACACCATTAGTCAGCATCCAAAGTTTAAGCTAAAATATTGTATATACTGTAAGAAGTTGATGAGTCACTGTGACATCACCGATTGGCTTGTGGACCACCGCTTTGAAGCCCTGAGTTCAGCGTTTTGGCTGTCACATCTTTGTTTCTGGCCGTCGACGTCTTGTTATTTTGCAAGTAGAACAAACTTTTAGGTGATCAAAACATTACTATTAACTTTCATGAAATGAAAACACATTATGACAAGGTTAAATCTCTACAACAAAAACACTGACAACTCCCAGACCGAACAACACTATGGTAGCAACCTGTCAATCACAAGGTAGCCACGCCCTTCAACGCCCCCTGCTTTATGGTCTATTAGACTCTAAATAGGACCATAATTTACTAAATGAACATCATGCTGTATTGAAGACTTGAAACTAGCGATTGAGACCATAAACTTGTGTTTACAATGTTTTATAAGGTAATAAATCAAGTGAGAAGTAGGCTCAATTTCTCCTAGACTTCTATACAATCAGACTACTCTTTCCAACCAGAGGGGTCGCCCCCTGCTGGCTGTTAGAAAAAAAATGCAAGTTTAAGGCACTTAAGCATTGGCCTCACTTTTCAGACCCAGAGGTTGCTGAGTGTTTAAACACCAAACCACCAACATGTAAAGAAGAGAAGGAAGACTCCCTGTCTAAAGTTAGCTGCGTCGGCTCAGCTAACCCCATAACCACCAGCCAACAGCCTGGTACAATTACTGATGGGATGCTAGACTTTAGTCTTAGAGATGATGTGAATTAGTGCAGTGTGACACATCTTTGTTGGACTATACCCTTTATGTGGATTCAATCACAGATGCAGAAACACTTCAGACACTGTGTGTCAGTTTGCTTGCGTTCCCATCTCTCTCCGGAAGGGATATACGGGCCAACCCATATATGAAGCTCACACATTTGTGCATCTGTCAGGAAGCAGAGCAACTCAATACAAGGCCACCAAGCCAGACATGTTAACCCCGGCACTTCCCATTCACTGGGGACACACGTGTCAGCCCCAGCGACAAAGTGTGGACAGAGATGTTTCTGGGCAGATGAGTGGGGAGGGAGAGAGAGTTTATGTTCAACTGAACGCGGCTGATAAACGCTGGGTGAAACTGGCCGGTCCTATATTACTTGCTGCAATGCTCTTTTCACTGCTCTTCAAACTATTCAGAAATGTGCTGCCAGACTTTTAAGCAAAACAAGGACGAGAGAGCATGTTAGCCCGGGATTAGCAGGTTATTTCAGCTATGCTCCAAAATGATGGAATACCCTACCAAGAGCTATAAGAGAAGGAAATAACAGCAAATTTCTGGATTAATAGTCTGAAATATCACAGAGAAGTTGAAAAAAACTGACTTGGGAGTATTGTGAATGAGGAGGACATTAAAATCAAGGGAAAAGCTAACCGGTCCCAATGACAACCCACTTCTTGACAACTCACATGAAAGACAAACATATAAAAACAATGTTCTTACACAGTAGACTAGGTCAGTTCTATTTTAAGATAAGTTAACATGAAGTTGTGAATCCCTATACCTTCCATTATGTATAGTATAAAACTAAATTATCCTGCCTTTAGGTGTGGAAAAATTGAACCAAACTCGCCTGGTGATCGAGACAGACAATGAAATTAAGGCTCAACATTGTTCCTGTAAAGCCGGGTTGCTTTTTATTCACTGTTACAATCATTACAAAGCAAAAGCAGCATGTGTACATTCATTGAAGTGCTAGTTAATGATGTGCTAACGTGTGTTTTTTACGTGGTAACGTAACATCTGAGAAATGAATATCGCCTCCAAACTCTCTGGGTAATGAGTATCATAGCCGATGCTATGCTGTGATTGGCCAGTCTGTATTCAAGGGTCAGTTCTCTCATTTTCATTAGTCTTTATTACATATTTTACTTTATTACTGCATATATTATAATCTACTATTATCTATTATTATCTATTTTCCCTTGTTTAAATATGTTGCATTTTTATTTTTTCGAAATTTAAGCTACATCTCTCGTATGAAGAGTGCCCAATAAATAAAACTGGGATTTTTTTAAAGCATTTTTTTTTCGCTTTACTGACAGCAACAGTATTGAAAGGGGGCAACAGAGGGGACGACATGCAGCAAGGACTCAGCTTTGGTACATGGGGTGCCTGCTCTACCAAGTGAGCTACAACAGCACCCCAAGTTTATCATTATCAAGAACATAAAGAAAAATAGCACAAGTAAATTAGCCTTTTCTGTATTAATTCAAGAGTGGATATGCAAAACCTGGTTAAATTAATGGAGGCTTTTTATACTATACCAAAGCAGCTCTAATGTTTGATGATGATAATATGAGAAAGCACACAAAACAAATGCTTAAGAAAAAAAGGGTCAGGGGAGGAGAGAAAGAGAACCAAATAAGATACAAGAGTAAAGTAGTCCTTGTTTTAATACAGCTGAGCAGCGCAGGATGTCATAAGTCTTTGGTAGATAACCTGCTGTACTGTAAAGCACCAATTATATCCTTGCTTCAGGCACAGACATACCAGTTCACACCAGAGTCAGTCTGAAAGGAAATTGCACAGATCAAACTGATCTTGTCACACTTCTTGTGCAACCTTCCAATTTTTTGGTCTCTCCTGTGAGAATTAGTTAACTTTTCAACATTTTTGGGGACACAATATCTGAGGGGGATATATCGAGCATTTCATAGGGAGGAAGAAATGTGGTCTAAAAATAAATGAGAGCACAGAGTCTAAGGAAGGCAATAGACAGACAGCGCGTGACACTAGGGAGGGCAAAAAGGGAATCAGGAGGCAACACTCCCTCCTGGTGTCAGCACTGAAATACACACGATCACACTTACCAATGTGACAATGGCACACTCAGCGGTGAGCTGCGCGGCGCTGAACAGCGTCCTGACAAAGCGGTAGATCTGCTTCTGCTCAGGGTCATGTTTGTCGTAATCAGGAGGAATCTCAGACTTCTACAACAGAAGATAACAAACAAAATGAGAATGAAAGGTTCAGCGTTCACAGCATTTGATGTGACTGTTTACCAAAATGGAAACACAAGCTGCAAGGTGAGACAAATGAGTATTCATTTTGAATAGAGTGAGTTGTAGTTTTTGGATAATCAGGCAAAACACATTTTCAGACTGAAACTCAAGAAGCAAGCAAGAAAACAAAAGAAAACAAAAAAACAACTGAAAATACATTTGAATGATCCAGATGGCTCCTGAGATTAAAGATTCCCCCGTTAGATCCATGTGGGTATTTGCTGTTCATCAGCTTGAGTGGTTTGTCTTGCTGATGAGCCCTGACAGCTCTACAGCGTTCACATAATGGAAAAGTATCTGCAGTTACGACCTTACCGAGAGCGGGTGCAGTTTCTCATCGAAAATGTCTAACAACATTCTTCCGTCGACATCCCTGGAATGACAAACAGACAGGAGGAACGTCAGAATATGATAGAAATAAAACAACAGATGGTATGAGACTCATTTCATTTCAAATATGATGACTTCATCCTCTGGGGTGTCAGGTTGCCTGTCCAATAAGCCATTTATCTACACTTCAAGTAGCTGCACTACATAAAAAACTACCCGTCTCTACAGACGTCTCTACACCCTTCTACAAGACCACATTTTATTACAGAAGCATGCCCAGTTCACTACGGCTTCATATGGAGGCAGCCATCAGGCAGAATGTGACAATACTTAAAGAGTTTGACATTTCAATATAGGCTTTAGGGAGCATTTTATTCTGCCAAGCAAAGGGCAACCTCCAGTTCTGAAAAGTGAAGCCAATGTGGAACTGCCTTAAATTTTATCTAATATCCAGCAGGGTGTGACTCCTCTGGTTGCAAAAGAAGTCTGTTTGTATAGAGGTCTATGAGAAAATGAGCCTGCTTGATTTACTACCTCAGTAAACATTGTAAACATGAGTTTATGGTCTAAATCGCTAGTTTCAGGTCTTCTTCAATACAGCATGATGTTCATTTAGTAAATTATGGTCCGATTTAGAATCAAATACACCATAAATCAAGGTATGCAACAGGGCGTGGCTACTTTGTGACAGGTTGCTACCACTGTGTCGTCTGGTCTGGAAGCGGTTTGTGTTTTTTTTTTTTTACAACTTTAGCGCTTTCACAGTGTGTATGTACGTTCTTATACTGTATTGTTTATGCTGCCAAGTTTTGTCTGCAAACCTTTGATGTTGATATTTGATGCAGGAGAGAAAGAGAACTCATAAATGAGAGAAAACACTTATCATACCTGTTTTTTATGTGGTAGTATATTGCAAGGGCTACACTGTAAAGACAAAGAAAGATCATTACAATTAATTTGGACTGGAAGACAAGGGGCCAAATCATTCCTGCCCACTGTGGACAGTTAGAACATTAGATTATGAGTTCATAAACAGTTATGTAGTTACCATTTGATGGTGTATTTGAGGTTGGGCTGACTGACAGTGCTGTCATCGAGGAATATGGTGGAACATGAGCTGTACTTCCGTCGCACCGGGCCTGGATGGTGCTGGAGTTCACAGACAGACAGACAGACAGACAGACAGACAGACAGACAGACAGACAGACAGACAGACAGACAGACAGACAGACAGACAGAGACACATGCATGTCAATCTCTATTTCAGTCATACTCTGACCAGCCAAGAGGCCTGCTAACAGCCATAGAAAGTAGGACACCTGCAAGCCCACAAACTAATTCTGTCTGTCCTCTGTCTGGCCTGACATGGTTGCATGCAGGAGTGGCATTTACTGTAATGGTGGAGTGCATCTTCAGAGGAGCACCAAACTTCCCTTTAGAGATGAACTTTCATTCATCTGGCTCATTTTGTTCTGAGACATTTGCTCCCGGAACAATAATGAATCAGAGCTTTATTGTGTAAATTGGTTTATTCATTTTTTTTGCCCCAAATCAAAAGAATCTTTATTCTTTTCAGGATAAAAATTCAGTGATTCATCACTAGAGTGATGGACAAAGATGAACTACACCATAATGTGATGAAGCTGTTGTTACTACATCTAAATAATGACATTTAACTACATCTTCTGCACACTCTGTGTGTTTTGAAGAGGGAGGGACAATGATAAAAGGGTTGGATTATCTTAAGGACTTTACCTTGTTCTCCGAAATGTGTGTGAACTTGCAAAAAAATACAAGACAATAAAGTCACCATTTGCACCATTATAATCTTCACAATCATTTTACATTACCAAATAACTAAAAGGTGAATAATAAAATTCACTTTAAGGTCTTAAGCAGGGCTGCAATTAATGATTATTTTCATTGTCGATTAATCTGTTGATTATTCTCTCGATTAGTCGATTAGTTGCTTGGTTTATAAAATGTTAGAAAATGATGAAAAATGTAGATCAGTGTTTCCCAAAGCCACAGATGATATTCTCAAATGTCTTGTCTTGTCCACAGCTCAAACATATGCAGTTTTATTGTCACAGAGGAGTAAAGAAACCAGAAATTCACAGAAGTTGGAATCAGAGAACAGGTTATCAAAATAGTTGCTGTTTAATTAACCAGTTGACAACTAATCGATTAATCATTGCAGCTCTAGCCTGAAGATAAACTACTTAGGGATGCAGCGATCTGACTGTTTCAGTCCCAATACCAATACCTGGTATTGGGACTGCCTAATCCAAAGTACCGATCCAATACCAGTCTCTAATTAATAAGCTGTATGCCTCACTGTGTGGAAGTGACTGTGTAAGGCAACATCTGGCTTGACTTAAACATGACTTTTATTTTTGTAAAGCAAAATGTAACAAATAAATACACAGATATAAATACATAATAATGTAATTAATTATTAAAATAATAAATCGTACACCAGCAACTTGGCAAAAAATAAGTAAATTAAATCAACAGAAATTAAAATTCAGGTATAAACCTTTTTGATGCAGCAACATATTGCTCAAAATGTAAAAAATTCCAGTATATAATTATATGATATACAAACATACAGTAGAACTGAATTGAATAGATCAGCCCCATTGTAACTGATATCTGATCCAGTATCTGTATCAGTGTTTTTTTTAATGTATCACACAAAATGTCCTTTATTGTACTTACATGGTTGATGTAAAGGCTCTTCCGTTTTTCTCGAACTGCGGATGAAGATGAGAGAACAGGTGTCAGTGGTCAAGCTCGGTGTGAGTGCAGTACACAACCCTCACAGACAGGGAGCAGCATTTATCCAGGGTCTCTAAGTGTATTTTCACCAAATACTAGATGAGCAGCTTTTCCCTCTAATCACTCTACGCCACATTTTAAAATGCATGGCAGTTATAGCAAACAGCATTTTTAATACAAAAAAACATTTCATAGCCTGTTAATGGCTTTTCTTCCCTGCTACATAGTAAATTGTGTTTTAATGTGGGGGAATGAGTGTGAGCTAATTATCTAATCCATTCATCATTTTGGCCTGCATGAGTCCAAATTAAACGCCGCATGTTTCATTCAAGAGGAGATTGTCAGTTGAGCTTTCTTTTTCTTTGTGCAAATGCTAATTCTGCTTAATGGCTGTGGTGAATTGTTAGTTTGTGCATGACACACATCTGTGTGTGTGCATCCATGTATGTGTGCATGTTAGCGCTGATGTAGCAAACACAGGGGGGGCGGCAGCATCACGCATCCACCGACGACGTGAGCCGTCTGGCGCCTCTCACCCCGCTGCTGTCCGTCTCTCACCTCTCCGACATCACAAACACTAAAGCACATGCTTTTTTCTTTCCCTCTGGGCAGTCGAGACTGTGCTTTCTAACAAAAAGCAGGAGGCTCTTTATACGTTATCAGGCTGCATATTTTAGTAAAAAAACCAACCCTGACCATGGTGAGTTCTGAATTGATTTCTGAAATAATAAGGAAGAAAATCTTTTTTTTTTCCTGCACATTCTTCTGAAAAACAGTGTTGAATCCAAACTTTTGTTTCATTCTACTGCTGCTGCTGCCAAAAATAAACAGTCATATCAGTAATAAAAACACATTTTTTGCAGCTCAGTCTGCATCCTATAAACCAACATGCACATGGGCACAAACACACACACATAAAATGATATCAGCAGCTCAGCAGCAGCGAAGGCACGTCACCCGCCAACGGAGAACGATACAGATCAAGTACAAGAATACAATAAAGCTTGAGACCACATGGAAAGTCCAGCCCAAAAACACACAGTAAGCGTAGTGCTGCTACCTGCCCACAGAGACCAGACACAAATACATGCTTACCTCTCTTGTTGGGCACAGCAACTGAAAAAACACAAAGTCCAAGTTGTCCTGGATTGGTATTTTTTTTATGTGCAATATGTTGAGAAAACAGTCCAGCAGACATTCACACAAGAGCTTGATAAAAAAAAAAAGGCTAATATAAGAGATCAGATCAATATATCAGCGTTCAGGCTACAAACCCTTCAACTGAACCAGCAAATGTAATAAAATCAAGCCTCTTATCATCAAAGTAAAGAGACTGTGGCTAAACTCAATCTCAGAAACCAACTTCATCACATTTCAGTTGATTAAAATGCATTAGTGTCACTCTGAAGGGTCCAGGCTGCTACTGGATTAGTCTCTCTGCTCGATAGAGACAATCAAAACACACCAGTGTGCCTCGAAAAATCTCACGCAAAGGCACCTGCCATGAAATTTCCACAGGAGCCTGTCTGGAACCTTTCTGGTGGATAAAAGGATGTTGATCAACAGGACTTTACAGCATAGCTCCACATCTGAAATCCCCGCATCAATCAAACAGCTTGTTTTCTCGCAAAGCGGGCGGCGCATGCCATCATTTGACCTGCGTATGTTTGGAACTTTAAAAAATTATTACTTTTTTTGCAAGCTGTGTTCTCGCTTGATGTCCAATCTGCCACGTATATGGCAACGCTGCTCTTTGAATGACCTCTATCAATGGGATCAGTGGCGATTGATAAAAACATGCAGTCGACATGAATGAATGAATCAAAGAGGACCTGATCAGGGGGAGCATGTATGATTTTTTTTATTTGTGGAAAATAAGTAAGCACTACTTATTTTGCAAAACAAATTCTTCAGACTACAGTCTTCAGTCACCTGATTTGACTGTTATCAGGCCATTAAAAGTGCGTTATTGTTGCTATAACCATCATAGATGTGGGTCAGTTGGGGCCTGCTACAATTACTATGTTGTAAAAGTGAAAGCAAAACATGAAACATTACATTTGGAACACAACCTAAACAGCTTATTTAGGTTTAGGCAACAACACCATTTATGCCATTCAGACGCTACACGAAAATCAAGCCGATTTTAGGCCTGATTCCCCCTCCCAAGAATAGTTAGCTCAGCCCTGATTTTTTGATGGTTGTAAAGATTACCTTTCCAGATATTCCTGTGGTGTGAGGTGTGTTAAGAGTGTTTTATACGTTCCCAGATCAGTTCGTAAGTCCACCCTGGCCGCACCAATTTCAAATCGTAAATAGGAAACGTTTAATTTTACAATCGGATATCCTGTTGTTGTGTGGAGAAGCCAGAGGACAGCAGATGGTGCAGTCATGTGGGAAAGAACAACAGCAAACAGAGAAACAAGCTGACTGCATAAGGAAGGACAGCCACCACCGTCGTAGCGGCTCAGCTAATGCAAACACAAAGCATTAAGTCATAAGGTGGAGCTCAGAGATGGAGGATCAACTTGTTGATTAGTGGCAACAATGTGGGTGTTTATTTGACGTGTCTCCACAGCTTCATCCATCTGCCCTTCTGGAATTTTCCATACAGAGTCGTGCAAACACTAACATCAATAATCGTGAGAGATTTTGTGAGATTTCTACTTTTTCCGTTGCTCACCACAGTATAGGAACAGTTGAATTTAACATAGCATCATTACGTGTGGCATCGCTCACATTTTCAAAATCTGAGATCAAGATCTGAAAATCTTTTAGTGTGAGCCAGCCTGAAAGAAAATATTGCTTGGGCTTAAAATAACTATGTTACTAAAAAGAAAGTGAAACTTAATGCTTGTGAGCACAAAGGCATGTGGTTAGTTTCCTACAGGTTGGACAAAATCCTGTGTTTTGAGTTCCTTCTATCACCCCTGACCTCCACGAGTTTCACGCTGTCTGTACTACAGCGCCTGACTTCCGCTACTGCTCCTGTCGTACTTACTATGGTCACTAGAGGTCGTATTTGTCTTTTATTCTTTCTTTCCGTGATTGACTGTGTGAATATACACATGATAAAACCTACTAGTGGGTGTAGCAGGGTCCTACTGACCCACACTTATGAGGCTTATAACCACTGATAACGCACATTTAGGGTAAGAGTTTAATCAACCCAAAACAAAGGCCATCAGAAATTCTTTCCAAACAGGTGTGGATGACACCACTAGAAAGAATTACCTGTTACACTGGTGCTTAGTCCACACTTGCTGTCTTGCGCTAATTTCTGGAGTCAAAAAAGCCAACACAATAAGACATAACCCTACTTCACCTTGCCTCATACAGTACTCCATCGATCTCATTTTAGCAGGTCCTATGTGTGCCTGACACAGTTACAGCCCCAGACATATTAAAAAACAGCTCGTGCAGACACCCTGCAAGTTTCCAGCACACTCATCAACAATCTCTATGCATTTCATCGGCTCTACTTTGTTGTGGAATAAGTGCAATGTGCTCACAATACTCACCGTCAGTCTGTGACTTGCTGAGGAAGATGGTGCTGGCCCGCGGATGATCTGAGGGATTGTACTCCATGGGCAGATCTGAAAAAATAAAGAAGCAAAACATCAGTCTTACAGTTATCATTCATATATGAAATATGAGTAACTTCAACAACAAAGATACACATCTGGTGCAAAAGCAGTTTTTGAGACTGCATACTGTAAAGTTTCTTTTGACAAAATGAAAGCCAACAGAATATGAAGTAATCATCAGTATGTTAGGAATAACAAGCAAGGCTATGATGTTTTTACCAGAAT
The DNA here is from genome assembly GCA_947000775.1 of Pterois miles. Taxonomy (NCBI): domain Eukaryota; kingdom Metazoa; phylum Chordata; class Actinopteri; order Perciformes; family Scorpaenidae; genus Pterois; species Pterois miles. The sequence continues at coordinate 168,646 of CAMQGK010000391.1, forward strand.
AACTAAAACACAGTGTGGACTGAAACCTTTCATTCTGAGGTTGAACGTGTGGGTTTGGCTTTAGGGGTTAACCACCTCTCCAGCAATGGGCTGAACCGAATGGAAAACCAATCTGTCAGCCGACAGTTTGCAGCACCGGACCTGTGTAAACGGCGGTTTGTAAATCAATGTGCTTCGCAAACACACTAGAAAGGTATAGATTTGCTTTAGATCATTGTCTGAACACACACACCACCTAGAATCAACCACCAGATTAGACAGTTGCTGGCAATGGAGGCCGCAATAAATCACAAGAAAAAGATCTCAGAGCACTCGATGAGTTGATGAACTCTGACAGCAACATCTATCCTCTGTCTGACCCTGACTGCTGCAGATACAACTATCTGCCACCAGGTGCTCTCGGTCACAAGGTGTCTTTAAGGTTTTTTCAGTCAAACATGAAAACGTATATGTAAAATAGGACATTTACAATCACATTTATGACTGAAATTCTGCATTAGCCTGCATTTGATACTAATTTAAACACATTTTACATTTAAGACATAAATTCTTCTATTATGGAGAGGTAATAAAATTAGTAGGGTTATCTGGTTGACACGCTAATAACACATGAAGGCAAATTTATTTTAACACTACTAATTTCTTTAACATACTCTGAATCCTAAGGAATCATACTGTACTGGCTTGTTGTAATGCTCCAAACTTGTGCTACATTTTGCATAGCATGGCCATTTTCAAGGGGGTCCTTGGCCTCTGACCTCAAGATATGTGAATGTAAATGGGTTCTGTGGGTACCCACCAGTCTCCCCTTTACAGACATGCCCACTTTATAATAGTCACATGCAGTTTGGGGCAACTCGTAGTCAAGTCAGCACACTGACAGCTGTTGTTGAGCTGTTGTTTGACATGTTATGATTTGAGCATATTTTTTATGCTAAATGCAGTACCTGTGAGGGTTTCTGGACAATATTTGTCATTGTTTTGTGTCATTAATTGATTTCCAATAATAAATAGATACATGCATTTGCATAAAGTAGTATATTTGGAGTAATACTTGACAAATATCCCTTTAAGGTACATTTTGAGAAAGAAAAAAGTGTGATTAATTTGCGATTAAACTTTTTAATCAATTGCCCTACTAATAAGACAGTGTTGTTAAATAGAAATAAAATGCATTTTCATATCAAACTCTATAGAATAAGTCATGATTTTCACGTCTCAAGTCTTAAAAGCTAAAAGCTATTCGTATCTTTCCATTAGTTTTATCAGATTGTTCAGGTGTACCTGGGTGACTGATCGTCCCCATCAACTTATCAATTTAATTTTAGTTTACTTTCTTTTGTAAAATGTATTTTTAATGCTAACACGTCACATGTTAGACCTCTGATGGCAGCGGCTAACTGGCTAACTTGGATATTTTTTCATTCGGCTAGAAAATGTCAAGAAAATGTGAAAGTGCCCATCTCATGTCCCTAAAGCCAAAAACTGTCTTTTTATTTTCATTTTCATTTTTGCTGTAAACACACTAGGGGTGTAATGATGCATCTATCTGGATCAATATATCGATTCAATGATGAACGATCCAATATTGTCAATGCAAAGTGAAAATACTGATACATATTATCATCTTTAAAGATACACCTTAATTTTGAAATTCCAATGGCATTGCCTGTGCCACGACTTTACGTCCAAGCCCACCTCCGTCCTACAGAGCCCAGTAATAAAAGTGTCAAATCAGATTTTAGATGTTTTTTGTGAGTTGATATCAATGGAATTGAATCAAATTGAATTCGCATCATGGCAGACTTTGCGATATCTGGAAATATCGCCCTGTTGCCCAAAGAATTAATATATTATGTCATGATGAAACTGTGATTTAAACCCCTAAAACATACCATTTTCCCTCATTAGACTTGTATGTGCCAAATCAGAACCAGCTACAGACACTGTTGCCTGGCAGACAGTTGCTCTATAAACCAGTAAATACATCAGTATCAATTTAGTGTCCTAGTTCTTTGTCCCTGTTAAATCCCACAGGCCGAAACATGAGTTTTTATTCTTAAATTATAAACAGGAAATTTACAAAGATGCGCTGCACTGTGTTCTAAGCCTGCAGCCCTCGAGTTCATAGCTGTGGCTAGTGAAACAGAGAACCACTGTTTGAACAGCGGATTGGTGTTATATCTGCATGGCTGCTTGAATTTTATGGTGGCCTAGTGAAGGGATTTAATATCCTGAAAAACCTTAGATGAAACATTTGCTGACATGAGGTTATGATCATTATCATATTCCAGTCGTTGATCATTAACTCTTAAAATCTCAACAGGCAATAAAACTAACAGACACATAGAAAAACAGTGTGGGGTGGTGACCCCATCAGTAGCTTCCTGGTTTCTTGGATAATGTCAGTGAAGCAGGAAGGGTAAGAAAGGACCAACACCCAGATTAACTAATACAGAGAAAGAGAGACAGCTGCCAAGAAACAGAGGTAGAAGAACAGTAGCTCGCTGATAATGAGAGAAAAGGGCAAAAAGTATAGACAGAACCTACCTAATTAAAAGACAGGTAAATAAATAAATGTCATTAAATTAAGCAAAAATATTAAAAATAAATGCAACCATTAATTAATTGATAAAATGTGACATAAATTCCTGTTTTAATTAGCCCCTTTATTTATATACCTTTGTTTTAATTAAATTTAACCTATTTCTTTTTATTTGTTTATTTCATTATTATTTATTTATTTAAGTTCTTTTACATTGTTTTTGTTTTATTTATTTATTTAAATATTTATTATTTCATTAATGGCTACATTTATTTTTTCATATTATTTTGTTGCATTTAATGACATTTATTTATTTATTGCGTATTATTGATTATTTGTTTATGATATTTATATTACAAACAAATGTGGACTATTATATTTGTTTACCGTATTTTTTGCACTATAAGGCGCAACTGATTATAAGGCGCATTAAGCGAAACAAAATGGTCAGATAAGTCAAACTTTATTCAATTCATGTAATATGTCAATAACTTCAATAACTCTCAACATTTTTCAGTTGTAACACATGAAATACAAAACAATACACTCACTTTTCAGTTCATTCCTCTTCCACAAATCCATCAAATCCTTCATCATCAGTGTCTGAGTTAAACAGCTGGGTGATTTTAAGTATTGAGTATTGAGTATCACGCAGCCTCTCTCAGCACCCTGCAGGTCACACATGTGAGCCACTGCTATTGTGTCCACAGTCTTTTGAACTACTGCCTTTTTGTGTTTGAGGGCCACTTGAAGAGCCTCAAAGGACACTAAAACACACACACACACACACACACACACAATGTAGGAGGAAGTGACACAGCTGAATAAAAGATGTGTGTGTGGGAAGAAGCAAAGAGCGGTGAAGGAGAACTTAAGGTGGATTAATGCTGTTGCTCAACATAGTGACGTATGCAGTGCACGCATAGCAAACTCGCATATACAGCAGCAACACATCAGTCACAAATAACACAAAAGCTGCCATTTTGTTTAGTGTGTTAATTTGTTTCTACTTGAAAGTTACACGTAAGTAATTTAGAAATTAATGCTGTTTCTCTCCACTTCTGGTGGTGATGTCACCATCTTTGAACACAGGAAGCTGACTGGCCTCAGACCCTGGGACTGTTCCTCTACACGGCCGGTGTCAGCGACCTTTGGTGTGGTTCCACCCTCTCCACTTTTCTCCAACCTGGGAGGTAGAAAAAAAAGCACCCAGCTTCCTGCGCTTCAGGAAGCAGCGAGGAAATGAAGTAGGGGGTGACGGTTCCACATTGTTAGAGAGCTAGGCTGAACAAAGAGTGGAGGGAATAGGTCAGCGTGCGGATTTAGTTACACTATTTATTTTCCTACAGAAAATACATGAACACACCTAAAGAAAGATGGAAGACAAAGCTAAAAGAAGATGGACAATAAGCAGCCCTTCTCCCCATAGATCTCCTCTGAAATATGAATGCAATTCTGTGTGTTTCCCCCGTCCCATAATTCCATTCAAAGCAAAGGTAATTCATCACCTGGCCATTGTCTTGTCAGTGGGAATCATGTACGACTGCACTATCATACAATAATAAATAGAGGGCAGGTAGGGATATATGATGATAGATACCATGAGAAACTGTAAACTGATCGTATTAGGCTATTCTGGGCATTATTACAAATCAATCAGCACGACTGGTCATATTACATATTTTTGCATCACTGTGATGAAGTACTACTGATTTATTAGTTATGTAATTTGCTAGATTAACTGAAAAAACATTCCCCTCCACTCATTTTATCCATAAACAGTGTCTTGGTTGACTTTGCAGAACACTTATCATCTCAATATAATATTAATATCGCAAAATAAAATTACGTGTAGCATGATAAAGGCTTTATTCATATCACCCACTACTCATAGAGGAGAACCTTCATTAATATATTTGGTTATTTTTCCATTCCTATTTATTACGATGGGAATATTTATGAATTTTACAAGTTTACAAAGTTAAAAAAAAAAAAAAACATTTTTAAATATTTGTACGACAAAATGTTACCATTCGTCTCAGGGCAGAATTACTTATATTGCTGCATAAGATTGTTACTAATAAAAAAAATACTTTCTTCAGATAAGAGAAAAAAAAATGTAAATTTATTCAAATGTTTTGCACAACTTTGGTCAAGACTTTGCTCAACTTAATTTCATATTGCACATGAATAAAACCAGTAAATTATTGTCATCTCTTCTCCAGGAGATTGAGTAGGTGGAATTTATTTGTCCTCCTCTATAGCGTTATAGTTAGCGGCTACACTTGGCTGCACACAGTGCTTGCATCACAGAGATCTAGTCTGTCAGCATAATACGGTATATTTAACTTTATGGGCTTCATTGAAAAGAATCAGTGTTTAGAAGTTGTGAATCTCATAGAATCATAAACGAGAAACTCTGAAGTGCAGCATTGTCATGTATTTTTTCGTCGCACCCCTACTAATGATTCAGATTCAGGGCCAAGAGGGAAGGGGGATCATTTCTAGGCATCTGTGCAGAATCTGGCAAATGTCTGAATTTTCTTCTGATACAAAAACAACCCAGGTTCATTAGATCATAGTTGCCACCTGTGCCTCATTTTCAACCAGGAACATGCATGTCACCCAGCCGCAACCGCCTGCAGGACGAGTGGAAACTGATACCCTTCAAGGTGCCGTTACTTACACTGTGAGCAGGAATATATCTGTATTATTGTGTTTAGCTGTTGGGACCTGCCTGCCCTGGCAGCCTGTCATGAGGGTGGCTTTGGGTTGCAACATCAGCCCAGACAGGAAGGCTCTTTGCTGGTTTTGGGCTGCTCTGCCGAGGTGCCAGCCTGAGGGGATCCAGATGGCACAGCAACGGCACCGGCCGGCTGTCGACAGCATGCTATCAAACAATACGCCCACGTGGTTAAGACAAGTGAAGCGCACGGCACATCTTGTAATGGAGTGTTTGAGAAAAAAAAAAAGCACAAGATGGAGCTGCTGTTCATGTGAAATTCATTTTTTTTATTTTTTTGTAACTTCAAGCCAGACTGTGTTGTTGCTGATTGAAATGATGCAGTCTGGTCTGACCACTGATGTGTGATGATTTGGTATCTTAAAATCATTTAACTTAAACAGTCTCCGGCTCAACCTGTCTTGGGGTTCAGTATTTTACTGCATGGTTATTTTAAGGTCTTAGGTTTGTGAAGCAAGTGGGGCAAAGTCAAGCTGTCCTTCAACACGCATATGACAACATACGTATATTAAAGTACATTCACACACGACAGCACGTTTCTTCAAAAGTTTTACTGTGAAAATACTGATGCATAAGTTACACGATATTACATGTTGTGATTCTCGTGATATTGATTCTCCAAAAATGTATTGATTTTTAATTATCCCTATTCAAACTTTTGGAGGTTGTAGTGGGCTCAGTTTATAAACTACAAAACCTAACGAACCCACCAACCATGTCATACTAAAAGGAAAACTAAATTATGCTTCAAACTTGGCAAGGAAAAACTGATATGACCATTTTCAAAGGGGACCTCTAGATATGTAAAAGAAAACAGGTTCTACCCACAAGGCTTCCCTTTACAGATAAGCTGGCTTTATGCTACTCCCATGCAGTTTTGAGCAAAAACCATCCAGATATTTCACTATAAATGTGTTATTTATAGTCTTTTCCAAAAATTAGATTTTAAAAATCACAATATATCACCATGCTTACTTGGGGTGTAAGAAAATATCAATGTGCGAGTATTGCGATATTATGTTTTGCGTTACTGTATCGATCCTCCAAAATGCTGTATCGATTTTTAATTAACCTCTTAAAATCTTCCGTCTTTCAGAGGTTCACTCCAGCTGAATTTTAATGCTGGAGTGAAGGTACTAGCATCATATGAAACTAACAAAAACTAAGGAACCCAGTGATACCAACCATGTCATATTAGCATGTTGAGAAGGAGGCTAAATAATGTTCTGACGTTATGCTAAATTTTGGTGAGGAAAAACTGTCATGACCATTTTCAAAGGGGTCCCTTGACCTTTGACCTCCAGATATGTGAAAGAAAATGGGTTCTATGGGTACCCATGAGTCTCCCCCTTTATTGTAATCACATATAGTTTTGGGCAAAAACCATGCTGTTTTTATTTTCTATTTTCATCCATTCTACAATAGTGTATTTCTGCTTATCGGGGGTGCAACAGTCCATGAATTGCTTAAATTGGGGATCACTGTAAAGCTGGGACTCTTGTGGATCCAGTGAGTCCAATTATATTCATGTGTAATGAAGTGAGTCCCCATAGTAGCCATTTCACATAGTGGCTGTTTTTTTCACTTTCATATGGTCTGTTTTCCTAAAATTAGATCTCAATATATTGAATCATTCCCCCTGTAACATGATATGTATCGTATCACTAGATTCTTGCCAATATACCACCATAGAAAACAATTGTTGAGCAGATTTAACGTTAATTTAATAATAATTAGTAATTTGAACAATTTAAGCTCTTTCATGCCTTCACCCCATGTCAGCTGGGCTCGGCTCCAGCCCCCCCCGTGACCCTGAACAGGAGAACCGATCACAGAAAATGTATGGATGGACGGAATTTAAGCTCTTGCTCCATTGACTACTGTGTCACTCTCTCTGGCTCTTTCTCCCGTCTCACCTTATAATCTCATCCCTCTGCTTTCTGGTGTAAAACAACCTCTAGAGTGCAGCTTGGAAAGCAGCAAAGCACAACGTTTGTCATCCAATACTTATCACAGCGCAAACTTTATGACGAGAGAGAGACAAGAGAGGACACAGAGGTTAACTAAACACGCTCGGCGGGCATCGTCGGTGAATAAGGTTGAAAGGCTGTGAATGTGTGACAGAGGGCAAATGTCGACAGCTCTCACCTTGGATAGCAAAACACTTTTCAGAGAGCACAAAGGAGGTGTGGACTCCCTGCACCTCTGTGAAAGTATGTTATCTGTGTTACGGCATTCACCGCTGTATCACTTAATGACACAGCCGCTGTGTTTTCACTTGAACAATGTGTGCGATAAGGTGCAAGTTAGGCTTAAAGCTGCACTGATAAGATTTTTATGTAGAGAAACACCTTCATAGCAATAATACCCCATTTGCTCACGTTCCAGTCAGATAATCTTTTCTGTATGGAGCAAATCGAATGAATACCTTTTTTTTTTACCACCTCACATTTAACTTGCTGGATTAATCTGCTGCCACTGGACTCTCATTTAGCAAAATTAAAGTTTCTAAAACTCAAAAAAGAGCCAAGGTTGAAGGTGAAGAGGTGAGAGAAATGAATGGGAATCCAAGTGAATGAAACACTAATGCTTAATGACTCACCCTCCTTTTAGCTTTCACTCCACAGACACATAACAATGGAACAAACTCCCAGCAGCAGCAGCAGCAGCATCACAGCTCTTCCTAACGGCTTAAACTGCCCCTGAGCTCCTATCATTGATCGACAACATCTGCCAAACTCAGCGCAGTGTTGCAGACACATCAGAGGAAAAGAGCTGAGCTTTTATCAAAGAACCGCCAACAGGGACAAGAGGATGGAGGGGAATAAGCTAAGGAAATTTCACCTGAAATACACAAAAAACTCCCTTTCTGATGACTTCAGCAGAACCCAATCACATAAGCGTGATTCGTGCATGTGTTCACAAGCCGGCAGGGGACGATATGATAATCCTATGTCACAATTATCCCGGCCATAATAATAATATTATCCTAATAATGATCAAAATATGCTTAAATACTCTTAAATAGCACTAAATCACAGTGGAATAATTTTACTTTACATTTTGTTGTGAAAATCTTTTTTTATTTTATTGTGAACATTCTTTTTAGTGAAAACCACTCTGAAATAAAGTGATCATAAATCATAAGCATTGTGAGTCTGTTCTTTCTTACATAAGGGCTGGTTGCACCTAACTTTTTCATTTAGGTGCACCGACGTATTTTTCACTGCACCTTTTGGTCCGCAGGAACACATTTGAAGTGTGTTGTTCCTACACTAGGGAATACCAGTGAAATTCCATGATTCTTTGCATACTGATTTTTGTTAGGAAGTTAAACAGGTCGTAATTTCCTCTATTATCTATTTTATATTCCTGTGACAACTTCTCCTTCAAACTGGATTTATTCAAGTTTCTACCCAAAAACTACATTTTACGCGATGACATTTGAATACATCATGATAACATTAGTATTTAACTTTGCCCAATAATCATCTTAGAGCCTGATATCATCCATCCATCCATCGTCAACCGCTTGTCCCTTTAGGGGTCGAGGGGGGCTGGAGCCGATCCCAGCTGGCATTGGGCGAAGGCGGGCTACACCCTGGACAGGTCACCAGTCCATCGCAGGGCACATAGAGACAGACAACATAGAGACAGACAACCATTCCCGCTCACATCCACACCTACGGGCAATTTAGAGTCATCAATTAACCTAAACAGCATGTCTTTGGACTGTGGGAGGTACCCGGAGAAAACCCGGAGAGAACCCACGCTTACACGGGGAGAACATGCAAACTCCACACAGAAGAGTCCCAAGCTGGAATCGAACCTGTGACCCTCTTGCTGTGAGGCAACAGCGCTAACCACTGCACCACCGTGCAGCCGCCTGATATCATCATAACTTTAAATCAATGGCACCTCCTTGTTGTTCACAATGTAGCATGATCAGAGAAATATAGGCAGGGTCACCTGGACGCATCAACAGTGAGTTTAACAGTCTAGCTACGGTACCGTCAGGTATCCACATGTTTATATATTACGCTGCTGTCAGAGCAGCATTATGTAATGTGTATATAGTGAGTGAGCAGTGAAGTGACAGTGAGAGAGATCAGCAGATCAGCTGTTTGGCGATCATCGGAGCAGAGAAGAAATTAGCGCTACAGTTGCCTCATAGTATTAAATATGAAGTAGTGTCATACAAACTCGCACACTCACTCTTTTTGCCCTGGTCGACAGGTGGTGATGCCGCTCTGGGCCGAACAGCATCAACGCAGCATTTTTCTTGATGAAAACAATCACTAGCTCTCTTCATTTTGAACTCACACACACACACACACACACACACACACACACACACACACACACACACACACACACACACACACACACACACACACACACACACACACACTATATCCTATACTGTTCCTCACAAACCTCTGGTTTTGAGCATCACACCAAAACACCATCGTCATAACATCTCAGTTTCAGTCACCACAGAAGTCTTAATATTTTGTTTCCATCACCTCAATATGTCTTAAGATGAGGCATATGTGTACAAGATTACAAGCACTCATAGATAGTAAGTCAAAGCAACGGCGGAATGACAACAAGTGTAGGAAGTGTTGCTGTGCCACTTGAGTGAAATGCTTGGTGAAAAAGAAATGCTGAGAAGCCTTTCAGCTCACCATGTTTCCACGTTTCTTTGAAAATTTCACGGCAATCAGTCCAAAAGTTGTCAACAAAAATGTCCATGCTAGGAAAAGTCAGAGGAATTATCATTTACCTGTTTATTATAGTTAATATAAAAAGGAAAGTAACAGTAAGTAACAACTTTCATCCATCCGTACCCTCTCCCACTGCCCCATATACATACATTCACGCAAATACGTCCATGAAAGGTCAAATCTATACCAAACACACATACGCACAGCAATGTCCTGTTCTGGGAGGGGAAGACATCCTGGACACACATGACCAAAGACCTTGTGAAGCACCACAATCAAGCACAGGCTTCCAGCTCTGTGTTGACAGGACTACATTAAAGCATCCAGCCAGCCCCAAATTCCTACAATCCATCACAATGATTTGTTACAGCGGCATTTCTTGCAGTGTACCTGGCTATGTATACTGATGTGTCGGATGTGGAGCAGCATTACTGTTGATTACTTTTACACTTGATGGATGGCTGTTATTAGCTGAAGCTGAAATGAAACAGCACAGAGAAGGAAAAGTTTTCCCATAGAAATAAAAACCACAAATGCTGCAGAAAGAGCATATAAAAAACATGTTTTCAGTAGAAACCAAAGTTAGAAAGCTACTGTATGTTGATGTACCATGAGGACAAAGGAGGTGGCAACGATTGACATTGTAAGAACAGAAAGATGGAGAGAGTGGCTGCAATCACAAACTGTGTTGAGGCTATGTATAAACTCAGCTAGTGCTAAAGTTGCCCAACTTAACTGTCTGCTATTTTCTCATCTGAATCTATAGTGAGTCAGCCTACGCTCAGGTCATGTAAGCCTTTACATTCGCTGCTCTGAGCACCGACAGTCTGGTGTTTTCTGGGAAAAATTCCTGTGCGCTTTCTTCAGCCATATCAGCACTAGACTAAGAAACGCTCGAGTTAGCATGAGCAGAGACGAGCACAATGGGTGAAGAGACAAATGAAATCAGAGCCACAGACAGAAACTTCATCAGAACAGCCAGGGGAAAAGACACCACAGTGATGGAAACACTGTTTAATTAACAAGTCATTTCTGTGCAGTGTCGAGCAGTAACATTACCCTACTTTCACAAAGATGTATAATCATGAAGGTGCAAATCACATGTCGCTCTAATTGAATCTGACTTCTCTGCAATGTTGTATATAAGCTGACGAGAGCTTTAATTAGGGCTACAACTGTCCAAAATGACATCTTTAGATGTCCTGTTTTCTCAGACCAAAAGTCCAAAATCCAAAGATATTAAGTTTACCATCATGTATGACAAAGAAATCACGTTTGAGAGGCAATTCACAGAAAATATTCAACATTTTTTGCTTAAAAAAATGACTAAAACAAGTCCCAATCAATCATTCAATTATCTAAATATTTCCCATCATTCTCTAATCATCAATTACAGTCATCATCTAATCCATTAATTGACTAATTGTTGCAGCTCTAGCTGTAATTACTGCAAAATTGACACATTGTTATATCACACATAAAATATAGATTTTACAGCCACAGTTCCATCAAACATCAGGTTCAGCTTGTCATATCCTAGATGATATTATGACAGGCATTCAAATTGTGTCTGTGTGGAGAGAGAGAGAGAGAGAGAGAGAGAGAGAGAGAGAGAGAGAGAGAGAGAGAGAGAGATTAAGATTGAGACATAGCAAGCAAGAGGTGTTCAGGGTTTAAGAGTCCATGGGCAGAGAGAGGACTCATTTACTCTGCACCCAGCTGAGAGCCATAAACCCACCATGCCTCTCTCTCTCCCCTACCATCCTTGCATCCTCTACTCGCTGTAACTAGGCAACGCCGGCTTGAACCGATTCAGATGGTAGAGGCAGGCCCATCAAAGGCAAAGACAGACGGATAGCTGGGCTCACTGTCGTCTTCTTCCTCTCTCTCTCTCTCTCTCTCTCTCTCTCTCTCTCTCTCTCTCTCTCTCTCTCTCTCTCTCTCTCTCTCTCTCTCTCTCTCTCTCTCTCTCTCTCTCTCTCTCTCTCTCTCTCTCTCTCTCTCTCTCTCTCTCTCTCTCTCTCTCTCTCTGTCACCTACACTGTACTAATTGCTGCTGGTAGTAGTACTAGTAGTGTACTAGTACAGAAACTATAGCATTGTCTTCTTATACTACATGCACACCTTCACACATTGTCTAATTAGCAGAGACTGGAAGTCGTCATTTTGGAGAGTAAATGACAATGGTGACAAATGGGACATTTAATCATTTTTTATTTTCAATTACTTTTCTTACAGCGATTATGAAAACAAGATAATTGAGATAAAACAATTATTGTGCCGCATTCTGTTTTACAATGATGCTCTCGTTTTACAGCACACCCCTTTCTTTTATAGAGATGCACTTTTGCCCCACTCAGGTCAGGGTTGGCCGCTCCCCGTCACCGCTGTCAAGCGTGGCAGACTGCAGCGATGCCAGCGACCCACCCGACCCATCTCGAAACACGGACTCTCGTCTACCACACTTTGTGGGTGCGACTTTTTTTGGTGTCATCACCATCATATCTACACATCCACTGTGTTTCTGATTACGCTGTTTACTAGAGCACTAAGTTCTTCATAGATCTGGCCTCTTAGCTCTCAAAGTGCGCCAGATTGATGCATTTAACTTTTAAAATTTCCAAAGTCTATGTGTAATTGTGATTCTGATTTTTGTCATAATCGAGCAGCCCTAGTGATAAACCAGACAACTAAATGTGTTTGCAGAAGGGTTTTACATTGATTTTCTCATGTTTTGTACAGACCATCGAAAAGCTGAAGAAGAGCCCTGCTGCACTGCTCTGGGGTCAGGGACAGTGTTGACAAGAACTGTTACTGCCAGTAAAGAAGACCCAGGTGAGGAAATAACGAAAAATAAGCAAGCCTTGCTGTCTAATATGATCAGGAATATCAAAACGTTAAACCATTTAATGTCTTTATGAACATAGCCAGATACACATGCACACTCACAGACATAAACCAACAGAAACAGAGTAGAGGTGTGACTGTGGTGAAGCACTGCCATGACATCCATCAGTATACACACTGGGTGACAGCATCATGGTACAAAGGGTCAGCTGGGTGGTCCTACACGTGCTGACACATATGACAGAGGTGGCCAATTAGAGGCAATAACATCCAATAATTATTTGCAGGAAAGGACACTGATGTTTATTTAACTTTGGTCTTCAAAATAACATGTGCATTGCACATTTTCATGGCTGCTTTACACATTTTCCTGGAGATTATTGGCATATTCATGCTCCCTCTCTGGGCTCAGAGGAAATACGAAGGTAAAAAAAGATGCATGTTTCAATTAGAGCTGTCAAAGTTAACGTGATAAAAACACATTAAGGCAAATTTGTTTCAAGGTCAGTGAGTTCATTAAAGCATTAACGCAACTTGCGATTTTTACTAGGATGTAGCTGGCTCAATTTTAGTAAAGAATCCATTGGTACCAACCATGTCATGGTAGCTTGTCGCAATGGAGGCTAAATAACGCTCCAAATGTACACAATATATTGGTGAGGAAAAACTGTCATGGCCATTTTTAAAGGGGTCCCTTGACCTTTGACCTCTAGCTATGTGACTGAAGATGGGTTCTATGGGTACCCACGAGTAGAAGTCAACGATATGTTTTTTATGGCTAATGCCAATAATGTCTAATGTCTTTTTTTCTTCCATCTGATAAAATATAGCAGCTTAATAATAACAAATGATACAGAAAATTTCTTAAGTAAACATGTAATGAACAATACTTATGATCTGTTTCTCTAATCTTGAGGGTGCATGGTTTCTCCCAGTTAGGGCGTTGTTCTTCAAATGCACTCTTGCAAAGGTTAGCCAACTGGGTGACATCGACTGAGGTCTGCCGGTAGAATCGCAGTTTGATTGACACAAGGGGCGGAGTCACACATGTTCTACAGCAACAACACTGAGCTGCCTGCAGATGTGCCTGCTTGCTGATCGGCTTAATATGCTCAGGCATCATCCGATGCCGATTATGATCATTATTATAATCAGTCAACCTCTACCCACGAGTCTCCCCTTTACAGACATGCCTAGTTTATGAGTTTATGATAATCACATGCAGTTTGGGGCAAGTCATAGTCAAGTCAGCACACTGACAGCTGTTGCCCGCCTGTTGGGCTGCAGTCTTTTATATAATATTTTAATGCAGGAGGGGAAAAAAAATTTGATACTAAATACTTCATCAGCACTTAACACAGTAAATATCTTAGTCAGCGACAGCCCTAATTAGGAAAAATAAAAAAAAATATAATTTTTTTCAGGAGGCTGTCACATTAAAAATACTATTTAAGGGCTGCCATAAAAGAATTAAGACAAAATACAACAAAAAAAACAGAAAAAGAAAAAAAAAACAAGCCTCTAAAAAGGGGAAAAAAGCAAAGAGAAGAAATGTGTTTTAAGATCAGATTCAAAAACAGGAAGCGAGTCTGCCTGCCTGATGTTGACCTAGGGGGGGTAAAAGAGCTAATCTGCCGACCTGAGGGTACGAGGGGGGGGGGAGGATCAAGAGGTAAGAAAGATACGGGGGGGGGGGGTAAGCCCTACAGACATTCAAAAACAAATAAAAGAATTTTAATATCTATTGTAAAATGAGTCGAGAGCCAGTGGTGTGCTGCTAAAACTGTATACATGCAATGTTTCAAATGGTAATATGACCCCCAAAGTTCCTCTTAACCGTCTATTCCTGCAGAACATGATCCATGCAGTACTAGCAGAGATCTGCATCAGTTAGGTCAGTCTGGGAGAAAAGTCTGCAGATATCTCTGTCTGCAGGCAGCAGACTGAACACACATGCTGCATGGGCTCCGTGATACTGCAGGGTAAATCACATACTTAGCTGGGTTTCCATGCAAACAGGCTATTTCAATGCAAATTACAATGCAAAGGCACCGAACCAGGAAAAATGGCCACTACCCAGCAGCTAGTACATAACAGCCAATCACACTACACATCTTACGGTGCATGCTCTCACTCCCTTTCATCCTAACAGTAAAGCTATTCTGAATCTAAAAAGTGTGGTTTTTAGGTTAGTACTGTGTTTGCTGCTGGGCCAATGAAAGCTGTTCAGCTGTGATGCATTAGCCTGCCGCCACCCTGTGCTCCTACTCACAGCTCCTTGTTTAAACCACTCTCAAACCACTGTCTCTCTCTCTCTCTCTCTCTCTCTCTCTCTCTCTCTCTCTCTCTCTCTCTCTCTCTCTCTCTCTCTCTCTCTCTCTCTCTCTCTCTCTCTCTCTCTCTCTCTCTCTCTCTCTCTCTCTCTCTCTCTCTCTCTCTCTCTGTGTGTGTGTATGAGGTTCATCCGGTGTCAAGCTGTGGAAAGGGCCGAGGATGACAGGAAGGCCATCTGTGCCAAGCTCTGCCTCACTCTGTCTGTGTTGACATTTCCACACATGTGTACGCAAATGCCCCCATGCAGGCATGAGCACACATGCATAAATCAACACAAACACACGCAAACATACCAGAATAACAATGGTTTTATCAGTGCTGCACACACACACACACACACACACTGTAGATATTTAGGTAGCTGGCACAAACTGGCAAACACTTGTTTAATGTGTGCTGGCATACAGTAAGCTCCTACCAAGGACTCTGAAATGAAGATGTTTAATCTGAACTAGAATTTGACTGAAAGTGAGATTGATTAGCAGTATTGAAATCAGACCAGGGATAATGTTTATATCAACCTTTCAACTGAGTTGGGTGATAATTCAATATGATAATTTAACATCTTTTACTGGAAACATACGTATCTTGATGAAGTCATGTATCGATACACAAATACGCAGTCTAAACTGATAAGAACAATCACTAACTAAAATTTCACAGAAAATCTGAATTGATAAGAATTTCGCTTATGGAAATACCCCAGTGTAGATAAATCAAACCATCTCATGCACGTGTCAAACTCAAGGCTACAATATATTATGCTTATCATACAATTCTATGCCGCTTTATGGAAGTACAGTGTCCTTAAACTACATGTCCCACAATGCACAATGCGTTTCCAGCAGCAGCACTCTAGCTAAGAGATGAGGTTTTAAAAAAAATGTGAATAGTACCAAAATGTCCAAGAAGTTGATGCAGAGGGAAGGAAATTTAATGAGACGGGAAAGCGAATACATATTTGTCTTACAATTACAATCAGCCCTTTGAGGGCAACCATAATGCTGATGTGGCCTGGGATGAAATTGAGTTTGACACCTCTGATCTAATGTAATGTAATTACTGTGTTTTGTGCATGCATGTAAACAGTCAGTATATAACTGTCACTTTTCATTTGTCAAGTCTTTAATTCACACAGGAGTATACAAAATATGCTTTACCATGTGGTTATTTCAAAAAGACTGTTTATTTAATTACCAGAAAATGTGCTATGTTATGATATTATTATTGAGATATGAAATGACCTACTGTATACTGAAGATTTTGGCCATATCGCCCAGGCCTTCCTTTCAGTTTTGTGACTTTAAATATGAAACGAATTGAAATACACTGCATTATAATCACACTGAAGCAAACCCATAGCAATAAACCAGTCAAGCTATCTGTTGACTGTATCTTCGTATCATGTCAGGTGTTGATGTGCTATGCTGGCACACCAGTAACCGGTAATTACCTTCACACCTGCTCACCAGCAACTCCAGTGGTCCCACCGGATGGCTGCATGCCTCAATTATCTGTCTAAATTAGCCCTGACCGACTCCACTAGTATCTGCACACACCTCCCCCACATTATCAGATTAAAAGAGTTTTTTTCTATCGAAGAGAGCATCATGTGATTGTACATTCCCTTATGGCTGTCACATGCAAGCTCACATGTGAATTCAAAGAACATGTTGATATAAATATGTAAATGTGTGCAATTTTAAGCAATGCGCTGACATGAATAAATTGTTGCCTGTGTGGATTACAGACATCAGATGAATGAAAACTGCATATTGATAGTAGGGATTTTATGCCTGTTTCTAAATTTAAGCTTTGTCTGTTATTCCAATAAACACATTTTTAGTTATTATGTCTACAGTTTCTTTAATTTCTCACTTGGTTTAAAAATATTAGGATTTGATGTGAGATTAAAATAAAACAGCTTGTACAGTGCTGCCCTGCAGCGGGGCTCAACTGCTAATCAATTAACCATATGAATAACAATTTACTGGTAAAGCAAGGAGGTAATAAGGGAAAAATGTATGCGGCTTCATCTGCACATTGCAGCGTTTGCAAGCCCAACAGCAACAACTGATGTAACGTGAGAATGAGAGTGGATGTGTGTGAATCTGTGCAGCACAACACTGTAGATCTGGAGGAAGTGCAGCGAAGAAGCTGCTTTTTCCTGAGTGAGGTTTCAAGACCTCATTTCAATCAGAATTTCTTTAGACACATGCAGTATATTTTAGAAATTAAGAAGATCGTACATTATTATATACAGCACTTTTTTAGGGCTGTAAAAGTTACCACGATAATAAACGCAAATTTGTTTGAACACCATTAATTTCTTTAACGCAATCGATCTTTAGGAGGTTGTAACTAGATAGAAACTAGAAAACCAAAGCAATCCATTGGTACCAACCATGTCATACTCGCTTGTCGCAAAGAACGCTCAATAACGTACCAAACTTGTGCTACATTTTGGCAAGGCATGGCTATTTTAAAATGGGTCCCTTGACCTCTGACCTCTAGATATGTGACTGAAAATGGGTTCTATGGGTACCACCGAGTCTCCCCTTTACAGACATGCCCACTTTATGATAATCACATGCAGTTTGGGGCAAGTCATAGTCAAGTCAGCACGTTGACACGCTGTTGTTGCCTGTTGGGCTGCAGTTTGAGCATTTTATTTATGCTAAATGCAGTACCTGTGCGGGTTTCTGGACAATATTTGCCATTGTTTTGGTTTAATTGAATTTCCAGTAATAAGTATATGCATACATTTGCATAAAGCAAGCATTGCACTGTACAGTATAGTGTTTAATTGTGTATTTAATGTTGTGTATATAATGTTAAACGTGTACAGTTACATAAAGTTCTGAATATATTTTCATATTAATTCAGTACTTGTCAACGTCTACAATTTCTTTGTAATGTCTTGAGTATTGTGTGCTATTTGCTATTTTCATTTTTTCATATTGTTCTAATGAGCCATTAAGTTGTGGTTAATCACAGTGAACTATGGACAATTGTGCTTAATCACAATTAAATATTTTAATCAATGGACACTCCTTTTTTTAAATAAATTAATTACTATAAACTTTGTTGTTGTTGTTGTTGTTTTTATTAATAGTAGAGGAAGTCATAGGATTGGTTGTGCTGTGCTTGTTGTCCTCAGACTTGTACTCCTGTATACCATCAGTCTCATAACACTAAGCCCAATACAACCACTGGCTTATCTGTTAACTACTGGTTCCACTGAAGCCCTGTCAGGGTTGCCTTGCTGAAAGTGTTTTCAACATTAAGTCATGAGGCAGTTCATAACGCTAATTATTCGTCTGTTTCAGGCACAAACTGGTTGGCATTTGGTCAGAAACACTCTGTCTCTTTCACTCGGTCAGAACAGAGCGTGAGGTAATGCATGTAAATCTCTACTTTTAATCCTATTGTGAAGAGCTCAGTAAGGTCAAACACAGTCACAAAGACTCACCCTGTAAACTTGATCCGTCTCTGTCCTCTCTGCTCAAAGCGAGAGACAAGCAGCCTATCCCATTCTGCGGCACAAATTTGCCAGTAATGCAAGTAGTCTGCTGACAGCTGTGCCCAAATGATCTCTTGAGCTCCCAAACACCGCATCTAATTGCCATCAAGTTCCCAAACGTGCATGTAGTTGAAAGCGCCACTTCGGCAAGCAAACACACAGATTGCATTATGCAAGCTGATTTCCATTCAAGAGCACTGATGGGAATCTACTTAGACACTCAACCCTTCACAGATTTGTGTTCTTCTAGCTTACAAGAGGCACACACTCTTGACAAGCTGGATTTGGGGAACACACGCCAAACAATTAGATGTGGATCACAAAGGCTATTGGCATTCCCACACTTCACTACACAGCTGTCTTGCAAACCCTGAACTTAACACTTCAACAGCACAAAAGCAGAGGTTAAGAAATATAATTGCACGAATCCTTTGGCTTTTTTTTCTCTCAAGCAGTATTAACCTGCTCTGGCCATCAGAGGGGGAAATAACAATTCAGGACAGGAAGGGGGAAACCCTTTTTCAAGCTCCCTTTAGTCTCAAGGGAGCATCAGGGTTGCCTTCAAACACACCTATTAATAGCTCTTATATGGACTGGTCTTCAGCCCATAAGCCCTTATAGATGTTGACATTCAACATCCAGCATTTGGTTCGATCATATTTGATCTTTAATTATGACATTTTTTTAACCCCTGAGATTTCTTTTATTGACTTTCACAACTCATATACCACATATAAACCACACATAATCTCCTATCCTTCGCCAAAATGTCAGTTTTATCAATTTGAGGGAGAAAAAAATCCCCTTTTTCATGTTGATTAAAATGCATTTGTGAAATTTTGCGAACGGTTTTTATTATTCTTTTTCCTATTCCTATAACCACTACGGGTGGCTATCGATGTCTAGCTGAGTACGTCACCTTTTTGTTGTTGTTTCTTTTTGGCTGATATTTTGGGTGATACTTGTCTCTCTATTTGTTGCTAATTTAATAGACTTCCTCCAAACAGCGAGAGACACTCAAACAGCATGTAAAGCCAGCATATTTTCACATCTAACTAAGGGTTTATTTCGACCGAATCAGAGTTGGAAAGACTAACAAGTGGAGATGGTGTGCACCATGCTGGGCACACAAACCTGCACAAAAATGTCGTCAGTCGGCAGTTGTTGGGCTAACGATGGCTGGTTGGAAAATTTAAGATATCATCCAACCTTGATAAGCACAATGCAAAACTATGTGGTAACCAAATGGTAGCATTATTCTGCAAATATACACCGTCTACTTTTGAACTGAACTGTTCAACTGAACTCCAGCACCAAATACACCCCACTTTACCCCCTACACGTACACTCAGGATCTCAGGAGATTCCATACCACACATAGTGTGATGAGGTGTGACAACGAATTTCTATCACGCATAGATACTTTCTCTCATTTTAATGAGTGTTCCTGATCAGCGACCCAGAGGCTGTCTCCTTTCTCTTTATCAGATCAGGCAGACGACCGTTATATTGTCTAGTCCTTACGAGATAGCAGCACTACGAGTGAACACGCAAGCAGGTAATTTGCGGAGAGTGGATGCATCTTCCCACGCGTACGGCCAAGTCAAGCCAAACGAGACGCCAGAATGAGTCTGTCACAGGCAATTGCATTTTCATTAACAATGCGAATCAGTTAATATCTTTTTGAAGTGGAAACCATTCCCTGTGAAATGATTTGTTATTCTTTCGGGAAATTGCTGGCTTTTGTGGGCAAAAAAAAAAAAAAAAAAAAAAAAAAAAAAAAACAGGCAGTCAAGTAGATGAATTGTTTTTATGAGGCAGTGATTGGGATTCACAATGCCACAACCAACTGTGGTACTTGCTATTTAACGCAACTACAATGCTTTGAGTACAAGCCAGGCGTGGTTGTGAATATAGGCATGCCACTGTCCCAGGATAAACAAAGTTTCATACACCTACATGGATAAAATAACTCTATGAATGTGGTGTAACTGCACTGACTGTAATTGCTTAACCTCCTAACATTCCACCCCCCTTTTTAGAGGGGTAGCGGTGATGGACAGGGGATGTTGAGGGGAGATAAAAAGTCAACACTAGATGTCACATAGAAGTGGTGTACATCATCTGAAGGGTGGGATCTTTTAATCATTTTTTTACCACTCGAGAATTGATAAGACTGATCAATAATTCCTCCAAAATACCACATTAAGACAACAAGACCTTGAGAAACACCACAGAAAAAGCCATGCTGTGATTTACCTTCAAAGCCTTTTGACATTTTGAGATTTCTGCAAGAACTGCATTTTTCGGCAATTGGATGGGGAGTACTTCTGTTCTGGAAACTGCTTAGAAACCTCCTTATTGTCAATCTAGCGAGGAAAGCCATCCATCCTCTGAATGAGGTCTCTAGTTTGTGGTTGTAAAGTTTCATGATTATCCTAGAGGTCACCACAGGTCAATACAATTAGGCTCATTGGATCCATGAGTCTCAGCTTTACAGTGATACCTAATTTATGGAATTCCACAACTGTTTAGGGACCCCATTATATAGAAACACATCATTTTTGAAAAGACAAAAATAACACATTTGTACTGTATGCAAAAAAAAACTACATGTGTTTAGCATAAAGTGGACATAGCCATAAAGAGGAGACTCGTGGGTACCCACAGAATCCATTTTCATTCACACATCTTAAGGTCAGAGCTCAAGGGACCCCTGTGAAAACAGCCATGCAAGTTTTTCCTCACCAAAACTTGAAAATTTGAAGCGCTATTTAGCCTCCTGACAAGCTAGCATGACCAATGGATTTCTTAGGTTTTCTAGTTTCATATGATACCAGTATATTCACTCTAGCTTTAAAACTGAGCCTGCTACAGCCTCTGAAAGTCTAAATATTGGACGAAATATAATGGGTTCATCCTTTCTATTAATTATAACCCACGATTGGGACTAAATACTTGACCCTAAGTCTATTAAATCTGGTCAGTTATTTGAGAAAATAATCAACAGATTAATTGATAAACAAAGCAATCATTAGTTGCCCTAGCTTACATTGCTGCTGAAAGGTAAAAAAAAAAACAAACAAAAAAAAACAGGGAAAAAGAGCCTAAATAACTGAAATGGAGGGAATTAGTTCATACTCCACAAAGACATTGTCGACATTGGCAAAAACCCATTTGTTCACTGATGATCATGTTTTTTCAACAATTTATGTATTTATCACTTATTTGGTCAAAATATGATGTTAGCTTATGGCTCTCACATGCCGTTTTATGTCAATCTTAGCAAATTATATTATGCATGTACTGCACTGGCTCAGAGTCACATGGGAAAAAGGAACACTGAGTTAAATGGAAACCTGTGTGCTTATAGTGACGTACAACAGAGAAAACACACACAAAAATGGACATCTTTCACCTCAGCAACAACAAAAACCAAATCAGATCATATACATCTAGGTCAACTCGTCTGGAATTCATGGATAGGAGACTCCCCAGGCTCATCAACCAGGCATGAATAATCCATGTCCAGATTTCAATTAGCCTGCAAGCAAGACTCATCAATTGTGTGTGTGTGTGTGTGTGTGTGTGTGTGTGTGTGTGTGTGTGTGTGTGTGTGTGTGTGTGTGTGTGTGTGTGTGTGTGTGTGTGCACTCCAGAAATAACCAACTTTAACGCTGATGAAACAGACAAACGCTGGGCCTGGAGCCATTGCTCATTTACAGATGTCTATGTTAAGTAAAACCCAAACAGGGTGAGGGATCCATCTGTTTCATTTTTTTCCATCTAGCTTTCCTTTCCCTCTTAATTTTCAGACATCGTAAGTGGCCTCGGTTTACCTTTACTTAGAGCTGCTGTGCAGAAATACAGCATTACAAAGCTCTCTGATCAAATTCTGCTAAAAATAGCTCAGCAGTTTGGATGCTCTGGAAATCACAAAGAAGGTCCCTCTCTCATTTTAGCACTGCAATTGGGGCTGGGCAATATATCATCAAAAAGATATAAAATTGTTTTATATATATTTTTCTATATACTGTAGTTTCTATTTCCATATAGGCTAGGACTGTATTTATCTATATTTTTCTCTATAACTTCATTTTACCTGTGTATTTCCTCTCCTTGGGAATCAGTCAGTTAACCTTGATAGCAACCATAGCAACCACTTAACCACCCTTTAGGTCTGTAAATCTGGTGGTGTCTTAATCACAGTCATGGACAAGTGATGGGCTTGACACTGAGAGACCCGTGCTGTGGTACAGCATCTATGTCCTATGGAAGCAGATAAACTGTCCGTGCTGTACATCATGATATGCTGAACACAAATAGACATAAATACAGATAACTAAGCTGCCAGGTGAAGCATGAATCTCCAGTTTCTTTATCTCTGACTAAGTTACAATGAGAACACACAGGGTCATTACAGAGAGCGAGCAATTGGTCAAGCAAATCAGATTACACTGTGTAATTGTGAGAGGGGCCACCTTAAAGACCCTCTCATACTTGTGAGGAGGCTGTTTCAATGAACACTGAGTGTGTTTTGTTGAGTGTGAGCGTGTGTCGTCACCGCTGTCAGCAGTTCTCATGGCTGATTTTATTTTTTGTAATCACATGCTCGACACAGCCGGGGTCACACGCACAAGCAGAAGCAGATAAAGGCGTGCTCTCTGTGCAAACAAAATAAGTACAAGCAAATCTAATATAACAATAATTGCCATCAAACTGCCATCCTTTATCAGAGATGATCAACCAAGAGAAAAATCTGAGCAGCTATTTCCTCACTGATATCAAATCTCCCTGCAGAACATGGTCTCCTTGCATATTTCCTTATTTACTGTTCTTAAAGTCCTCAAGATTATACCAGCTCTTTAGCCAGGCTTGGGCATGATGACCTGCAGTATATGTGCAGTATATCTGTGGAACGCCATTAGAGATCCAATGACAAGGTCAAAGGTCAAGACTAGTGTAAACAGCTCGAATAGGACAAACACCTAAAACCAGCTTGAGACCAGTTCTTGCAGAGGCACAACTCCAAGCTTTGTGTTTGGATTTGTTGGTCATTTCAACCTCATGTCTGATGACTGTTTAAAACACAATGGAAGAGATTTGGACCTACTTCACCCTGGCATAAATAGCTTCCAACAAATCTGTGGTTGCAGCTAACAATTACTTTCATTCATTATCGATTCATTCAAATTATTTGATCAATGAATCCTTTAGTCTATGAAATGTCAAAAAATTAGGGCTGGCTCCTCTTGGTTGATTAGTCATTTTGGTGTTAGTCGACTTATTTCTTTAGTTGATTCGTCAGTTTTTATGCTTTTTTCATGCTGAACGACCTGAATGACACATTTCTGATAAACACGAGATTTTATTTTTTTTAAACTGGTACTTTTGTGTGATTCTTTGTGGAGAAACTATTAACTATTTTTTCAGATCTGTCGAATAAATCAACTCTGATTAGTCGACTAAGGATTTCTTTGGTCAAGGAGAGGCCTCCAAAAAAATAGAGAAAAGCATCTATCACAACTTCCAGGGTCCAAAGCCAAGTCATATTAGAGCTGCAATAATTAGTTGATTCATTGATTAGTCTATTGACAAAAAATTAACTCTTCTATCGGTTCTTCTTCTTCTTCGACTAATTTTACTCATTTCAGTTTCTCAATTTGAGCATGATTGTCAAAGAAGTGCTGGTTCCAGCTTCTCAAATGTAAGGATTGATTTCTTTTCTCTGTTTCATGTGACTGTAAACTGAATATCTTTAGGTTTTGGACTGTTGATTGGACAACATAACATGTCCCCTTGTACTCTAGGAAGTTCTAATGGGCATTTGTTGCAGTTTTCTGAATTTATAGACCAAACGATTAATGGAGAAAATAATTAGAAAGTATTTCACTTACTACATGGCAAAGGAGCTGAAAGCTGAAACCAGCAACTGCTCAGCATGTTTGCTTGACAAAATGCCTGAAACAATTCACTTATTTGTTCTTGACTAATTTTCCTTCGAGAAAATCATCAACTAATCAATAAGGCACTACAGCTATATAAGATAAGATATTCCTTTATTGGTCCCACAGTGGAGAAATTCACGACTCTAAACTGTTCTAACATTCCTTTATCAAGAAATCAAGATGAGATATTTACTGTAGTGTCTCATGGTGGTCTAAACGATGGCTTTACCATACTAATTCTGTGAATCTAAATGAGCATTAAAGGGGTCAAAATTGTACATAAAGACTACTGGCACTGTTCCACCTTTGGACAATGTTTGAAATAATGAGACTGCAGATGTAAGCGCAGCCAAACATGAGTTTCCTTTGTAAGGTGTCTGGGCTCACCCAAACAAGCTCTGACCAGAGCTGCAGCTTTTTCACAAGGAAAGATGCTGGTTAAGGTGCTTCAGACATCTAATTAGGATGCCCCATGGACGCCTCCCTGGTAAGGTATTCCAGGCACGTCCAACTAAGAGGACACCCCTGGGTAGACCCAGAACATGCTGAGAGGGATTACAGCCTGGGAATGCCCCAAGAGGAAGTAGGATGTCTGGGCTGCTTTGCCCACAATCCCCCGAGAAGAACCCAGAAAAGCAGCAGAAAATGAATAGCTGGATAGATAGACATCTCTATGATAGATAGAGATAGATCTCTCTGTTTGGCTTCAAAAACAGTATACTGATCCATCGTTTACAAAGTCGCTGAGGAGGGCACAGCTTAGAGCTGAGGCTGATTACTTATTCCAGGGAGCACACTACTCATAGAGAGGAATACAGTGAGGATACAGCTTTAGGAAGCAACCTGCCATGCCAGAAAAACTGAGATATACACAATGCCAAGTGCCATTTTGACCTGCTTTATGAAGTGTCAATGATACACAATTCGACACACTTTAGGCCTCATTAGAAATAAAATTATGCTTCCAGAAAAACATCCCGCAGCCAAACTTAAACTTTGTCAATAACATCAAACCATATTTTGCCTCCAACAACTGTGAGAATGTCTGACAAAAATCAGTTTCACTATACTACTCCTCATTTTACATGGGGAAACTCCACAAACCTCCTGATGGGCCCTGTGGGCATTAGATCTCAAATGTACAGTAGAGTGACTGTGCTGCTTAATGAGCGTTGAAAACTGTGGCTGCGTCTGCGTCATTTCCTATTCCCATAAACACTGTCCATCATAATCACATCACCTCCCACTGAAGAACAAGTTCACGCCCGCCCCTTCAATCACACAGTGCCAACCTTGTACACCCTTTCACACAGAGACGCATGGTGAAGATGACACAAGCTCAGGGTTAGCGGATCACTAAATAACCAGGAAGCACCAGCCTGGAAGCATTATGAATCTGTATATAATAAGTAGGGATGTACCAATACGATAACGGATTGGCCAATACAGGGCATCGTGACAAAGGCACTGATCTACTCAATTTAATTTGAAGTCTATATACTATATACATTATATGCTGGGATTGTAATTCCTGTTTAAGTTTTGACCAATTTGTTGCTGCATTAAAACATTTTACACTTGCACTGTACTATTTTTCCAAGTTGCTGGTGTACATTTACTATTTTTATTATAAAGAATAATAAATAAAATATTTATTGGTCACGTTTTGTTCTACAAAGTTAGAAAAGCAGTGTTAAAGTCAAGCCACATAAATGAATGATCCCAGTCATTTTCACACTGAGGCATACAGATTATTTATTAAAAATTTGCATGGGCACGGTACAATACCCAAAGCCCAGCTATGGGGGCTAAAAAAGTTATATTGGTGCATCCCAAGGATGGAAGATAATAGCGACTGAGAGACTAATAGGTTTAATAATTCCCCAGCAAAAGTAGGGATGCACCAATACTGTATAGGATATCAGGCAAATACCATCAAATAGCTAGATCTGGTATTGGTGACAATTCGGCCGATCTATTCAATTCAGTTCTTTGTTTATATATTATATACATTACATGGTGGGGTTGTAATTCCTGTTTAAGTTTTGACCAATTGTTTTCAAGTTTTCAACCAATTTCCTGTTAATTTGGAAGATTTTTTAATCAAGTTATGGGTGCACAATTTAGGATTTTAATGATAACAATTTAATACATTTATACTTATTTGCTACATTTTGTTTTACAAGGTCAAGCCACATCAATGAATGAACCCAGTCACTTCCACAGATTGAGGCATATGGATCTTTAATTAAACATTTGTATAGGCTCAGTACTCAGTATCGGTCGACCCCCAAAGCCCGGCTATTGCTATGGGGACTACTAAGGTGCATCCCTAATAATAAAGATAGAAGATAATAGTGACTGTGAGATGAATAGGTATACTAATTCCCCAGCAAAAGTAGAGCTATCCTGATATCCTATCCAATACAGGATAGCATATCAAACCAATATAGCTGGATCGGTATCAGGGGCAATGTGGCCGATCTATTAAATTCAGTTCTATGTTTATATAAAATACACATTACATACTGGGATTGTAATTCCTGTTTTAGTTTTGACCAAGTTTTTGCAAGTTTTCAAGCAATTTCCTGTTAATCTGGAACATTTTTAATACAAAACTAGGAAAACAATATTGAAATCAAGCCTGATGTTTGTTTACACATAAAGAAATGATCCCAGTCACTTCCACACAGTGAGGCATACAGCTGGTATCAGGTCGGTGCAAGGTTTTGGCTGATACACAAAGCCCAGGTATCTGTCTTGTATCAGGACTGGAAAAGTCGTATCCGTGCATCCTTAATTACCTAGATTCTCTTGCATAGCTGTTTGGATCGGAAACCACGGCCATATGTCTGATTCCCAATGTGGTAAAGTCAAATATAAAGGAAGCCTACAGTATTGTTGTTATTGGTGTAAGGGGTGGGTGGGTCCTTTGCACAGATGTTGCATGCTCTCATTATTTATTATCAAGAAAGGAAACTATGTGTGTTGTTTCCTTTATTATTTAAAGGTTATTTAGACAAGTCAGTGGGAAGGTAAAAGGTGGGGGTGACTATATCTGCATCTTACCGTCCAGGTTTTCTCTGTCGCTGATGTGCTGGAGGTTGCAGCCCGTGTCCTCCCGGCTCAGCTCCGGCTCCGGCCGGTAGGGCTCGAGCCTTGAGTGGTTGTTCCTCCGGTGTTTCGGGCTCGAAGACACGCAGCAGGATGTTGTATTCCCCATGGTGAAAACAGGTTTTGGTTATAGTCCAAGCTGTATTTGCAGCCTTCTCCTGGCTGTGCTGTTTGCGTTACTACGCGAGAGAAAAAACGGGGCGGTAACGCGGATAGCCAGACCTGGTGCAAACTACAAACTCCGGTATCCGTTAGCGTTACACGCCCTTCCCCCGAGTGTACAGTAGCTTAGCCGGACAAGTGCGGTCATTTAAAAGGCTGATAACACGCCAGGCTAGGCTAATAAATCAGAGGAGAAGCCCTCCGTCTCCTTCCAAAGGTCCAGGCGAGGGTAGATGTTGCCTCTATGCAGGCTTCGGTTTCACACTCGACTCCCTCGCCTTGTAATTTCCGTCCGAGCGTCCGGTTTATCTTCACAAACACATTTTGAAGTACTCTATCTTTATGACGACGTGAATAAATATGAGGACATGCTTCTTTCGCTAGTCAAGGGGAGTTATTTTCGCTCTCGGCGCTACATGGTTGCCGATGTAGTATGTCCTGCTGCTGCTGCTGCTACATCCGCTGCCTCGAGGCTTTCAGGTGCAGCTCGTAAAATAGGTTTTTACATAATGAGGTTAAGAAATAGCTTCGCATTTTTAAATGCACTGTAGCGGTTGTTAACCGACGAAACCCCAGTTATGATATTAACAATACAATAACACGAGGAAACTAACCACGTTTGAGGGATGCCGACTACTTTCGGATCTTGTGACATTGTTTATTCTGTGCATGCTTAACTTTGAAAACAATTTACAAAGAACAACGGAGGCCTACAGTATTATTGTTGATATTTTTATTTTTACCTTCAGTCACTCACTGTTTTTCTGCCGGTTGGTTTTTGTATTCACCCTACCAAATTGTGGGAGAAAGGTCGTAGGCTACACATATACACTTAGAAATTCCAATATTTCCGACAGCACTTAAACATAACTTCGAAAACCCATAGAACTGTGGGTGTCTGGCTGAGATGGAAAAGGTTCCGGTTCAAGTGGGTGTTCCTATGTAATAAATGGATACAGACCGTCTCTTGGAGATGCAATAAAGTATGAAAAATGTGTAAAATACATAGAAAATAAAGTATAAAATAGAAAAATAAATAAAACTGAAAAATACACTCTCATGGGCTCAAGTGGAAATAAACATTTTTTTCCTTTCCACCAATATTTATCTACAGTAGCTTATAATAAGAATAAACTAATCATACATAGCAATTTGTTCTTGCTTTAACAGGTGGGGAATGCTGTTTGCTGTATATCCCTAGGTTATACCTTGATGACATGTTATGGACCCAAACATGGCCATCTGTCATTTCCTTCTCACCCACATTTGCGAGGGCCGGTTAATTATTTGATCTTGACTCATGACTTACAAATACACGAGGGCTTTGCTTTGCCTGTGTCAAACTGAAATGGTTCCTCATACCAAACAATTTCTGCAGGATTAAGTGAGATTAGGCGAGGTTAACAGAAACAAAGTGAGGTCCTGAGGAACAGCCTGATCTTTTGACATGCTTTCCACAGCACGGCAAGACAAATATGTGCCCATTGATGCATCAGACTATCACTGATGATGCTGGAGAGTTGAAGATTGTGTGATATTTGCTGGGGCTTTTTGCATGATTACACTGGTTGACACAGGCGTGGGGCTGTAGTGCAGCCTGCTGGCACTGCAACTGCATTGCATTTAATGAGAATTATACACCCACATTACAGCCTGATCTGAAAGATGTTTTTGCACCTAACACGTGACAGCTCTTTTCTGTAATCCTCTAGTTTCATCTTAAAACATATAATTATACACAGGCAGCTGTTTTAAATTCTGCAAACTAATATCACAGACTAAAGAATGTGCTGTATGTGCAGCATACAGCACATTCAGATGTGTTGAATGAGTGCAGCATTTGGAAACATTTTAATTATTATATAAAACCAATCTGTGTAATGATCAGGGATTTCACCAGAGACAATGACATCTTTTAATTGCTGCTGTCTGTGTTAAAGCATTCCATCTGCTCTCATTGATGCGGTAATATTTAAACACTGGGTGGAGTTTGTGGCTCCGCTCGGATGGTATTTCCTTTTCCCCACCGGTGCATTCCACAGTGTGGCTTGTGACTGTGTTTTGTTAAGGACAGGAATAAGGTTCCACAATAGACCCAGGTGCAGTACAAGTCTCAGGGGTATTGGATTCTCTCTACAGTTGTTTAGTTTCCATAATGTCTCCCCAACATGCTGCACATGGAGAGTGACAGAGCAGGAATCACTGCAAGCCAACACAAAGATATAGCACCAAATAAATTTGCACATCTTTCAGTTGAGTTGCTCCATCTTTATTAATCAGCTGGTCAATATCTGCCTGGGGAAGCTACATACTTTTCCTTTTACTGCAATAAATTCTTGAGTATTTGAGAAGCTGATTGTATCCACTGAGTCAGAGAAGAACGCCGTCACTGAAAACAGATGATCTTTCCTTCCCTTTAGCACATCCACATTCCTCTAGATGTGATTTATGGAAAAAAAAGTGTTTAAATACTCATCCCTCTTCCTTTTCTTCCAGCAAGCACTGTGCAATAACAGTGTGGCTTTTCCATAGCATGTGTGTCATCTACAAAAGATGCAAAAGAGGAGAAATTGCTCAGGTCCGTCAGCGGAGTCGTCACTGAAAGGACAGCACAACACGTTCTGAGCAGAAACCCAAGGTTGAGACTCTCATGGAGATAACAGCTTAATCAAACGCTCATAATGAAACTGATACTATGTGGGTTTTTTTAGATTTACTGTATGGAAAAAAAAACACAAAGAGACTAAGCAAGAACTTTATTAAAGCAAATACATTAAAATGTCTGATGTGATGAACAGCTAAGGTGACATAAAAGGAGAAATAAAGCTCCAACAAAGACGACTGTTAAAAAAGCTGGATTTCTGCGTCTATTTTAACCACATTCAAAACAATGGTTACATAAATAACTTCGTAACTCAGCCATGTATACTGAAATGAAGTAAAAACCAGTAAAGTTAAAACAGGAAGATAATACAATTCCACAAATGTGTGTATTAACTAAATAACATACACTCATACATATTGCCAGAAATACATTTCCTTCTTTTTTTGTACAAAATACAGGGGTAAATTTTCCCAAACAAATCTTAATGCCACAACATACAGATGCACAACTGATCCTGGTAGGATCTTCCTTTGTATTTCATGTAGAGACCTACCAGGATCAGTGATAAATGCAGTGGGTGTTAATTCCTGCGAACATCAGGATTTCTGAAGTGGAACAACATGGACCACAAACATTGCCATGTGAAGCCCAGATGATCTGATTCCCTTTGAACATTCAGCATCTCCTGAACAAACATCCACAGTAAAACAGAGCATCACAAAGACTATCAATGGATATAATATTTTAATAGAGCCAAATTATAAAAACTGACCATAAATGAATGTAAAATGCAGCGCACTAAAGGTAGTAACTGCAGAGGCCTTGGCGCCAGACGTTGGCAGTGTGTTTGGTTGTTGAGTCCCTTCCAGTGCTGAAGCTCAGCCTTCAGTATCTTATTCTCTGCCTCCAGTAATGTGGTGTCAAATTTCTCCATATATTCCTTCTTTCTCCTCCTGAATTTTCTGGAAGCATCCTTGTTCAAAGGGCCATAAGCTCCTCGTAATACCCACTAATAATAACCCTGAAACCCTGAAACAAGGTTCTTCTTTTCGCTGGTGGTGGCGCATCGGTTTATTCAGAGCCAGAAACATTGACATCATTGTGTAAACACGTTTTACAGCAAGGACAAGGAGTGTTTTGTGTGAGAGTGCTGTGCATGTGTGCCTGTACAAGTGAAGCCAGAGTCCTCAAGACACCCCACAGAAGCAACACAGTCCGCACAATCAAAGGGATCACTCAACTTTGTGCCGGTTGATGTCCTCCAAGGCTCTAAGCTCCTCGATCAGAGCCTTGTTTTGATTCTCGAGCACGGCCACGCGATTTTCCAGGCATTTCACATATTCCTTCTTCTTTCGGCGACACTCCCGGGCGGCTTCCCTGGAAGCAACAACAGTTACGGTGAAAAAAGAAGCCTCGGCATCTTGGCTTTTCTCCCAGATACAACAGAGAATGAGCCATGAATCAGGTTTACGCCAAGGGGAGCAAGAAAGCTCACATTACAAAAGGTTTCCTCATGTGGGCACAGAATGCTTAAATGGCAATGACCATGTTTGTGATACCTTCGGGACAGCGGGACGAGAGTCAACCAAAGGAGGAGAATGTCATGAACAGAAAAACAACCCCCCCCCCCAAAAAAAAAGCCTCCAAGAAGATTTACTGATGACTGATGGTAGTAAAATCATCATGTGGGAGGACAGGGAACATGTAAACAAGACAAATGTGAGTCAGTGCTGGTGGTGACGATGACACCAGGCTGTTTACGGCAAATACACAGTGCGCTCTACACACATCATGTTAAAAACAGGAGGGAATCAAATTTTGCTCACCAGCAAACCAGACTTATGCACATACGACTGACCTGTGTACAAACCCGAGTTCTAGGAGTTGGTCAGCCAACTCACTCTTGTGTTACTCAGCGGATAATGAAGAGTCAGACAACCTGAGAATTAGCAGCTCAAAACTCTGGACGGAGCTGAATCACGTGGTGGAATAATGATAGGTTTGTGGATCTTATCATTACATGCTGTTATTGTCGTACATTGTCATTTGCTATATGGTACGTGTCTATGTATTACATAGTATAGGCACAGCAGAAAGAGCACTGGATTGGAGACAAACCTCTAAGGGTATATGCTGTCCAATAGCGCCACACCATACAATGCCATTCGAGAGCTCCTATAACAATATATTGGCCGATATTCATTTCTTAACAGAAACATAGAACATTTTTGGTGATAGTGGGACATTTTACAGTTAAAATAATTAACTTTTCAGTGCGTTCTGTTGGAGTTGCAGTGTGGTGGATTTGGCAGCATCTAGTGGTGAGGTTAAAGAATGCAACAAACTGAAACGTCTCCCGTGTGCCAAGTGTGTGGGAGAACTGCGGTGGCCAACGTAAAAACGCAAATGGTCCTATCTAGAGCCATTGTTTGGTTTGTCCATTCTGGGCTACTATGGAAACATGGTGGCTGGCTCCATGAATAAGCCCGCTCCCTATGTAGATATAAACAGCTCATTCTTAGGTAACAAAATGAGTCTTAGTTTCAGCTGATTATACACTAATGAAAACATATTTATTAATAATTATATTCCATTTCTGCCAATAGATCCCCCTAAATGCTACACACTGTTCCTTTAACCTAACAAGATATAACATGTTATTTAATGAGCTTTAGGGGTGCTGGTACAGTAGGTGCCCCTCCCCTGTTTCCAGTATAAGCTAGTGGGCTGCAGGCTGTAACTTCATGTTATTCATGAGCTACCACATTTGCTGATACTAATATATCTAATTTATGGCTTTATTTGTGGCTGATTTAGCATCCAAGCTGATGTGTGAATGGTTCTCTCTACCTGTTCTTCAGCAAGCGGAGCTCCCTCTTTTGTATAGTGTCTGTGGGTTTCATGGAGCTATGAGCTACTGCCACCTCCTGAGGGAGGCTGGAGCTGCTGTTATACATGTTGCAGGCTGTCAGGTCACCTGAGTTGCCTGAGGAGACACAAAACAACATGTCAGCCAATAGGATGGCGTTGCACCAGCTATTTGTAAATCCATTACGAAGTTTGTCCTTCCAAAGTTCTAAGTAGTCTAAGCTAGTTTCAAATGAGTGATTTATTAAACTGGGCTGCAACCAATAAAACTTCAGAAAAGTGCCACCGCCTAATTAAACAATTCACTATGCGACCAGGAAGTCACTGTAACATCACACGCTGTAACATAACTGCAAAAGCATACAGTGTAAGAGTGTATTAAATGTAATGTAGGTATTTTGTTTATGTATACATGTGGGAATATGAGTTAGTAGTACTCATGCAGTTCAGTTATAAACACAAAAATAAATTAAAAACACATTATAACTAGTTTACGTCTTAATTTGCAAAGATCTGGTGCAACATGTCAGTCAGCAAGTTTATTATTTTCAATTTAGTGACAGATAAAACTATGATACACAGCCCATATAATTCTGTAACTCTCGTCACCCTTTATCTGAAACAGAGCTTTCTGTTTGAGCTCCTGATTGGTCAGCTGGTTCACTCTGTTGTGAATGCTCAACCAAACAAAACTCTTTGGATTCTGCTCCAGCTCCACACCAACTGGCTTTGTTTGAGGCCAAACTAGCCACTAGGCAGGTATTATGCGAATGTGTTACTTGGTGGCATCACCATGTTATTGAAGAAAGGGCAAGAGTTCAAGTGAGGCGTTTCAGGCAGTTTAGGAGCAGTGTTTCTGTGGGGGAGAGTAACTCCCTTTGGCGTGGACTTTGCAGCCTTTTGTGGACCATTTACACACACACTAAACTATATAACACACTAAAGGGGAAAAACACAAAAGCATAACAGTCCCTCTTTAAACTTGTCACGACTTTTGTTCTTGTAAACCCGAAGTTCTTATTCACATAGGTTCCATTACACTGTTTCAGGGCGTGAAACCAAAAATACTATGAATTCACTTTAGCTGAAATATTCACAAGGTTTTATTTATCACATGCTCATTCAACGTGTGACTTAATTCCACATTTCATTTCTCCGTGACGCTGAAAAAGAAAGAAATATGCACGCTGAGAAATTGGCGTCATTCTTATCGACTTCTTCTGGTCATTGTTTGCTGGGTGCCAGCAGAACCCGCCAACCCTCATATCGTGTGATACGCCGATGATTAATTCTGAGATACGTCGGAATCAGGAAAGGAACTGCGTCTAATCACAGCGTGGCTGTCGACTGACGTCAATGTGCATCTCATTCGCATTTACATGTCACTGCTGGGGGCCTGTTCCAGGAAAAGCAGTGACGTCAGATACTGCTGCTATGTGCTCTGAGTGGGCAGAGGACTGAAGCATTTCACGGAGAAAGCGAGAGCAGCAAAGAGAGAGAGAGAGAGAGAGAGAGAGAGAGAGAGAGAGAGAGAGAGAGGGAACAGTGTAGAGAGACAGAGAGAAACAGACTGAGACAAGCAAACCTTGTGATAACGTTTCTTATCGGACTAAGCTTGATGCTGCTGACTG
The DNA here is from genome assembly GCA_947000775.1 of Pterois miles. NCBI lineage: Eukaryota > Metazoa > Chordata > Actinopteri > Perciformes > Scorpaenidae > Pterois > Pterois miles. The sequence continues at coordinate 203,693 of CAMQGK010000391.1, forward strand.
AAATGAGACTAATATTTCCTTTTTAAGAGGAGTCTACAAGTGATGTTATTTGAAGGAGTTATTAAGCTTTATAATTGTGGTTTGTGGAAAAAATTACTGAAGAACATAAACAAATGTATAATGTCTGAAGAGCCAATCAAAATAATCATTTTTTTTCCAGTTGCAATACTGATAAATTGACTCTCACATTCATTGTTGATATTAATAATCATTGACTATATTTTGAGATTCCTGAATGAGTATTTATTTAAAAAGATGTGTCAGTAAAAGAGATGATAGCCAACCTACCTGTGTCTGTCTCATCCCCAGTTACAGCCATTCTGTATCTACTCCCGGCTTTTCCGAAAGAGACTGTCCCCTTCAGAGTCTTCTCTCTGACTGAGATGTTAGCACAGCCAACAGCGAGGCTTCTGTGTGCAATTTACAATTAGAAGCACTGACATCACCATGACATCACTGGCCTCCTGATGTCAACAGCATGGTTTGCTCTCTGCCCGACACAGAGCTATGAGTCAAGGGCTCTGCTGTTTGTCTTTGGGAAGGAATTCGCTTCAGCTAGACTGGAGCACGCTGAACACTGAAGAGCGAAGACGGTTGAAGGTGGACAGCCAGTAGAGGCGTAGATGATTAGGACTTCAATCGCTCAAATTTTTTTTTTTTTTTTTTTATAGTTAGAGCTTCATTCTTAAGCCAGAAATAACATTTGATAACATTTGTGTATTGTCATAGCTAATATGGGATATTTAGATAAGTCATTACAAAAAACATTTTTGCTATAAAGCCAGGTAGCTCATACAGCCACGTTATTGGGTGCTTGTACACGTATATTGTATGTAGCCACTGTCCCAGTAAAACATTAGCTCTCATCTGATACAAAGCTAAAGGAAATGGCTCCATCTGCAGGCATTACAGAGGTACATAAAGGATCTGAGTTCAGTTAAAGAAAGGTGACAACATCCTATGTTTAGTTTTGAAATTTCCAAGATAATTTGTCAGGCATTTGAGCAGAAAGTGAAATAGTGATGGAGGAAGCACTCAGATTAAGTAAATGCAGCAATAGCATACTGTAAAGTACTCTGTTATAAGAAAAAGTACTGCATTGTTTATAGCAAAATGTGCTCAAATGGCCCCTATGAGTGTTATACTATTATATTCTACCATATATTATTACTACTGCATCAATAAGTGGTGTATATAAGCAGCATTTTACTATTATAATTGGTTGAAGGGAAGCTAATTTATCTGCTTTACAGTATATACTGTTAGGTAGTTTAAATTATTAAAATGCACTTTATAAACTCATCATTTGTTCCATATGTCAAACTATATGTTACTATAGCTGTACATGTAGAGGAATAAATAGGAATAAATAAATATTTCCCCAAGATTGTAATAGAGTGCAAGTATAGAGTTGCACGTAGCGGAAATACTCAAGTGAAGTGCAAATACATCACATTTGTACTTATTTACATTCCACCACAACAGTGAGATCAAATGAAATCGCACTGAATAAAGAGGTATTTGTCCTTGTTAATCCACAAGCATATACTGCAGACCAATTGAACATGTTGGTTTAACATTTAGACTCAGTGTACTTACAAAATATTTAACTTGGTTTTCTCTTTTATGTTGTTCCTTTTGTAAGATACTCTGTGTGTGTATGTTGCTGGTCTGCAACAAAAATCATTAAGATATTTCCATTCATAACTGACAAGCCTAATTAATAAATGTCACCCTGCCCTATGTTTCATATAGATATAACACATTTTATTGGTCATATAAGATATTAGGAGCACCCCTATCAGGGGTTCCCCTGGAAATTTGTTCAAGGAGGTTGTAAACTGCAAAGCAAACATAAGACGTCATCACTAAATCAATTCTGATGTGTCTAGATAAGATAAGATAAGATATTCCTTTATTAGTCCCACAGTGGGGAAATTTACACGTTACAGCAGCAATACAAATAAAATAAATTAGTATATACATAATAGAAAATAGAAAAAAAGTAAAGACAGAAAAAAATGTGTCCATCATATCAATGATATAATTGTACATAAAGTCCTTATTGCACTTGTGTTTCCGGTGAGTTTGTTGTGAATGTGACTGTGATTGTGGTCTACTGGGAGCAGTGCTGGTTGTGGAGTCTAACAGCTGCAGGCAGGAAGGACCTTCTGTAACGCTCCTTCGTACACTTAGGGTGTAGCAGCCTGTCACTGAAGGAGCTCTCCAGAGCTCTGATGGTGTCTCTCATGGGGTGGGAGTCCTTCTCCATCATGGACGACAGCTTAGCCATCGTCCTCCTCTCTCCCACCACCTGCACTGAGTCCAGAGAGCATCCCAGGACAGAGCTGGCCCTTTTGATAATCTTATCCAGCCTCTTCCGGTCTGCAGCTGTGATGCTGCTGCCCCAGCAAACCACTCCATAAAATATGGCTGATGCCACAACAGTGTCATAAAATGTTTTCAATAGTGTCCCCTGCACTCCAAAAGACCTCAGTCTCCTGAGCAGATACAGCCTGCTCTGGCCTTTCTTATGGAGTGCAGAGGAGTTTGTTGTCCAGTCCAGTTTATTGTTCAGGTGAACACCCTGTATAGATGGCCTTGCTCAGCAAATATGTGGCCCTTTCTGTGTGATTTACTGCCCTGTTTGTTTTTCATCTGAGGGATAATTTAGTTTCATTAAAGTATAATAATTTCCTCTGACAACACAGAGGTGATGCAGGAAACCCTGAGCAGTTGTCACTGTTTTCTTTTCTACACCCATCCTAATTATTTAGTAATTATTTTAGTATTTAGTGGTCTGGAAATTATGTGTTACCTGACAATGTTGGCCTGCCATTCCTCTGTGGGCCAGCCAAAATCCTCTGGTTGTCGTCAAGGGTTCTCAGTGGAGTCTGCGGTGCTTGTGTGCTGGTCATGGCCATGAAGAGCAGGATCTGAGTCTCATTAGGTGGGAACCTGATGGGACCTCCTTGAGAAAATCCCACTGGGCAGGCCAAAATATAATGTTACCAACAAAGTACATAATAATGGATCAGGCTTTTATTTACACAACCTAGCTGTGATTATGGAAACAATAATTTATCATCTCTTTTATGCATAATGCTAGAATATGCTTAAGGGGAGACACCTCAGGCAAAAACATTTTTACATTTTCACACTTCATGCACTGATTTTGGGCTGTTTTGCCTCCATAACGTGTCTTGTTTCAGACTAGTGGAAAGAAAACATTCAAAATATACAATTAGGTGTTTATTTTACTGCTTTGTCCATTTGTGTGTAGATGCCGCTTAAATTCAACAAAAGGTAGCATTAGAAAATGCCTCATTAACAGAAAATGTGTAATACAAAAGCTGATTGTCTTATTGTAAGCAATCAACTGGGGACGTTTCAGAGTAATATCTATTAATTAAAGATTTTTATCCTATTCATCTGTAGTGTCTTGAAAAATATATGGAAACTCTTTAAAGGTTGTTTTCTTAAAATTATTTATTTCTCTTATTCTAAGCAAGAAATCTCCACTTCATTAGCACTTACTGTTCAGACACCATCTAACATCCTGGCTACTGGACTACCTCACAAACCGCCCACAGTATGTGAGGACACTGGACTTCATTTCAGTCACAGTGGTCTGCAGTGTGGGGGCCCCACAGGGAGCTGTTCTGGCTCTGTTCCTCTTCACGCTTTATACTGCAGACTTCTCCTACAATTCACCAACCTGTCACCTGCAGAAGTTCTCTGACGACTCTGCTATCGTCGGCCTCATCACTGATGGGGACGATGGGGAGTACAGAGAACTTTCCCAGGACTTCGTGGACTGGTGCCTGCGGAACCACCTCCAGATCAACACGGGGAAAACTAAAGAGCTGGTGGTGGATTTCCGCAGGCAAACTCATCCCCCTCCAACACCGGTGAACATCCAGGGATCAGACATTGAGATGGTGATATCTTATAAATACCTGGGTGTTCACCTGAACAATAAACTGGAGTGGACAACAAATTCCTCTGCACTCCATAAAAAAGGCCAGAGCAGACTGTATCTGCTCAGGAGACTGAGGTCTTTTGGAGTGCAGGGGCTCTCTGGACTCAGTGCAGGTGGTGGGAGAGAGGAGGACGATGGCTAAGCTGTCATCCATGATGGAGAAGGACTCCCACCCCATGAGAGACACCATCAGAGCTCTGGAGAGCTCCTTCAGTGACAGGCTGCTACACCCTAAGTGTACGAAGGAGCGTTACAGAAGGTCCTTCCTGCCTGCAGCTGTTAGACTCCACAACCAGCACTACTCCCAGTAAATCTATGCTTCTTGTCTTTTATTGCACTATCCACTTGCTGCTGTAATGTGTGAATTTCCCCACTGTGGGACTAATAAAGGAATATCTTATCTTATCTTAAACTTTCCAGTTTCATACCTCTGTATTCTGAAGGTTTTTACAGGTTGTTCATATATCATTCATAGCCTGATTTATAGAACATTTTATTCATAAACACACGGCTGAATTTGATTTGTTTATGGATGATTTATGGAGTGATAAAAAGAGAGATCCAAAATTCCCTCTGAAAAGCCCTCTTTCCAATGTTCAGATTTCTGCTCTGGAAATATGCGAATTAGGACATTTATGATAAGATAATGCATCATTTGCATATTTAAACATATTTTCACAAAACTTGTAATAGAAAAGATAATTGTCATAAATTTTAGGTCAGCCAATTAGACTGTTGTCAGGTTATCATAGGTTATCAATAGGTGCTGTGGGGAAGTTCCATGGTGATATCTATTAGTTGAATGTTGTAAATGTAGTGTCTCCCCTTAATATGACATTATTTATTAATTGTAAGAAACAGCTCTGAGACCAGGAGTGTCCTATCTCTGAAAAGGCTTTTCTTATGGTGGGAGCACTCAGGGGAAATGACACAAACCCTGAAGACCAAGGCAAATATTTAAACCCTGGACCCTGTAACCACTGAGCACCATGCTGTAACTCTATTTCATGTGACACTTAATAATAATAATACACACAAGTCTGGTTATCAAGTGTTACCTAGCATTGGCAGCACACAGTAGGTCTGCATGTTATTCATCGCCTGTGGCAGTGGTTGTTGTTGGCAGGTCACATCCACAGATGGCAGGTTCTGTGTCCTCTGAGGTCCTAACTCGTTGGGAGCTCCTTGAAAAAACCCAAGTGACAGGGTAAAATGGTAAAAAGGCTTAGTGAATAATCATACAATAGATCAGGCATTGTAATTATCTATGATCATAGCAACAATCGAGTGTTTTTATGCAGTATGCTACTCTTTTTATTGGTGCAAAAACAAAACAGCAATGATTTTACACTATACAACAATGTTGGGAATGGGGGGAAATATCCAAGAAAAGACTAAGAGAACAGGGTGATGCTCAGAGCCATAAGAAAGACATAAGAAATCAAACAAACAAAAAAAAAAAACAACATAACAAAACCAAAAAAAGGATGACATAATAGGCATAATAATTCTAGTTATAACCTCTTAAATAAATTGAAAATAAAAAGGGAAAGATAAATAATGTATTAATATTAATAAAGAAAATACTTAGGTGATAATAATAAGGAAGGAATTAAATATAAAGAAATAAATAAATTAGTAGTAATATATTTAGAAATGTCAGTTATTGTAGTATGGAGGGACCTGGCAGGGCTTGACTGTCTACCACTCCATGGTGGTGATGCTGTGCTTGTCTTAATGTAGCAGTTTATTAATGTGTAAGATACAACTTTCTCAAATACAAGGCCTTAATAAGAGGATGTGAAAAATATTTTAATGTTGAACCAATGGAATGGGTAATCAACGTAATGCTTCATGACAAAGAAATTTGAAATAACTGCATCACCATTGCAAACACTGCTAAAACAAAGTCAGTTGAGATGGGGCGGCAGTAGCTCAGTCTGTAGGGAGTTGGCTTGGGAACCGGAGGGTCACCGGTTCAAGTCCCGACATGGACCGAAAACTGAGTGTGAACTGGTAGCTGGAGAGGTGCCAGTTTACCTCTTGGGCACTGCCGAGGTGCCCCTGAGCAAGGCACCAAACCCCCAACTGCTCGGGGCGCTTGTCTGGAGCAGCCCCCTCACTCTGACGTCTCTCCATTACTGCATGTGTGTGTGTTTGTGTGCATGTACCATGTATAAGTTAAACAGAGTGTAAATTGAATTTCCCCACTGTGGAACTAATAAAGGTAGATCTTCTTCTTCTTCAAACGTGCATGCGAGACATTAAGCAGCATCTGTCTAAATAATTACATCTTGGTATGTCCATTGCACAGTGTTCCTGTTTTTATGTCAAATTTTGACTACTTTTCTAATGCAGGTTATCTGATGCCATCATGATTTTGAGACCGTTACCTCTATATATTGAAGAATTCAACTGTACCATATAGCAGATTGAATTGTTTAATAACCCATTAGCCAAGCCAGGAATCTGGTGGTGGCTATGTACGGTATATGTACACTTGTTTTAAGTTCAATTTCTATAGAGTGTTCATATTAATGTGTGTACCTGCTTTATCATTCACAGTCATAGTGCAACAGTAGAAATTGTTGCAGCTACAGTAATGGTATTACTGTTAGTGTAGTGCATAGTGGTAGTAAGGGGATAACTTGTTGGTAAATGTGTTTTCAGACATGCTTACTGGGCTGGTTGTAGATGGTGTTCTGGTCGACAGCTGTTTGAATGCGAGGCACGGGCGCAAATGGCTGATAATCTTCTGCGTTCGCTTGGTCCATTCTGACTGGGGCTGCTGGTCACTCTGGTTTCTCCTTGGGGATTAGAGAGAGTCAGGGAGATGTAAGGCAATGTCAGATGCAGTAAGACAGAGCTGAGCTTCCACTCTGAACCTGTAACTCATCCTCTACCCACTATCTCCAAGAGGTTTATCCTTACTGGTTAAATGGTAACTTGATTGTTTTAATGAAACCACTCCCTGAGGCATGATGACTCAACCAGTTCCCGGAGTTTGTGAAGCACTTCTCTATTTCTCTTCACTATTCTCTTTGCCTTGAATTATTGAGTAAAGGAGGAGTGGTGGAGTATAATTTACATTCACACACTAGTGTTGCCGAATATACATGAAATTTCTCACTTAGACAAAATCATATCATGTCTAACTAGTAATTTTGGTAGGCATACTAACGTTAAAAATGTCATTTACGGTTTGGGAAAAGAGGACTACAAACGCAGGCTTTGGATGGCTCCCTCTGCTGGTTAACTCAATTAGCTAATGACTGATTTAAAAATGTTGTGAAATAATAATTATTAAACAAAACACATCAATAGATGATTTCGGTTAAGCGATCTTAACCGTTATTTTAGCTAGTGTCCCGCCCAAGTTAGCCGTTTAACAAGCTAACTAACTAGCTTAAAAATAACTTAATAAACAGTTGACTTACTTCTACCTGGATGAAATAAGCTGTACCTGTTGCATGTACCTGATGACCCTGAACGACGATCAGATAAAAACGTCGACTAAGAAATTGCTATGTACTGTGTTTGTAGACGTTTATTAAATCTTAGCTAGCCCCAGCTAGCCCCAAGATCACGACGACTCTGATTGGTTGATTTTTCTTCTGACGCATCAGTAATATGATTATGTATTATGTATTCGCCACACATACTATAATTTGCAATCTGCCTTTCTCTGTTGATTTATCGATGTTTCTCTACCACAACTGTCATGTTTGTGCCAATTTATGGTTGGGAAGTTATGTAAAAATATCATAGGACATAGAAAACTGAAACAACTGCTTGGTAGATCGCTGTAGTTATAGATATAGATTGATATATAAGAAGTGTATACATTACGCTGAGGCAAAAATGTTTAGCCTCTAATCAGAACACTTATGAAATACACGATAACCTACAGAACAATCCGTGGTTGTATTTTTAATACTCAATTCCTAAGAGGTTTCCGTAGTTTTAGGCGATACCATCTGAATAGTATGGATATAGAGGTGCTCTTATGGCATGGATCCGTGTGAGTGTGGCGTTATTCCCATCAGTATATATAGATATAGAATACATTATTTAAGATCGAACATTTTTCAAAGACACTTTATCATGGTGAAAAGTAAAAAAGCGTGACGACCAGTTTACGCTTGTTCACAATACACCCCCACCTACTACAATGGTATAATCCCAGAGGTAGGGAAGACCTGTAAGTGAGACAAATCAAGCCTGTGACAGCGGCGAAACTTGAGTTTTATAACAAATAAATACCGATCAGAGGTACGTACTATTCAAAAGTCCACGCTTGACCCCAGTAACTTGTTTTGTTTAACAACAGCACCATGTTTTGCCGAGCTGTCAGTACAAGTGTGGGGAAATTGCAAAGAAGATGACCATTTGCTAGCGATAGCTGAGCTAACGTTAGCTTCCTGCTAGCTGACTAACAGCTAGCTGCAAGCCGAAGCCTCAGAACAGTTGGGACTAGAGCAGGAAGAAGTAGCATGCTAGCTAGAAGCTAGCTAGCCTTCTAGCTAGCCATCCTATTTTGGGATTGGCATTCCGCTAGCTAGTAACCTTAACTTGGCTGCCTTTATCATGACTGTAAGGAGGCTCTTTATGTAGTAACGTTAGCGCTTCACTTTGAAAGACGGATATCAGCGTATGTGAACTGGATAGTAAGAAAAACTGTGCATGATGATGTTGCAATGTTTTCACTGACGTGAAATCAACTGGTATGAATGACGAGAAACAACACAGGGCCTAGTTTGTCCTACTTACAGGTAATCTGTGATTCTTCTGGCACAGATACAGTTATATATCCTATACATGAATTATATATATTATTATATATTGCAGTCTCGCCAGGCAAGTTGCACAGCTACAATTATTGATATCTGATGGTTACTCCAGTGTGTTCACTGTTGATGAACGTTAGCATTACCTCTATGAACTTGAGCACAATATTCATCTCATCTGTTGCTACTATAATGATGTGAGCAGATGTTCTGAAGCAGACTATTTCTCATCAGACTCATTTCTGTTGATGTTCAATTTTCACTATATTCTGACATGCGTAATGTATTTACTGTTGAATAATGCTGTTATTTTTAATGTAATTTTAAGCAAGCAGATTTTGATTAATACTGTAATTATTACTGTAAATTATGTCATGAGTGTCATTAAAATTACATGAAAATGTTTTAATCATTATATTTATTCTATGTCCTTAATAAAGATACCTATACCTGTATTTCCTTTGTGTTACTACTGCTGTAATGTGGTTCACGGCTAAGATCTAATTCATTCACTTTGGGAGCATTAGGATTGCTTTAAACAGTCCAAACTGCAGGATGGGAAGGTTGATGTTAATATGATAACATGATCATTCAGAAACTGAATCCAAAAGTGTCCATTTCCCTACTTTAATTACTCACTTCTTTATTCCTGTTTTGAATTTTTCTATCAGGCTGACAGAGAAACTGTACAATGTCCTTAAAGCCGCGGGTGGTGGACTTTGACGAGACATGGAACAAGCTACTGACGACAATCAAGGCTGTTGTGATGCTCGACTATGTGGAGAGAGCCACGTGGAATGATCGGTTCTCGTATCCTATGCCAACTTCGTCCATATTGAAATCAAGATTTTTTTGCTAAGTTTTAGAGCAGGGTTTATGGACAGGAAGTCACACAGCTGCTTTAGTACAGTAACACAGATGCCAGCTTTATGTATTTGACTTCAAACACCAACTATGGCTCATTCAGATAGGAACTATTAGTTTTAATAAATGTCAGTGTGAAATGAGCTGTTTGTCCATGCAGAGAGCTAAGCAGTAAGCTATTACCGTAGAATCACTAACATAGTACTTCTTTATTAACCTTATATTTACATCTGGAATCATGTTTGTCCTCATTATTTATCCTAAATTCCGACACCAGTGACATTTATGCCTTGTGCGTTGCATACCCAGAGCCTTTGGGTGAGAGATTATACACAGAGACCAAGGTGTTTCTTGAGAATCATGTCCGACAGTTGTACAAGGTAAGCAATCCCAAAGGCTTTCCAGCGGCTGGCAAAGAAAAACCTTTTGAGTGTGTTTTATTCCTGCATTGTGCTTCTTTCCATAACACGTGTCATGTCTTGTGTGTGTATTTCAGAAAGTCCTGGAGTCAGAGGAGAAGGTTTTAGTGATGTACCACAGATACTGGGATGAGTACAGCAAAGGAGCTGACTACATGGACTGCTTGTACAGGTAACATTGCTGCCTTTTATGTTCTTTGTGTCCACCTGACTAAAATAGTATTTGATATCAGTGAATCATTATTCAGAATGCTTCAACTTTATTCTCAATAACATTTTGAAATCAGTGCAAAACTTTGCATGGCCAGTTAGTAGTAACAGTTAACACTGTTACCTCTGTCAGCAGTTTTGCTGTCGTTTCTACTGTTCGCGCTGTTTGCCCCGTTTCCTTAAAGGCGCTCTATATGTTATCCAGAGCATTAATATAGCAGCAAACAACTATTTGCTATGTAAAGATATATTGGAGTAATGTCTGCCTGAGCAGAGAATGAAGTCTCCTCCTCTGTGTGTTATAATCCGAGCTTCTTCATACTTCGTTGACATACCAGGGCTGGTCGCGCATGCTTTTAGTGCATGTTCGTGCACGTGAGCTTGCCTCGCTGGTTAGCTCCCAGCCGCCACTCTGCTAGTTATAGCTGATAACGCTGTTCCGACCGACGACGTCAAGTTAACACTGTTAGCTCTGTCAGCACTTTTGCTGTCATTTCCACTGTTAGCGCTGTTAGCACCATCAGCTATGAGCCGCCGACTCAGTCATCACCATGAGAGTTGTGCGGAGGCAACAGAAATTCTCCCAATCCCGCATTTAGCACCTTTAAATTTACAATGGTTTTAAAATGGTCGGCTTCTTTGCCTTTTTGACCTGTTTTTCAAGTCCAAATGAAGGACATGTCTGTATTCAGCCTGCTGTTGTCAGTGTAGTGTGTTCATGTGCAATTTTTACCAGAAGCCATCAGTCATTGTCAGACCTGGTTCTTTAAAGTTGGTTGTGTGTGTCACAGTCCTTTAGATGCAGACAGTCAGCTCATTCTCTCACGATCTAGCCTAAAGTTTTTGTACACTTAAAATAATACCTTGAAAGGTATAAAGTGCCAACGTGCATTTGGTGTGTCCTGATCCATTCTAGATCAATACTCCCTTGGAAAGCTTTCAGATCTATTTTTAAGTGTACTTCCCACCAGACTGTCTGTGCATACATATTCCTTTGTAATTTATTATGTCAGCGTAAGCGAGACAGAGAGCGGCGCTTGGCTTTAGTGGTGACATAGTAGTGTTTGGTTCTTAATTTAGAAAAAGGTCTTTTATTTTGCTCATCTGTGTATGTTCTGTTAAACACATATTACCCTTTCATGGAGAGTGTGAAGTGCAATCTCAAATCAAAACAAATCATGAACACCTTCAATCACAATTCTGCTCTCCAGGTTTCATGGTTAGTGTTACTAAGCTCTAGCCCTCATATTAGCAGTCCTTTAACACTTGACTCTGGTGTTTTGTGCTCATCGAAGCTTGATTGTCTGATAGAAATCAGGAGTGTGATTGCTGATAGAGGCAGATGGCACAGCTGTGAAAACTACACACCATTTAAGGTGGACTGAATCAGCCAACACAGATCGGTGTGATGAAATGCATTAAAATATGTGTCAGTCTTTCCCGTAGCTGTGCTGCTGCTAACGCTTCCAGAGATGTGTTGAGACACAATTCCAGTGTATGCATGAATAAGTGACATCATTATAATGAATCGTCCTCATACTGTGTGTGTTTCGGTGCAGTATAAAAGTTTTCTGTGTCAAAGCTGCATTAATTATTGATCGTTAACTGCGTTTACAGCCAACAAGGTTACGGTCTGTCTGCTGGGCAGGTAGTGCACTGTGGGATTATCAGATCTTTTTGCCAGAAACCGCTGGAGAGGGTTAATGAGAGCAGTGAGACACAACCGTACAGTAAATGTGTGGGCTGTGTAGACAAAACAATGTGCTAAAATGCTCTGTAGCGCTGCAGACTGGAGATATAACTCCCTCTGATCCTTTCACATAAGAAAAGTAATTTAATTCATGCTGTTAATATATCAGACATGATTTATGCAGGATTAAGAAGAGATGTTTCTGTTAATATTATCTGACGAATCCTCTGTTTGTTATTAATAAGACAGAATTTATCTTTCAAACAGCTATGAGTAGCCTGTGTTTGATCAGTTAATGCTAATAATGTTGGGTCTAAAATATGAATGCAGCCCATTAGGGTTTCACAGTTTGCCTTTGATTACTGGGTAACCATTCTGTGCCACTGGAACCATGAAGATGGCTTAAAGAAATGAAGCAACTGTAGTTGGTGTATTGATTATTATACAATATGAAAGTGGTAGAGAAGAGAGATCCCCAAAGTAGCCATTTATAAACCCTAAAATAAAAAAAACTTAATATACCAAGTAGAGGCATGTCGTGATATACCAATATTGAAGATATCCGTGACATTTAAAAAAAAAAAAAAAAAGACACATTGATATCATGTAAATTCGGACTCTAAATTGCTCGTAGGTGTGAATGGTTTTCTGTAGTTATGTGACAGCTCGGTGACAGTCTGGTGATCTGTCCAGGGTGTACCCCGCGTTCGCCCAGTGTCAGCTCTTATCGCCTCCAGACCCCCCATGACCCTGATAATAGATGGATGTTAATACTACACATCTGATAATATTATATAAATAATCCAGTGCATTTTAAATCATGCTTTTGTAGAGTTATAAGATAAGATAAGATAAGATAAGATGAACCTTTATTAATCCCCGGAGGGAAATTCAGGTGTCTTAGCAGCAGCATCAACAACAGTACAGATAAATACAGTACAGTAAAAAGTAAAAGAGAAGGTGCAGTGAATGAAATAAGGTGCAATGAAGAAAATTGACAGTAAAATAAATAACAATAACAGTAATAAGTAAAGTGCAGCAGGTGGTGAGTATTGTATATGCACAGCATGTGTATATGTAATGATATAATTATATGTAATATATACATTTGGAATAAATACGGAGCAGAGGATCAGAGTCACATGGGGGTCAGACCTTGGTTATGGAGCCTGATGGCCACCAAAAGAAAGGACTGACCCAGACGGTTTGTAGTGTGCCGAGGGGGGATCAATCTCTGGCTGAATGTACTCCTCATCTGGACCAGTTGGTCATAGAGGGGGTGGGAGGGGTTCTTCAGAATAGACTCCAGCTTCCTCCTGGTCCTCCCCTCTGCCACCACCTCCAGACTGTCCAGCTCACATCCAACCACAGACCCAGCCCTCCTCACCAGTTTGTTCAGTTTGGTGGCATCTCTGGTGCTGATGCCGCCCCCCCAACATACCACGGCAAAGAACAGAAAGCTGGCTACTACAGACTGGTAGAACATCTGAAGTAGCCTGTTGCACACGTTGAAGGTCCTCAGCCTTCTCAGGAAGAATAGTTTGCTCTTATGAAGAATATATGAAGAATATATGCTCTTATGGTGACAGACTCTCTTTCCACCTCCCAGTATTTGTATTTTGAATGCAATTAATTTCACAAATGAGACGAAACGCACGATTGACAAAGTTAAAGATGAATTTGAGCATTATTATTGTTCATTTTTCTGTAGAAATCGTGATAATTTTGTTATCACGGGCAAGATCGTCTTGTAAAATTTTTGTGACAGCCCCTCGTGTGCTCAGTACATTGTAGATGCAGGTATATTCAGTATGATATTCATAAATTAGATATTTTCTTAGAGTGCCTTTATGTCTGCCTCTGGTTCAGGACATTGTTTGCTTTCATTGGCTAACCTGACACTCAATAGCCACAGAGTGAGTGAGTGACCATTAGGGTAACCATAGAATGGCTGTCTCACATAGCCACCATGAGTGAATGAGCTCAACATGCAACTGGTGGACCGTGGCGGTAGCAGTGTTGTCGGAGTGTTTCTTGACACATGAGTTATTAGATTACATCTTCTCAAACTGCTCTTGATACAGTGGATATTTTAACATCTTCACCTCCTGTCCCACTTTGTTCAGGTATCTCAACACTCAGTTCATCAAGAAGAACAAACTAACAGAAGCAGACCTACAGTATGGCTACGGGGGAGTGGACATGAACGAGCCGCTCATGGAGATTGGGGAGGTATCGACTGATTTTCTTACAGTGGTATTAAAAAATGTCCTGCTCATCAACCACTGGGGTTGTTAGATCAAATTAAGAGCACATTCATATACACATTCACAGAGTGACTGAAATATTACTGCGATTCCACTTCTTGGAATCCAGTGCCAAGGTCAAGATTTCATCTCACACCTATCCAACTGCATTGACCTGCTCACAGATCTGTTTACACTTTTGTTATATGCTGTTTTCTTCCGCCGTTGCAGTTGGCGCTTGATATGTGGAGGAAGCTAATGATCGAGCCCCTTCAGGCTGTCCTGATCCGGATGTTGCTGAATGAAATCAAAAAGTATGTTTTTTTACACAAGCTCACCCACAAGGAGTGATTTTCTGGAATCTGTTTTTTTGTTGTCTAAGATGAATGCTTCTGGCTTTCTGCAATAGCAGCTATTACAGGGATCGAATATTTAGTCCTGGTATTCTAATTGTACGCTAATGTCTGGACATGTAGTCTAATTGGGCTGCAGTATTTGAACTATACTTAATGGTATGATGTGAAACATTTCCACATTAATATGTTCCAAAAACAACTAGATCTGTTATATATTTAGTTGGTTTGCATATACTTATATTATCTCAAATGTTTCCAACAAATTTCAAACCTTCAAATCCATATTTTTACCAAAGGTAACGGTCCGTTTCAGGCCACCTGTTGATATCCCCTTTAAGATAAGATAAGATATTCCTTTATTGGTCCCACAGTGGAGAAATTCACACACTTTGCGCTTGTGTCAGCGTAGTGGTGTTCTGCCAGCAGTTGTCATTTGAATTTACTTTTTATCCAGCTTTAAGCCATATTTTTCCAGTCTAATTTTTAGATTTTTGTTGTTTTTAAATCTGTATTTTAACCGGATGAAGTCATTGGATGTCTGGTTCTGAAGTTATCACAGAAACAAGCTGAGCAAATATCGATGGCAGCTCAGTTCACATCCCGTGTTTGGCAAACGGTGTCAGAGAAACACAGATTTTTAACGTGAAACTGCTTCACCGGTCTGTTGGAGAGAAACAGACCACTCACTCGCATCACTCACGCATCAACAACCACCTCATCATCAAACCTCCACTGCTCTAAATGCTGTAGGAATCCTAACTGGGAGAAGCTGACTGCAATGATGGCAATGGTGGTGAAGACTGCTACCCCCATGAGCCCACACCAATGCACAACTCACTGAAGCAAAGTCCATCTTTCGTTATTGTTTTGATTAAGAGACTTCTTATAGTGGCAGAAAATGACATATTGTGCGTTCAAGTGTTCCCACCATGCTAATAATATCAGTGCTCAGCAAAAACAACAATCCAAACATCAGACCAAACGCTACCTTCCTCTTGTCTTACAGTGATCGTTGTGGGGAGAACCCTAACCAGAAGGTAATCCACGGGGTCATCAACTCCTTTGTTCATGTTGAACAGTACAAGAAGAAGTTTCCACTAAAGGTGAGACAACTGTTTGTGTGTATTGTCGTGCGTTAGGCACAAAAGGTACAGTAGCCATTCATATAGGTCTGTGTATATCCATGTATGCTAAATCCTCTGCGGGCCTCATCCTCTTCCTGTGTTGCAGTTTTATCAAGAAATCTTCGAAGGGCCATTTCTGACAAAAACAGGAGAGTATTACAAACAGGAAGCCTCCAATCTACTGCAAGAATCCAACTGCTCACAGTATATGGAGAAGGTAGGGGAGATGGACAGATAATGCAAGTATGTGAAGGCTGTGCACGTTCAAACTGACATGTGGACCAATGAGCTGCTAGAACACTGTCGTAACCTCGTTTTTTAAGTTGTTCTGCATGGAAGAACTCCAGAAATGTATCTTTCTAAATTGTGGGTGTACACCAGTATCCATCAATGAGTACATTCACCCAGAGCCCTTGTGTGTGTTGGTGTGTGTGAACTGTCAGCCAGGTCATGTCACTCTGGTGACATAAGAGGTTTAATCTCAGTATTAGCTCTACCATTAACTCGCTAAGGCTGAGATCCCAGACCCCAGGGCAACTTCAGCTGCCATGAGCCGGCTCTCCGTCTCTCTCTCGTTCATTCGTTCTGGCAATAATCTGATTTCTCTGATAGATTTATCCCTCCAGCTTGTAAACAGGATCATCATTAAAGCTTTACCAGGCATTAGGGCAGTATGTGATATGACTGTGGAAGAGCAGCAACGGACACTGTAGTACAGTACAGTCCCCTCCTGTCCGGACAGGGTCAGTCACAGTTATCTAACCCTGTTTACAGCTGTGGGGAGGCAGCTTTTTCTCTTTATTCCTTACTTATTCTTATGTGCTGTGTGTCCAAAACTATATGAGAGACTGAACTAAACTCAGAAAAAAATGTGGATTATTTTCTCTGTAGTTACAATGCTAATTGTCATTGTATATTACATGGTTGTAAAGCCTGTTTATTTACCTTCACAGTGATTATGTGGGGGGTGTTGACTTTTGTTTTGCGCTGCCAATCAGGCACCACAAGACAAAACCACAGGATCACAAAGTGAAAAGTCAGCTTTTTCAAAACCAACATGGCTCAGTTCAAAATTTTTTTCAAAACAAAACTCCTCATCTCTTTTCTGGCATGATTTTGACATCAGATAATTACCCACATAAGAATCTGTGCCGCTCATCCCACAAATGCATCATCCTTACAAGTTGGACATCATGGTGAAGGTACATAATCAGGCTTTCCAACCATGTAAGATACAATAACAATTAGCACTGTGACAGCAGAGAAATAATCCACCAAACACAAATGTCCAAACAAGTTTATTTCAACTGCTATGCTGGCACAGAATGACGTTCTAGCCAGTGTGTTTTATACAGTTATTACACCGCTTTGTTGAATATTCAGTTCTGATTGGTCAATCAAGGCGTTCTATTGTCTGTTATTTCTTTATACCAGACTGTTGCTATTGGCACAGTTCCGATATTGGTCCATTTTTGTGTTGAATTATTGATTTATTAAGTACGTAGCCATGTAATAAGTGGGATAATGTACAGCTAGCAGGTCACTGACCGGCTCGCTAACAGATATGAGTTTTGACCAGGGTAACAATATTATGTAGAGGCAGGGTTGGACGGTAAAGTAAAGCCATAAGGTCGCTAGTTTCCTGTTTCACAATTTGTTCATGAATGGAGAAAATGTGATTTATATTTGTAGCAGTTGAAGTGAAAACATTTTTTAAAAATATGTTTCTTAAATTTAGTTTTAGGTTTTGGAAAGTTCAGACTGTCTCTTTCTGGATGAGACTGAACTCTTCTAATTTGGGCATTTTTGAATTCATTGTAAGATTGTTTTAAAATGTCATACTTAATCCTTATTATAGCAAATTCCTTGCTACGATCATAATTCAGCATTTTGCCAAATTCAAATTTCATGATAAATGAAATCAATCTACCACATGTTCCCTTTCTGCTAAAAAAATTTTTAAAGACGCAGTAAATACTGAGTCAGTATGGGTATTACTGCACAGTATGTTATGGTTCAATATGTAATCTAATGAAATCATAGTGTCACAAGAAGAATTGAATGGATCTCATAATAGTGGCAGTTTTCTTGTGTACCACTACTTTACTTTTAATTTGGCATTTTGAAACCTAGAGATAAACTGTGATTACTTCTTTGTTGTATTTCTGTTGTATTTGCCAAACTGACCCTTGTGCCCTTCTCTTTTCCACCTTTCCCTTCCTCCAGGTTTTGGGGCGGTTGAAAGACGAAGAGATGAGATGTCGGAAGTACCTGCACCCCAGCTCCTATGCCAAAGTCATCCATGAATGCCAGCAGAGGATGGTGGCAGATCATTTGCAGTTCCTGCATGGGGAGTGCCAGAGCATTATTCGTCAGGAGAAGAGAGACGGTCAGTGCTTTGTAGTCCTTTATGTCCTATTGCATGGATCTGTTTCGTATGAAGCAAGTTATTATACATACAATTGTGTTGTTTTTGTCCAGACATGGCCAACATGTACACCCTGTTGCGGGCCGTGTCCAACGGGCTGCCCCACATGATCCAGGAGCTCCAGGTCCATATCCACAACGAGGGCATCCGAGGCACCAGTAACCTCTCTCAGGAAAACGTTAGTACCACATCACTACGGAGTGCATGCATACATGCCTGCACTTCTACGTACTATATAGCAGATTTTAAAGCTGCTGTTTAGAAAGTAGCTGTAGAAGGTCTTTGGACATGCTTTTCCACAACAACCCCGTTTCCACCGCAGGAACTAAGAACCTATCTCAGGAAGTCATTGCGTTTTTACCGCAGGGACCAGGGTCTAAATTAAGTTCAGAGGACATTTTCCTGGGCCTTTTTACCCCCTAAAAAAATGCCCTGCTTTATGGATAGTACTTTGTGAAAGTACTGCAACTTTCGTGGTGGAGTTTGCAGGAATGACCGTCACTGATTGGTAAAACACACACAGCGCCGCTGCTTCAACGGCTTAGAGAGGGAGATCGCGAGGGCACATCGTAACATTAGAAGAGGGAAACAGCACGTGGCCACACTGATCTACAGATTGAAGAGAGTGTTTACCCTTGCGACCAGCAGCCCTCGTCATGACATGCTGCCTTTTTATACGTCAGCCGACTAATTTGCCCAATCCTTGTGGGTCTTTAGACAGCAGTGGAAACACAGACGACAGTGGGCTGAAGGAACCTTTTATTTGATAAGTAGTTCCAGGGACTGAAAGTCCCCTGAACTTTTGGTGGAAACTCTGCTAATCATGTTTTATTCTTGATAGCCGAGCTAGCTGGGAATAACAGTTACATCTCCATTTTGCTTTCATCCAGGTTGTTGTACTGCTGAAGCCTGAAGGCAGTGTCATTTGATTTGTTGTGAAGCATTACAAGCTAAATTGTATATTGTATATTTGTTCAGTATTGCTGGTTGTATTGTCATTTTTTTATAATAACTACATAGAGGCCTTCTGCCTGTACTGTTGTTAAATAATTCATCTTTTAATATGACTTCTCCTCTTGCTGCTCTAGATGCCAACCCTGTTTGTGGAGTCAGTGCTGGAGGTTCACAGTAAATTTGTTCAGCTCATAAACACAGTTCTAAATGGAGATCAGCACTTCATGAGCGCACTTGATAAGGTAATAAACCCCGTGCTCTTTATAGTTGCTGCCTCATTGAACAGCTTTCTCATAATAGTTACTAAATCGCAAAAGTCAGGTTCTCTTTTCCTAGTACTCTGTAACTGCAAAACTACATTTCTGAGGGTGATGAAGTGTATTTATGTACATGTGTTAATATTCCTTTCACTATTGGGCTGAATATGTTTGTTTGCATTCTCTTTCTCAGGCTTTGACGTCTGTGGTGAACTTCAGGGAGCCCAAGTCCATCTGTAAAGCCCCTGAACTGGTGAGAATGCATACATGCATACACACTCACACACACGTGCATGCACGATTATACACAGTGCCTTGACCAGGTCATATCCCTCCTGGTGTGTCTGTGCAGCTGGCAAAATACTGTGACAATCTGCTGAAGAAGTCTGCAAAGGGAATGACGGAGAACGAGGTGGAGGACAAGCTGACGAGCTTCATCACAGTGTTCAAGTACATAGACGACAAGGACATCTTTCAAAAGGTGGCCTCTCTCGCTGGATTATAACAAGAACACAAATTTTGCATTTTGTTTCTCAGATATCCTGTGACATTCTGTTGTACAAACCTTGGGTGGTGTTTTTGTCCATTTTTAGTATCCTCAATAGTCTCGAAAGACTCCAAAGGGACGTTCTGTTTTTCATGTCTTGTTTTTCTCTATTTTCCACAGTTTTATGCCAGAATGCTTGCAAAGCGGTTAATACATGGTTTATCATTGTCTATGGACTCAGAAGAAGCCATGATCAACAAACTAAAGGTAAATGCAAAGCTGAACATCATAAACCAAGACTTGTGATACATGTGACACTACCAGTTTTATTTATTACCCCTCTGTTCAAATACTCTCTGTCGTTGCTATTTCTACAGCAAGCTTGTGGCTACGAGTTCACAAGCAAACTCCACAGAATGTACACAGACATGAGCGTGAGCGCCGACCTCAACAACAAGTTCAACAATTTCATCAAGACACAGGAGACGGTGGTGGACCTGGGCATCAGCTTCCAGATCTATGTATTACAGGTGAGGAGGACTTTTTCATACCAACAGGCATAGGATTCAACTCTAAGAAAATTTTTAGATATTTATGCTTCCAATCACTGTATTTACTCGGGGTGGGGGGAAACATCATATCTGTTCTGTAGCCTTCAAAACTACCTGCACTCTCATATTTTAAAACCAAAGTGGTAAACACTACACATACAGTAGTAGTAAAGAAACACATTCACATTACCAGGAAAAGCGGAGCTACACATCACGGCTAAAGCTGCATGCTAACTCTCTCACGGACAGGAAGCGTTATCGTATTGCGGTAACATGCTGTCACTCTCATCGCCGTGGTCAAATGGGCCGATGCTACAACTACAGAGCACCCATATACTGAAATTTATGTTAAACCATTCAAATGGCCCAGATGGAGCTGACCGTAGATGTATAAAGAGAACGGAGCTGACAGAAGAGCTTGGGACGGACTTGGAGAAGTTAGAGGAAGTAGACACGTGGTTACTTCTGGTTTTCAAAATAAGGTGTTAAGAAAGGGAACTGTATATACAGAATACATCTATGGAAATAAGATTGATTATATTCACCAGGAGTATAAAACATTACATGTCCCTTATAGATTAAAAAAAATACCACTAATGTGAAGGAGATGTCTTTATTCTTTTATTTTTAGGTTGCTGGAAAAAATGTAATAGTGAATTCCTGACAATGACCGTGATATATTTGACTTCAGGACATCTCTGATTACATACATCCTGAAAATCAAACATTTTTACTGTTTCAATTGAGAGATTTTCCAAAGTAAAAGTCCCTAGAAGTGTATGATTTGACTTTTTCCCTTTGTCTAATGTTCAGAAAGTAAAAAAAAAAATCTCAATATATAGTAATATCGAATCACAATACTTATAAATAGCAATACATATCAAATCAACACCCTAGTGTCCTGATAGTATCGAACCAGGAAATAGGTTAATCGTCCCAGCTGTAATATTTACCCTGGCTGTATCATTTTCAGTACAAATGTGTAATATTGTGGTAAACACCTTGTGGTTGCAGGCTGGAGCCTGGCCTCTCACACACGTCCCCTCCTCCACGTTCGCCATCCCTCAGGAGCTAGAGAAGAGTGTGCAGATGGTGAGTTTAGTTTTTGAGTGGAGCACAGCTGAGTTGTCCGTTTTAGGTTTTTACCGATTAAAAGGAGCTCATCGCAAAATAAATTCTGTCTTCACGTCCTTTTTACAGTTTGAGTTGTTCTATAATCAGCACTTCAGTGGGAGGAAGTTGACCTGGCTACACTATCTCTGCACAGGTAACACAAACACACGGAGACACTGTTTAAAAACTAGAATATTGTCAATTATGTTCACAAAAACAGGGTAAATAGGCATGTCAACATTTATTCATCTGTGTCCATGTGTCTCAAACAGGTGAGGTGAAGATGAACTACCTGTCCAAGCCCTACGTTGCCATGGTGACCACCTACCAGATGGCTGTGCTGCTGGCCTTCAACAACAGCCAGACGGTGACCTACAAAGAGCTGCAGGACGGCACCCAGATGAACGAGAAGGAGCTCCAGAAGACCATCAAGTCCCTGCTGGATGTCAAGATGCTCAACCACGACTCACAGAAGGTCTGAGATCACAATTTGGCATTGGTGATGGTGTTGATTGGGAGGTTTCTGTTAATTTGTACCAGATGCCTTTTCAAGTGCTTGTGGAAAGCAGTGCTGGTTATTTGAATACATGGTATCCTCCCCTCTGCTCTCAGGAGGAGATCGAAACCGAGTCCACATTTTCATTAAATATGAGTTTCACCAGTAAAAGGACAAAGTTCAAGATCACAACGTCAATGCAGAAAGACACGCCACAGGTTAGACAAACGGTTATCGTCGCGGGTGGGCTAGCAGGCTACATGGTTATCCATCCTTCTGTATCATTTCACAAGCTTTGCTGTTGATATCTATATCTACCCTGTCACACATCTGTCTGATCATTAGGAGATGGAGCAGACAAGGAGCGCCGTAGACGAGGACCGCAAAATGTATTTACAAGCTGCTATAGTGAGAATCATGAAGGCCCGCAAGGTGCTCCGACACAACGCCCTCATCCAGGAGGTGTGTGCATGCACGCCACTCAAACAGTAGTAGCTGTCAATGGGATTTACAGGGCATTTGGGAATATGCTATTCTAGAAATATATATATATTTTTTTATAGGGTTTAGTAATTGAACAATTTTGATCATGGTTTCAGTATCAAAATCTTTTTTAATCCACATACATACTGTATACTTTCTTTTACAGTATCATGGCCATTTTTTAGTCATTAAACCAAATATTTTAATATTTAATGTTTTCTGTATCCTTTGTTTTTAGTCTTTATATCCCAGGTTAGGATTTTGTTTTTAAAGCCTGCATGTGTTCATGTCTCACAAGAAAAAAACCTCCCAACCACTCACATACTGTATGTATATACATACACACAGGGATCATAATATGATTATCATTCTAATTTACTTGATATTTATCTTAAAAAAATAATCTAGATGAAAATTTTCAGAATATTGGAGCTGTAGCAGTAGGTGGCAGGGTTCCTGAACCCCTGTCTGCAACAGTCGATAAATTGTTTAATCAGTGTTTTCCTCAATGTCCCCGTGTGCAGGTCATCAATCAGTCCAAAGCCAGGTTCAACCCAAGTATCAGCATGATCAAGAAGTGCATCGAGGTGCTCATCGACAAGCAGTACATAGAGCGAAGCCAGACCTCGGCAGACGAGTACAGCTACGTGGCGTAGGCGGACGACGAGCCGAGCCGCGGAGCGCTTCCACACAAACACTGGCCCGCGTGACGGACCGGCACACGCAGGTTGAAAACATGAAACAAATAACAAAACAGACTCATTCATCCGTTTAGGTTTTGGACCGTCGCTGTCTGCTGTGATTCTACGCGGCGACTAAAAGCAGGACCGGTGCCTCCATCTTTGAAAACAACGAAGGTCATCTCGTCACGTCAGACAGCCGCCACCACCCACCAAACCCCTCCCCCGACCCCACCCACCTTCTGATTTTTAAGCTGTTTACAACATCACCAGTGCCACGCACCTGTGCGTCAAACGACAAAAAGAAAATGCCTATCGCCGTTGGTGAGGAAAGAGCTGATAAACATACTAGCCGACCGGAAAATAAAGGAAAAAAGAACCATGGGGACAGAGTTAGCTGTGACATCAATGACACATTGGTGGCTACACATTAAAAAAATCATGCTTTCTTTTCTCACGTTTGCAGTTGTTGTGTGTTCATTTTTCTTTCTTTGTTAAATGTACTGAAGTTAGGAAAAAAATATTGTAATAAAACTGGTATACTGACTATTGTATCTACTTTCAAATGTAAAGAAAAAATGGGATGACAAACATGATCCTGCTGCTTGTCAAATAAATAAATAAAAACACTGAAAGGTTTTATGTAAACATTTGTCATGTGTATCCATATGTCAGTGAGTGTGCACTGATTCATTTCACTTTTTGTGTCAGCCAAACTGATCTGAATGGATCGGGTGCCAAAAGTGGTAGAATTTAGACAACCAGTCAAGCAGCTGGGCGCATTAACACCAACATACCAAATTCAAATGCGAATAAAATCAAAAATCTAACAAAGTTATAAAATAATAAGCAATAATACCACACTTGCTGTGAAGCAGCTGCAGGGAGTGATATATAAATTCTAATGTGTCTGGTGAAAACAGGAACAAAATGCATTTCCTGCTGAAAATGCATGTGAATGCTGATAGCTGAAATTAATTGCAAAGCTTTGCGAAATACACAGTAATAATCTTTAATAATTCAGCTTTAATAAACAATAAAAGCCACTTAAGAAGAAATGAAATGCCATGATGTAGGCTATAAATTGGACATTAATTAACTATGCATTTTTTTCATGATGTAGATGGAAGCACGCATTGATTCACGTTTACTATGGCTATCATTAAATATTAAGATAATAATAATAAAGAGTCCAAATAATTGTATAATTAATAGTATAATCTGTTGCTGTATCGGACTCGCTCACGCTCGTGCGTCGCCGTCATGGAAACGGTATGTTTACATTCAACCGAGGTTATATAAGGGCTGCGGATCTTTCTGGAAGCCCCTTTCACACTTGGACTCGGACACGAGCTGACCTCTTGTGAAAGCTTGGAGATTGGATATCTTTGATACCTGATCGCCCGGAAAACAACTGCTGGTGAAAACCCCTTGGATTATCTGCTGAAGTCTACCCCCCTGGAAGAGATGACGTTTTTTGGACCCCCGACCTTTACCTGGACCGCTTCTTGTGCAGGTAAGACATATTTTAATATCAGGATTAATGTTTTTTTTTAAATCACATGAACGTGAATTTCGATACAAAATGTGCTTTTAATTATATTAAATTGTTGAATTTGTAGTGATGGGTAGACTGTTTGTAGGCCTGTTAGGAAAACACCGATTGATTAAACTTGATGTTTTTCGGGTGCAAAATAATAATTATCTGGGAACAGGTATATGCTGCCAGCATGTTAAGGGTTGCGATTTGAAAACACTTGTTTTTGTTTGAGGGCAACATATTTTTCAAATGTTAATCTTGGAAACAAAATGGCGACCGCGTCATTTTTTGAATAATGCCAAACATTAAGATGATTTGTGCGTCATGGAGACGACGTTGCGTCTAGGCGCAAACATGTTGGCGTCGGAGATGTAAACAAGCAGGGCACGTTCCTGTGCGTGAACAGTTGAGATGCTTCGTAAAATACATGTGGACATGTTATCGTGTCCTTTTTAAGTTCACATTTATCACATTTATGAAGTCATTTTTAGATTCCTAAAAGCGCACCAACAGATCGATGTTGTTATGAGCCTGAATGAAGTGAACTAAAGTGTCTGATAGTTATTGGACCTAAAAGCAAAGGTGCTCAGTCATCACTCGGAGTTTCTACTTGACACGATAACACTGTCGTCATATTTTAATATGCTTCGCTAGTTCATGTGGTGTTTTTGTGTGAAAGGATGAGATGAGAGCGGTTTGTCATGCAGTGAGTGTGCGCGTCCTGAGTCCAACGATGCCGCCGTCTCCTCCACGCAGCGTGATTTACAACTTAGGACAATAACTAAATATAGTCGATTATTTTGCACGTATATATATTGGTATGGTTATTTCTGGATAAGCCCTGTCATTAAATGCGCGTGAATTAATGAAGGTACCCACGTTTGAGCGAGCGTAATTACGCACGGAGGTCTGCGCGCATCAAACTTTTTTGGCTGTCTCCGTATTTTTCACAGCATATTGGGAGGCAGCAGCGTCCTTTTAAAAATCCACAGTGTCGTGGACAAGCATCTCTTGTCGCTACATCACTGAACAGGGTCCGAACCAGCTGTTTCCGCCATTTATAATATGACTGAAATATGATGCAACAAGACAGCCTGCTGCTCTGAATACTGTTATACTCGTTTGACTTTTGTTGATTATAAGAAACGAGATATGTATTCAGAAGCAAAAACGGGAATGTGAGCAGGGTTGTTGTGTGAACTTGTGTTATATAAAGGAGGATTCACTTGACAGATTTTTCTATGGAGTCAGATCAGTCTCAGTATTAATGAATGCACACAGAAGTATCCACAAATGTGTTTTGTGATTTATATATGAATGACTCTGCCCACAAAATATTTTTCTATTATATTAATATTTATAATATATTATAATATGTTTTATTATTATATAACTACTATAATTAATACTTGTTCTAAATTTACATACACACACATATTTATAGATATATACGTATATATATATATATACGTATATATATACGTATATATATATATATATACACACACATATATACATATATACATATGTATATGTGTATATATACATATATAAAGTTCACAAATATATTTCTGATGTATACACAAATATTTCTTAGCAATAGAATACAAAATAATAATAAATAAATACAATAAATAAAATTAAGTACAAAAATAGGAATCCACAAATATATGTATTTAAAAGTACATAGTACATATTAGGATGTTGTTAAATTGACATACAAGCTGTTTTCATGTGTGAACTTCATTGCATTGCATGTGTGTGGATATTTCTACACTGTTTTATTAATAGTAAAATAAGTGAAATATTTCCTTATTAGCATATTTAATTTAATTAGTTGTAGATTTTATTATTATATAATCATTTCAATTAGCATTTAAATCATTTATAGCATTTATATTTGAACAATCTCTGTCTGTATTGAGAAATATGTTTTGTGGAGTCATTTATATAAATCACAAAGTCCATTTATGAATCCTTCTGTGTGCATTCATTAATACTGAGATTGACCTGACTCCATGTTGGTTCCTCACTGAGTAGAGACAGAAGTACTGAGTGTCAGAGAACTAAATCTGGCTGAATGCAACTCAACCTATATCATTATTTGTAAACTACTGATTATGCTCCAGTGCCTGTAAATACATCTTGTGAGTCCAAGTCTCTGGTCTTTTCCTATTAAGTCCTGGCCGCGGTCTCTCATCGAAATAGCATTTTAATCACCTGCTCTTATTTTAAAGGCAAGGTTAAGACTTTAGAGACATGCTTTGTTATATTTGTTAAAATGTTGACATACTGATACTGACTGTAATGAATCAATCAGATGTTCTGACCACAAAAAGAGGAAGAGATCCAGCATCTGTGGCTGTCGCAAAACTGAAATAAATGTGTCCAATCATTTCATTCAGTCTGAATGTAATGATTGAACGGGCTACCTGTCTACCTGAGCACACTGTCTGTGCACTCATTGTGTATCGCCTCCACAGTTTTCCACCAACTGCTGACTTGACAGCTGTGAGTGCTAACAGTTGTCATGTCTGTTGTTCATGTTCATTGATATGTTTATGTTCATAATGATAGCAGTCGGGGAGTGACTTTAGAGGGGGGAGTGACTTTAGAGGGGGGCCTGACGGGACAGACTGTCAGTGTTGCAGACTTGGCAAATTCCTTGAAGATTTAGTGACTTGGAAAAGAGTTGGAAACACTGGGCTCATTTTTTTCTACAGGATCAATTTTAAAAATCCAGTGTACTCTTGCTAGTTTCTTAAGATCACTACCCTGCCTTTAAATATTCCAGAAAATACAAAGGTACTCTTTGAACCAGACTAAAAAACAAGCAGTTTTCTCCTGACCTCTGCACCAGCAGTCTGTCATTACTGTTTCCACAAGTCAGAAAGGTGTAAACCTTTAGTCAGCATTTTGCAGTCAAATATGCCACAACAACTTGAAAATCAAAACTTTCAGATGCCACCTGAGTCCAGTTGAGATGTATCCAACATGTATGCATCATCAGATCACTCTCATCCTGTCATAATGTCTCAAATATCAGTACTGCACTATATTGGATATCACTTTTAGAGGTGACAGTGGCACTCTGTTGGGGCTTTTCTACAGAGTGTGGTGTATCTGGTCAAAAATGATTTTCCTGTTTTAGTCTGTTTTATGAAAGTGGAGAATGTGATTTAATGCTTTTTTCCTCCTCAGGTGGCTCTGTTTGCCTTCTGCACAAGGAGTTCCCTGATGCGGCGAGGCCCCCTGATGATCTGGACTGGCTTCAGGAGGCTGAGCCTCGTGGAGGTAACGGGGGCAATGACCCTTATGGTCTTGCTCCTGCTTTTCCTCCTGCTGACCCTTATGGTCTTCCTCCCGCTTTTCCTCCTGCTGATCCTTCTGGTCTTCCTCCTACTTTCCCTCCTGCTGACCCTTATGGTCTTCCTCCCGCTTTTCCTCCTGCTGACTCTTATGGTCTTCCTCCCGCTTTTCCTCCTGCTGACCCTTATGGTCTTCCTCCTACTTTCCCTCCTGCTGACCCTTATGGTCTTCCTCCCGCTTTTCCTCCTGCTGACCCTTATGGTCTTCCTCCTACTCTCCCTCCTGCTGATCCTTATGGTCTTCCTCCCGCTTTTCCTCCTGCTGACCCTTATGGTCTTCCTCCTACTTTCCCTCCTGCTGACCCTTATGGTCTTCCTCCCACCTTCCCTGCTGCTTACTCTTATGTTCTACTTCCCACTGTCCCTCCTGTTGAAGCTTATGTTCTTCCTCCTACTTGCCCTGCTGCTGTCACTTATGTTCTTCCTCCCGCTTTTCCTCCCACTTTCCCTGCTGCTGAGCCTCCTGCTGATCCTCCTATTGACTATTATGATTTCACTGGCGATTTCTCTCCTGGTGACCCTGATCGCATTGTTCGCACTTTTCCTGCTGCTGAGCCTTATAGTCCTCTTCGCCCTTTCCGTCCTACTGAGCCTCCTGCTGATCCTCCTGCTGACCCTCCTGCTGATCCTGCTGTTGACAATGATGATATAACTCCCGATTTCTCTCCTGATGACCCTCCTGCTGATCCTGTTGTTCACGATGATGATTTAACTCCCGATTTCTCTCCTGATGACCCTCCTGCTGATCCTGCTATTGACGATGATGATTTAACTCCCGATTTCTCTCCTGATGACCCTCCTGCTGATCCTGTTGTTGACGATGATGATTCAACTCCCGATTTCTCTCCTGATGACCCTACTGCTGATCCTGCTGTTGACTATTATCATTCAACTCCCGATTTCTCTCCTAGTGACCCTCTTGCTGATCCTCCTTTTGACTCTTGGGATTCAACTCCCGATTTCTCTCCTAGTGACCCTCTTGCTGATCCTCCTTTTGACTCTTGGGATTCAACTCCCGATTTCTCTCCTGGTGACCCTCCCGCTGATCCTGCTGTTGACTATTATGATTTCACTGGCACTCTCCCTCCTGCTGACCCTTATGGTCTTCCTCCTACTTTTCCTGTTGCTTACTCTTATGTTATACCTCCCACTTTCCCTCCTGCTGACCCTTATGGTCTTGCTCCCACTTTCCCTCCTGCTGACCCTTATGGTCTTCCTCCTACTTTCCCTGCTGCTGACCCTTATGGTCTTCCTCCCGCCTTCCCTCCTGCTGACCCTTATGTTCAACTTCCCACTGTCCCTCCTGCTGACCCTTATGGTCTTGCTCCTCCTTTCCCTCCTGCTGACCCTTATGGTCTTGCTCCTACTTTCCCTGCTGTTGACCCTTATGGTCTTCCTCCCGCCTTCCCTCCTGCTGACCCTTATGTTCAACTTCCCACTTTCCCTCCTGCTGACCCTTATGGTCTTCCTCCCGCTTTTCCTCCTGCTGACCCTTATGTTCTTCCTCCCACTTTCCCTCCTGCAGACCCTTATGGTCTTCCTCCAACTTTCCCAGCTGCAGACCCTTATGGTCTTCCTCCTACTTTCCCAGCTGCTGACCCTTATGGTCTTCCTCCCGCCTTCCCTCCTGCTGACCCTTATGTTCAACTTCCCACTGTCCCTCCTGCTGACCCTTATGGTCTTCCTCCCGCCTTCCCTCCTGCTGACCCTTATGTTCAACTTCCCACTTTCCCTCCTGCTGACCCTTATGTTCAACTTCCCACTGTCCCTCCTGCTGACCCTTATGGTCTTGCTCCTGCTTTCCCTGCTGCTGACCCTTATGTTCAACTTCCCACTGTCCCTCCTGCTGACCCTTATGGTCTTGCTCCTGCTTTCCCTCCTGCTGACCCCTATGTTCAACTTCCCACTGTCCCTCCTGCTGACCCTTATGGTCTTGCTCCTGCTTTCCCTCCTGCGGACCCTTATGGTCTTGCTCCTGCTTTCCCTCCTGCGGACCCCTATGTTCAACTTCCCACTGTCCCTCCTGCTGACCCTTATGGTCTTGCTCCTGCTTTCCCTCCTGCTGACCCCTATGTTCAACTTCCCACTGTCCCTCCTACTGACCCTTATGGTCTTGCTCCTGCTTTCCCTCCTGCGGACCCTTATGGTCTTGCTCCTGCTTTCCCTCCTGCTGATCCTTATCTTCATCTTCCCACTGTCCCTCCTGCTGACCCTTATGTTCTTCCTCCTACTTTCCCTCCTGCTGATCCTTATGGTCTTCCTCTTACTTTCCCTCCTGCTGACCCTTATGGTCTTCCTCCTGCTCAGTAACATATTTTTCGGACTATAAGGCCCACCAGATTTTAAGGCACACTATCAATAAATATCAATATAACTCTTTTTTCATATATAAGGTGCACCAGATTATAAGGCACACTGGATTATAAGCAAAACAAAACGGTCAGATAAGTCAAACTTGATTTTATTAATTTAACAACTCAATAACTTCTATAACTCAACATTTTTCAGTTGGAACACACGAAATACAAAACAATACACTCACTTTCAGTTTTTTTCAGTTCATTCCTCGTACACAAATCCATCAAATCTTTCATCATCAGTGTCTGAGTTAAACAGTTTGGCGACTTCGGCATCAAGCACACCCAAATCCGTCTCGTCATTATCTGAGTCAGTCTTGTTACTGTTACTTAACTGTTCAGTGATGTTTTCTGCCTTTGTGATCCATTGGCAGATAGTGGAGTAACTTGCCTGGTGTGCCTCCCTGTCTTGGTGAATGTGTGTTCTGTGTGTAGTTTTCTTGCCTTTCGTTTTGATAATGTCAGTGATAGTGTCCTCGAAAGGACCTCCTTGCTGATTTTCATGTCATTACCACTGCCTGTCTGTTTCTCCAAACTGGGGGAACGCCAACCATCATTTACTGTAAGTAATATACTGATTAGGGATAAGACCCTCATAGAGCCCCACTTCAGAACACCCAAATTATCCTTTCAACAGGGTCAAAAAAGATATCTATGTTCAGAAATTATTTTTCTTACTAACCATGTTTGTCTAACTTTAATTTTACTCCACCACCTGAGCTGCTGTTATTATTCACCAAAAGTAAGTATGAGCTTCTGTTTTGTTGAGAAAGGGATTTGGAATGGTCTATAATGTAAAGACAATGTAAGAAATGTGTGTTATTGTATTGTAAATCTGCTTAATTATGGTTACTCAGTAATTCAAAGATTGATTTACTTTATATCTTACCCCACCACCTGAGCTGCTGCTGTTCACTCAGGATGAAGGTGACCTAAAATCGTCTCTAATGTAAAAACAGAGAAAGTAATATTATGTAACCCAACTATAAACTGTATGCTATACATCCATTTGTTTGTATAATAGTGCTTATTTAATATTAATAACCTAGAGATAATTTGTCTGACTTACTAACCATTATTTATTGTTCCTTCTCTTAGTCTCTCAGTTATTATTCACAGTGGAAGACAAAAGTAAGTATGAGCTTTTGTTTTGCTGAGAAAGGGGCTTGGAATAGTCTATAATGTAAAGACAATGTAAGAAATGTGTGTTATTGTAAATCTGCTTATGAAGGTGAATAATCTAACATGTAAACAGTGACTTAAAATAGTCTACAGTGTAAAGAAATCGTAAGAATAGTGTGTTATTGTTTTGTAAATCTGCTTATTCATATTAATTAAATAATTCAAATATCGTTGCACTAACCATTCTTTATATCTTACTCCTCCAACTGAGCTGCTGCTGTTCACTCAGGATGAAGAACCTAAAATAGTCTCTATTGTAAAAACAGAGAAAGTAATATTATGTAACCCAACTACAAACTGTATGTTTTACATCAGTTCGTCCATATAATGTCACTTATTTAGTAATTCATAGATAATTTATTAACCGTTATTTATTGCTCCCCTCTCACTCCACCCTGAGGTGCTGTTATTATTCACTGTGGGTGAAAAAAACAAGAACTTAATTATTTGAGTGTCCAGTCAATGTGATTTTACTTTTATTTTGGAGGTCATCTTTTTCCATGTAGTTGCATTTCCTTCTAAAAGTGGATCTGCGTGCTAGAATCTGCATTTGTGCATAAAAGTACACGTCTGATAAAGAATCTCATCTCTCCTCGTTCAGTAATAACAAAGCAATGTTGTCATGTATAAATATTAATTCAATATTTATATGTATGTACCTTCTCATCCCCTCAGGTAGCCCCTCTCAGAGTTCAATAATAATGATATTAACATGTTTCTCCTGCACTTATGTTTATCAGTTGTTTTATAATTTGGTTTTCTGTTCGTTGACGTTGTGCTTCAGTTTTAGTAGATCTGATAAGGTGTGGTTATATTTATTGACATTAACAAGTGCTTTAACGAGTTTTGTATGTGTTAATGATCATTTATTATACTCACTTTATTGTTCTTTGACTTTTATATATATATATTTTAGAAAACTGAACCAGACATAGATAAGGCATTTTTTTTAATAGTTATTTAATATTTTATTGATCATTGATATTGTTCACAATGTTGTACTTTTTCCTGCAGTGTGTCCAGCAGTTTCCTTGACAGAGGAGAAGTTCGTCCTCCAGAGCAGACGAGATGGAGCGCAACAAACCGAGTAAGTCCTTACTAAGACTACAAGACTAGTAAAGGTGACATGAAGTGGTTATGAGCTAAAGCCGAAATATGGCACTCTGCGTCAATACAGTTCAAAGTTGATTTATGTAGGATTCCTGAGTCTGCAGGAGAAATGTGGAAGAACATTGTGATGTCTGTCAACTCAAAGGAGGAAGTGTAGTGATGAAAAAAAAAAAATCACAACTTGTTTTTGATATCGTAGGGCAGGACACTTGCTGTGCCTTTGGCATTCCTGGAGCATCTGAGAGTGGACGTGGACCAGCCGATCATCCCAGGATACCCGAGCACCATCTGAAGA
This sequence comes from Pterois miles, assembly GCA_947000775.1. Lineage (NCBI taxonomy): Eukaryota > Metazoa > Chordata > Actinopteri > Perciformes > Scorpaenidae > Pterois > Pterois miles. The sequence continues at coordinate 236,672 of CAMQGK010000391.1, forward strand.
GCAAGTGAGTCTCTCTCTCTGTCTGTCTGTCTGTCTGTCTGTCTGTCTGTCTGTCTGTCTGTCTGTCTGTCTGTCTGTCCTCTGCCCCATCAATTCAGTCCAAAGGGGTCCAAAGCAACTGTGAACTAAAAACAAAAACCCTGTCCTCTCTCTAGGTTACATGAAGGAGAGGGGGTTGTGTTGCTCAGGCTCCATCGTTTTGGTGACACCTGGAAGCTGCTTGACATCCTCTTGGATCCATCCCTCCATATATAGTCACATTATATAGATCAGTTGTTATATGAACTCTGTATGTCAATCCTAGAAGAGGGAGCCCTCCTCTGTTGCTCTTCATGAGGTTTCTCCCATTTTTCCCTGTTAAAAGGGTTTTTGGGAGTTTTTACCTCATTGCTAATTTGTACCACTTGACTTGTACCACTTGTTTTTGTGTTGAATTCAATAAAAGACAGCATCAAATATCTAAAATAATAATGCATTATGTGACTTCCTTGACTTTCAGTGTACCATAACACTGAACAGTCAATCATTTGCAGGTACGGTGATAGTTGTTTTCATTGTATTTCACTTTCCTACACATTAATGACACCACAGTTTAAATGATTTTTATTGAGCCCTAAAAACTCACAGCTTTAGTTTGTTCTCCACTTTGATTTGGAAAAACAGCAACCAGAGAAATCACTGATAAAGTCTAATGTCTGATATTGTATTGAAATGGCCTTGAGATGATAAGTTATTAAAGGTATCATGTTTTGTTTTTAAACTCACCTTTAGTAATAGTAGTAATTAATAGTAGTAGTAGTAGTAATATAGTAATATTTCTCAAAACATTTTTAAACAAAAACCTGAAGCAACTCCAAAATGTATCTAACAACTATGATGACTATATGATGATGATGATGATGATGATGATGATGATGATGATGATGATGATAAGGGTCCCCTTCCCATTTAATCTTTCATTTTTCTGTGGGACTAAGATCAAGCACTTTCATATTTAGACTTCAAAAAGATTAGACAAAATAATCTGCATTGGAAAGATTTCAGGATGGCTTTTGCTATTTAACATGTTTATTCAACACTGGGCTGTAATTTTAAAGAGTCAAAGGATTATGGATTTGCATTTCCCAACAATGAGTGGGCCAAGCCAGTAGAGGTCACTGACGAGTGAAACCAGTGCTGGTTGAAGAGGGAGTAACACCAGGTAAGCATCGGTCAGGTCTGTGTCCACCTTGTCATTATCTGTGTGGAAAACACATTTCATTAAGAGCATCAAAAATCAGTGACAGTGTACATCTGTTAGGATCTTTTCTTTTAACAGCCAGAAACACAGTTTTCAATGTAGTAAGTAAACCCAATGTCAGACCATTTCCTTACAGTCAGTCCTTACTGAGTGCAGCTCAGCTAACACTCCTCAAGGAGAGACACTGAATCCAACTGGTTTTCTTTGGACTTTGACATTTTTAGATTTTTTGACCAAAATGTATTGCTTTTTTGAACACCCAGCAATATTAAGGACATCATCCATGTCATTGGATTGTGGGACAAGGCTGGAGAAAACCCACACTTACACAGGGAGAACATGCAGACTCCACACAGAAGGGCCCTGAGCCGGATTCGACCTGGTTGTGAGGCGACAGTGCTAACCACGGCACCGGGCCCATTTTAAGGACATATGTAACATATTTTATGGATACTATGAAAGCTGTCTGATTACTATTGAGAATCAACATTTTCCTTTCATACATAGATTTAGATTCAACATTTAGATTTTAATATTTGAATTTAAATGGCTTGATTAATAAATGATAACTAAATAAACCCAAACTACAATATTAATATTGCAGATTATACAGTAAAACTGCTTTTCCAGGAATAACTTCTCTAAGAGTCAAGGTGCTACTGTGATATGATGCGTTCATGCTCACCTCCAAAGTGTGTAAATGTTTACAGCTGCAAAAAATTAGGATTTCGTTAAAAAGTGCAATATTGTTTGTCAGTTTTTTAAGAGAGTGAAACCTGAATGTATTATAAAATGTCAACTACAATATTTCAAATAATATAAATATTTCATTTTTTTATTTTAATTTTGATAATTACAGCTCAAAAAAGAAAGAAAATTGTATCTCAAAATATTACAATATTTCATAAGATCAATAAAAAAAGGATTTACAAAACAGAAATATTATTTATTCATGCAATACTTGGTCAGGGTTCCTTTAGCATGAATTATTGCATCAGTGAGGTGGCATGAAGGCGATCAGCCTGTGGCTCTGCTGAGGCCTTACTGAAGCCCAGGTTGCTCTGATAGCGGCCTTCAGCTCATCTGTATTGTGCGTTGGGTGTTTCTCATCTTCCTCTTGCGAATAGACAACAGACAATAGACAATAGTCAGTAAACCAGTTAGCAGTAGCGTTGGCACTGTGGGCAGATGCTAAGTCCTGCAGGAACAGGAAATCAGCATCTCCATAAAGCTTGTCAGCAGACGGAAGCATGAAGTGCTCTAAAGTTTCCTGGTAGATGGCTGCGTTGACTTTGGACTTGATGAAACACAGTAGACCAACATCAGCAGATGACCTGACACCTCCCAAATCATCACAGACTGTGGAAACTTCACACTGGACTTCAAGCAACTTGGATTCGGTGCCTCCCCACTCTCCCTCCAGACTCTGGGACCTTGACTTCAAATGAAATGCAATGAATGCTACTGAACAGCATTCACACTAATTATGCATTTGCTATGAGACAACTGAACGCTGGGACTCAAGTCCTTTCATAATGACATCGACACAGTCACAGCAGTTGGGATCTTCGGCAACAAAATGAGAAACATTGAAATCACAGCAGTTTTAAAGAAACCGATGAGGCCTTTTTAACAGCCAATGTTTTGACTCTTTGACTCAGCTCAACAACAGCCATAAAAAAGGCCAGAGCAGGCTGTATCTGCTCAGGAGACTGAGGTCTTTTGGAGTGCAGGGGACACTTCTGAAAACATTTTATGAGACCGTGGTGGCATCAGCCATATTTTATGGAGTGGTTTGCTGGGGCAGCAGCATCACAGCTGCAGACAGGAAGAGGCTGGATAAGATTATGAAAAGGGCCAGCTCCGTCCTGGGATGCTCTCTGGACTCAGTGCAGGTGGTGGGAGAGAGGAGGACGATGGCTAAGCTGTCGTCCATGATGGAGAAGGACTCCCACCCCATGAGAGACACCATCAGAGCTCTGGAGAGCTCCTTCAGTGACAGGCTGCTACACCCTAAGTGTACGAAGGAGCGTTACAGAAGGTCCTTCCTGCCTGCAGCTGTTAGACTCCACAACCAGCACTGCTCCCAGTAAACCACAATCACAGTCACATTCACAACAAACTCACCGGACATAATGTGCAATAAGGACTCATATGTACAATTATATCATCTGCTCAAATCATAGTAACTGGACAATTATTTATTGATATGATGGACATATTTCTGGCTTTACTTTTCTATTATGTATATACTAATTTATTTTATTGTATTAATACTGTTTTTAAATCTATGCTTCTTGTCTTTTATTGCACTATCCACTTGCTGCTGTAATGTGTGAATTTCCCCACTGTGGGACTAATAAAGGAATATCTTATCTTATCTTATCTAAAAGTTTAAAGAAAAAGGTTTTCCTTTATTATTTTTTCATTATTCACAACATGAATTTACAAATTCAGTCATTACGGCTACAAAGTTACACTCAAAACTGAGCAGATATCATAGAAAAATGTAAAGAAAGTAACATAGAATTTTAAAAAAAAAAAAAAAAAAAAAAAAAAAAAAAAAAAAAAAAATTGGGAAAAAAAAAAAAAAAAAAAAAAGAATGAAAAAAAAAAAAAATTCAAAAAAAAAAAAAAATTTTTTTTTTTGGGGAAAAAAATTTAGAGTTTTTTTTTATAAAAAAATAAAAAAAAAAAAAAAAAAAAAAAAAAAATAATATATTTTATGACTTAATAGAGTTGAATTTCATTATAGCAGCATGTGAAGATAGGTTGGTTCCTTATGAATTTTGCCTTATGATTAAAGAAATTGGTTAAAATTAGAAAAATCAAGAATCATTAGATCCATTTTTCCTTTGTTTTTCGTCTTTAGTTTTTAGTCTGTGTACTGTGAACAACAGAGTGTAAAACTGAATTTCCCCACTGTGGGACTAATAAAGGAATATCTTTCTTCTTTCTCTTTCTTTATATCCCAGGTTAGGATTTTGTTTTTAAAGCCTGCATGTGTTCATGTCTCACAAGAAAAAAACCTCCCAACCACTCACATACTGTATGTGTATACATACACACAGGGATCATAATATGATTATCATTCTAATTTACTTGATATTTATCTTAAAAAAATAATCTAGATGAAAATTTTCAGAATATTGGAGCTGTAGCAGTAGGTGGCAGGGTTCCTGAACCCCTGTCTGCAACAGTCGATAAATTGTTTAATCAGTGTTTTCCTCAATGTCCCCGTGTGCAGGTCATCAATCAGTCCAAAGCCAGGTTCAACCCAAGTATCAGCATGATCAAGAAGTGCATCGAGGTGCTCATCGACAAGCAGTACATAGAGCGAAGCCAGACCTCGGCAGACGAGTACAGCTACGTGGCGTAGGCGGACGAGCCGAGCCGCGGAGCGCTTCCACACAAACACTGGCCCGCGTGACGGACCGGCACACGCAGGTCGAAAACATGAAACAAATAACAAAACAGACTCGTTCATCCGTTTAGGTTTTGGACCGTCGCTGTCTGCTGGGATTCTACGCAGCGACTAAAAGCAGGACCGGTGCCTCCATCTTTGAAAACAACGAAGGTCATCTCGTCACGTCAGACAGCCGCCACCACCCACCAAACCCTCCCCCCGACCCCACCCACCTTCTGATTTTTAAGCTGTTTACAACATCACCAGTGCCACGCACCTGTGCGTCAAACGACAAAAAGAAAAACAAATAAATAAATAAATAAAACCACTGAAAGGTTTTATGTAAACATTTGTCATGTGTATCCATATGTCAGTCATTTCTGGCGCTTCTCAGTGAGTGTGCACTGATTCATTTCACATTTTGTGTCAGCCAAACTGATCTGAATGGATCGGGTGCCAAAAGTGGTAGAATTTAGACAACCAGTCAAGCAGCTGGGCGCATTAACACCAACATACCAAATTCAAATGCGAATAAAATCAAACATCTAACAAAGTCATAAAATAATAAGCAATAATACCACACTTGCTGTGAAGCAGCTGCAGGGAGTGACATATAAATTCTAATGTGTCTGGTGAAAACAGGAACAAAATGCATTTCCTGCTGAAAATGCATGTGAATGCTGATAGCTGAAATTAATTGCAAAGCTTTGCGAAAATACACAATAATAATCTTTAATAATTCAGCTTTAATAAACAATAAAAGCCACTTAAGAAGAAATGAAATGCCATGATGTAGGCTATAAATTGGACATTAATTAACTATGCATTTTTTTCATGATGTAGATGGAAGCACGCATTGATTCACGTTTACTATGGCTATCATTAAATATTAAGATAATAATAATAAAGAGTCCAAATAATTGTATAATTAATAGTATAATCTGTTGCTGTGTCGGACTCGCTCACGCTCGTGCGTCGCCGTCATGGAAACGGTATGTTTACATTCAACCGAGGTTATATAAGGGCTGCGGATCTTTCTGGAAGCCCCTTTCACACTTGGACTCGGACACGAGCTGACCTCTTGTGAAAGCTTGGAGATTGGATATCTTTGATACCTGATCGCCCGGAAAACAACTGCTGGTGAAAACCCCTTGGATTATCTGCTGAAGTCTACCCCCCTGGAAGAGATGACGTTTTTTGGACCCCCGACCTTTACCTGGACCGCTTCTTGTGCAGGTAAGACATATTTTAATATCAGGATTAATGTTTTTTTTTTAAATCACATGAACGTGAATTTCGATACAAAATGTGCTTTTAATTATATTAAATTGTTGAATTTGTAGTGATGGGTAGACTGTTTGTGGGCCTGTTAGGAAAACACCGATTGATTAAACTTGATGTTTTTCGGGTGCAAAATAATAATTATCTGGGAACAGGTATATGCTGCCAGCATGTTAAGGGTTGCGATTTGAAAACACTTGTTTTTGTTTGAGGGCAACATATTTTTCAAATGTTAATCTTGGAAACAAAATGGCGACCGCGTCATTTTTTGAATAATGCCAAACATTAAGATGATTTGTGCGTCATGGAGACGACGTTGCGTCTAGGCGCAAACATGTTGGCGTCGGAGATGTAAACAAGCAGGGCACGTTCCTGTGCGTGAACAGTTGAGATGCTTCGTAAAATACATGTGGACATGTTATCGGGTCCTTTTTAAGTTCACATTTATCACATTTATGAAGTCATTTTTAGATTCCTAAAAGCGCACCAACAGATCGATGTTGTTATGAGCCTGAATGAAGTGAACTAAAGTGTACTGATAGTTATTGGACCTAAAAGCAAAGGTGCTCAGTCATCACTCGGAGTTTCTACTTGACACGATAACACTGTCGTCATATTTTAATATGCTTAGCTAGTTCATGTGGTGTTTTTGTGTGAAAGGATGAGATGAGAGCGGTTTGTCATGCAGTGAGTGTGCGCGTCCTGAGTCCAACGATGCCGCCGTCTCCTCCACGCAGCGTGATTTACAACTTAGGACAATAACTAAATATAATCGATTATTTTGCACGTATATATATTGGTATGGTTATTTCTGGATAAGCCCTGTCATTAAATGCGCGTGAATTAATGAAGGTACCCACGTTTGAGCGAGCGTAATTACGCACGGAGGTCTGCGCGCATCAAACTTTTTTGGCTGTCTCCGTATTTTTCACAGCATATTGGGAGGCAGCAGCGTCCTTTTAAAAATCCACAGTGTCGTGGACAAGCATCTCTTGTCGCTACATCACTGAACAGGGTCCGAACCAGCTGTTTCCGCCATTTATAATATGACTGAAATATGATGCAACAAGACAGCCTGCTGCTCTGAATACTGTTATACTCGTTTGACTTTTGTTGATTATAAGAAACGAGATATGTATTCAGAAGCAAAAACGGGAATGTGAGCAGGGTTGTTGTGTGAACTTGTGTTATATAAAGGAGGATTCACTTGACAGATTCTTCTATGGAGTCAGATCAGTCTCAGTATTAATGAATGCACACAGAAGTATCCACAAATGTGTTTTATATATGAATGACTCTGCCCACAAAATATTTTTCTATTATATTAATATTTATAATATATTATAATATGTTTTATTATTATAGAACTACTATAATTAATACTTGTTCTAAATTTACATACACACACATATTTATAGATATATACGTATATATATATATACGTATATATATACGTATATATATATATACACACACATATATACATATATACATATGTATATGTGTATATATACATATATAAAGTTCACAAATATATTTCTGATGTATACACAAATATTTCTTAGCAATAGAATACAAAATAATAATAAATAAATAAAATAAATAAAATTAAGTACAAAAATAGGAATCCACAAATATATGTATTTAAAAGTACATAGTACATATTAGGATGTTGTTAAATTGACATACAAGCTGTTTTCATGTGTGAACTTCATTGCATTGCTTGTGTGTGGATATTTCTACACTGTTTTATTAATAGTAAAATAAGTGAAATATTTCCTTATTAGCATATTTAATTTAATTAGTTGTAGATTTTATTATTATATAATCATTTCAATTAGCATTTAAATCATTTATAGCATTTATATTTGAACAATCTCTGTCTGTATTGAGAAATATGTTTTGTGGAGTCATTTATATAAATCACAAAGTCCATTTATGAATCCTTCTGTGTGCATTCATTAATACTGAGATTGACCTGACTCCATGTTGGTTCCTCACTGAGTAGAGACAGAAGTACTGAGTGTCAGAGAACTAAATCTGGCTGAATGCAACTCAACCTATATCATTATTTGTAAACTACTGATTATGCTCCAGTGCCTGTAAATACATCTTGTGAGTCCAAGTCTCTGGTCTTTTCCTATTAAGTCCTGGCCGCGGTCTCTCATCGAAATAGCATTTTAATCACCTGCTCTTATTTTAAAGGCAAGGTTAAGACTTTAGAGACATGCTTTGTTATATTTGTTAAAATGTTGACATACTGATACTGACTGTAATGAATCAATCAGATGTTCTGACCACAAAAAGAGGAAGAGATCCAGCATCTGTGGCTGTCGCAAAACTGAAATAAATGTGTCCAATCATTTCATTCAGTCTGAATGTAATGATTGAACGGGCTACCTGTCTACCTGAGCACACTGTCTGTGCACTCATTGTGTATCGCCTCCACAGTTTTCCACCAACTGCTGACTTGACAGCTGTGAGTGCTAACAGTTGTCATGTCTGTTGTTCATGTTCATTGATATGTTTATGTTCATAATGATAGCAGTCGGGGAGTGACTTTAGAGGGGGGAGTGACTTTAGAGGGGGGCCTGACGGGACAGACTGTCAGTGTTGCAGACTTGGCAAATTCCTTGAAGATTTAGTGACTTGGAAAAGAGTTGGAAACACTGGGCTCATTTTTTTCTACAGGATCAATTTTAAAAATCCAGTGTACTCTTGCTAGTTTCTTAAGATCACTACCCTGCCTTTAAATATTCCAGAAAATACAAAGGTACTCTTTGAACCAGACTAAAAAACAAGCAGTTTTCTCCTGACCTCTGCACCAGCAGTCTGTCATTACTGTTTCCACAAGTCAGAAAGGTGTAAACCTTTAGTCAGCATTTTGCAGTCAAATATGCCACAACAACTTGAAAATCAAAACTTTCAGATGCCACCTGAGTCCAGTTGAGATGTATCCAACATGTATGCATCATCAGATCACTCTCATCCTGTCATAATGTCTCAAATATCAGTACTGCACTATATTGGATATCACTTTTAGAGGTGACAGTGGCACTCTGTTGGGGCTTTTCTACAGAGTGTGGTGTATCTGGTCAAAAATGATTTTCCTGTTTTAGTCTGTTTTATGAAAGTGGAGAATGTGATTTAATGCTTTTTTCCTCCTCAGGTGGCTCTGTTTGCCTTCTGCACAAGGAGTTCCCTGATGCGGCGAGGCCCCCTGATGATCTGGACTGGCTTCAGGAGGCTGAGCCTCGTGGAGGTAACGGGGGCAATGACCCTTATGGTCTTGCTCCTGCTTTTCCTCCTGCTGACCCTTATGGTCTTCCTCCCGCTTTTCCTCCTGCTGATCCTTCTGGTCTTCCTCCTACTTTCCCTCCTGCTGACCCTTATGGTCTTCCTCCCGCTTTTCCTCCTGCTGACTCTTATGGTCTTCCTCCCGCTTTTCCTCCTGCTGACCCTTATGGTCTTCCTCCTACTTTCCCTCCTGCTGACCCTTATGGTCTTCCTCCCGCTTTTCCTCCTGCTGACCCTTATGGTCTTCCTCCTACTCTCCCTCCTGCTGATCCTTATGGTCTTCCTCCCGCTTTTCCTCCTGCTGACCCTTATGGTCTTCCTCCTACTTTCCCTCCTGCTGACCCTTATGGTCTTCCTCCCACCTTCCCTGCTGCTTACTCTTATGTTCTACTTCCCACTGTCCCTCCTGTTGAAGCTTATGTTCTTCCTCCTACTTGCCCTGCTGCTGTCACTTATGTTCTTCCTCCCGCTTTTCCTCCCACTTTCCCTGCTGCTGAGCCTCCTGCTGATCCTCCTATTGACTATTATGATTTCACTGGCGATTTCTCTCCTGGTGACCCTGATCGCATTGTTCGCACTTTTCCTGCTGCTGAGCCTTATAGTCCTCTTCGCCCTTTCCGTCCTACTGAGCCTCCTGCTGATCCTCCTGCTGACCCTCCTGCTGATCCTGCTGTTGACAATGATGATATAACTCCCGATTTCTCTCCTGATGACCCTCCTGCTGATCCTGTTGTTCACGATGATGATTTAACTCCCGATTTCTCTCCTGATGACCCTCCTGCTGATCCTGCTATTGACGATGATGATTTAACTCCCGATTTCTCTCCTGATGACCCTCCTGCTGATCCTGTTGTTGACGATGATGATTCAACTCCCGATTTCTCTCCTGATGACCCTACTGCTGATCCTGCTGTTGACTATTATCATTCAACTCCCGATTTCTCTCCTAGTGACCCTCTTGCTGATCCTCCTTTTGACTCTTGGGATTCAACTCCCGATTTCTCTCCTAGTGACCCTCTTGCTGATCCTCCTTTTGACTCTTGGGATTCAACTCCCGATTTCTCTCCTGGTGACCCTCCCGCTGATCCTGCTGTTGACTATTATGATTTCACTGGCACTCTCCCTCCTGCTGACCCTTATGGTCTTCCTCCTACTTTTCCTGTTGCTTACTCTTATGTTATACCTCCCACTTTCCCTCCTGCTGACCCTTATGGTCTTGCTCCCACTTTCCCTCCTGCTGACCCTTATGGTCTTCCTCCTACTTTCCCTGCTGCTGACCCTTATGGTCTTCCTCCCGCCTTCCCTCCTGCTGACCCTTATGTTCAACTTCCCACTGTCCCTCCTGCTGACCCTTATGGTCTTGCTCCTCCTTTCCCTCCTGCTGACCCTTATGGTCTTGCTCCTACTTTCCCTGCTGTTGACCCTTATGGTCTTCCTCCCGCCTTCCCTCCTGCTGACCCTTATGTTCAACTTCCCACTGTCCCTCCTGCTGACCCTTATGGTCTTCCTTCCGCCTTCCCTCCTGCTGACCCTTATGTTCAACATCCCACTTTCCCTCCTGCTGACCCTTATGGTCTTCCTCCCGCTTTTCCTCCTGCTGACCCTTATGTTCTTCCTCCCACTTTCCCTCCTGCAGACCCTTATGGTCTTCCTCCAACTTTCCCAGCTGCAGACCCTTATGGTCTTCCTCCTACTTTCCCAGCTGCTGACCCTTATGGTCTTCCTCCCGCCTTCCCTCCTGCTGACCCTTATGTTCAACTTCCCACTGTCCCTCCTGCTGACCCTTATGGTCTTCCTCCCGCCTTCCCTCCTGCTGACCCTTATGTTCAACTTCCCACTTTCCCTCCTGCTGACCCTTATGTTCAACTTCCCACTGTCCCTCCTGCTGACCCTTATGGTCTTGCTCCTGCTTTCCCTGCTGCTGACCCTTATGTTCAACTTCCCACTGTCCCTCCTGCTGACCCTTATGGTCTTGCTCCTGCTTTCCCTCCTGCTGACCCCTATGTTCAACTTCCCACTGTCCCTCCTGCTGACCCTTATGGTCTTGCTCCTGCTTTCCCTCCTGCGGACCCTTATGGTCTTGCTCCTGCTTTCCCTCCTGCGGACCCCTATGTTCAACTTCCCACTGTCCCTCCTGCTGACCCTTATGGTCTTGCTCCTGCTTTCCCTCCTGCTGACCCCTATGTTCAACTTCCCACTGTCCCTCCTGCTGACCCTTATGGTCTTGCTCCTGCTTTCCCTCCTGCGGACCCTTATGGTCTTGCTCCTGCTTTCCCTCCTGCGGACCCCTATGTTCAACTTCCCACTGTCCCTCCTGCTGACCCTTATGGTCTTGCTCCTGCTTTCCCTCCTGCTGACCCCTATGTTCAACTTCCCACTGTCCCTCCTACTGACCCTTATGGTCTTGCTCCTGCTTTCCCTCCTGCTGATCCTTATCTTCATCTTCCCACTGTCCCTCCTGCTGACCCTTATGTTCTTCCTCCTACTTTCCCTCCTGCTGATCCTTATGGTCTTCCTCTTACTTTCCCTCCTGCTGACCCTTATGGTCTTCCTCCTGCTCAGTAACATATTTTTCGGACTATAAGGCCCACCAGATTTTAAGGCACACTATCAATAAATATCAATATCACTCTTTTTTCATATATAAGGTGCACCAGATTATAAGGCACACTGGATTATAAGCAAAACAAAACGGTCAGATAAGTCAAACTTGATTTTATTAATTTAACAACTCAATAACTTCTATAACTCAACATTTTTCAGTTGGAACACACGAAATACAAAACAATACACTCACTTTCAGTTTTTTTCAGTTCATTCCTCGTACACAAATCCATCAAATCTTTCATCATCAGTGTCTGAGTTAAACAGTTTGGCGACTTCGGCATCAAGCACACCCAAATCCGTCTCGTCATTATCTGAGTCAGTCTTGTTACTGTTACTTAACTGTTCAGTGATGTTTTCTGCCTTTGTGATCCATTGGCAGATAGTGGAGTAACTTGCCTGGTGTGCCTCCCTGTCTTGGTGAATGTGTGTTCTGTGTGTAGTTTTCTTGCCTTTCGTTTTGATAATGTCAGTGATAGTGTCCTCGAAAGGACCTCCTTGCTGATTTTCATGTCATTACCACTGCTTGTGTGTTTCTCCAAACTGGGGGAACGCCAACCATCATTTACTGTAAGTAATATACTGATTAGGGATAAGACCCTCATAGAGCCCCACTTCAGAACACCCAAATTATCCTTTCAACAGGGTCAAAAAAGACATCTATGTTCAGAAATTATTTTTCTTACTAACCATGTTTGTCTAACTTTAATTTTACTCCACCACCTGAGCTGCTGTTATTATTCACCAAAAGTAAGTATGAGCTTCTGTTTTGTTGAGAAAGGGATTTGGAATGGTCTATAATGTAAAGACAATGTAAGAAATGTGTGTTATTGTATTGTAAATCTGCTTAATTATGGTTACTCAGTAATTCAAAGATTGATTTACTTTATATCTTACCCCACCACCTGAGCTGCTGCTGTTCACTCAGGATGAAGGTGACCTAAAATCGTCTCTAATGTAAAAACAGAGAAAGTAATATTATGTAACCCAACTATAAACTGTATGCTATACATCCATTTGTTTGTATAATAGTGCTTATTTAATATTAATAACCTAGAGATAATTTGTCTGACTTACTAACCATTATTTATTGTTCCCTCTCTTAGTCTCTCAGTTATTATTCACAGTGGAAGACAAAAGTAAGTATGAGCTTTTGTTTTGCTGAGAAAGGGGCTTGGAATAGTCTATAATGTAAAGACAATGTAAGAAATGTGTGTTATTGTAAATCTGCTTATGAAGGTGAATAATCTAACATGTAAACAGTGACTTAAAATAGTCTACAGTGTAAAGAAATCGTAAGAATAGTGTGTTATTGTTTTGTAAATCTGCTTATTCATATTAATTAAATAATTCAAATATCGTTGCACTAACCATTCTTTATATCTTACTCCTCCAACTGAGCTGCTGCTGTTCACTCAGGATGAAGAACCTAAAATAGTCTCTATTGTAAAAACAGAGAAAGTAATATTATGTAACCCAACTACAAACTGTATGTTTTACATCAGTTCGTCCATATAATATCACTTATTTAGTAATTCATAGATAATTTATTAACCGTTATTTATTGCTCCCCTCTCACTCCACCCTGAGGTGCTGTTATTATTCACTGTGGGTGAAAAAAACAAGAACTTAATTATTTGGGTGTCCAGTCAATGTGATTTTACTTTTATTTTGGAGGTCATCTTTTTCCATGTAGTTGCATTTCCTTCTAAAAGTGGATCTGCGTGCTAGAATCTGCATTTGTGCATAAAAGTACATGTCTGATAAAGACCCTCATCTCTCCTCGTTCAGTAATAACAAAGCAATGTTGTCATGTATAAATATTAATTCAATATTAATATGTATGTACCTTCTCATCCCCTCAGGTAGCCCCTCTCAGAGTTCAATAATAATGATATTAACATGTTTCTCCTGCACTTATGTTTATCAGTTGTTTTATAATTTGGTTTTCTGTTCGTTGACGTTGTGCTTCAGTTTTAGTAGATCTGATAAGGTGTGGTTATATTTATTGACATTAACAAGTGCTTTAACGAGTTTTGTATGTGTTAATGATCATTTATTATACTCACTTTATTGTTCTTTGACTTTTTTATATATATATTTTAGAAAACTGAACCAGACATAGATAAGGCATTTTTTTTAATAGTTATTTAATATTTTATTGATCATTGATATTGTTCACAATGTTGTACTTTTTCCTGCAGTGTGTCCAGCAGTTTCCTTGACAGAGGAGAAGTTCGTCCTCCAGAGCAGACGAGATGGAGCGCAACAAACCGAGTAAGTCCTTACTAAGACTACAAGACTAGTAAAGGTGACATGAAGTGGTTATGAGCTAAAGCCGAAATATGGCACTCTGCGTCAATACAGTTCAAAGTTGATTTATGTAGAGATTACTGAGTCTGCAGGAGAAATGTGGAAGAACATTGTGATGTCTGTCAACCCAAAGGAGGAAGTGTAGTGATGAAAAAAAAAAATCACAACTTGTTTTTGATATCGTAGGGCAGGACACTTGCTGTGCCTTTGGCATTCCTGGAGCATCTGAGAGTGGACGTGGACCAGCCGATCATCCCAGGATACCCGAGCACCATCTGAAGAGCAAGAGTCTTTGTGTCTCTCTGTCTGTCTGTCTGTCTGTCTGTCTGTCTGTCTGTCTGTCTGTCTGTCTGTCTGTCTGTCTGTCTGTCCTCTGCCCCATCAATTCAGTCCAAAGGGGTCCAAAGCAACTGTGAACTAAAAACAAAAACCCTGTCCTCTCTCTAGGTTACATGAAGGAGAGGGGGTTGTGTTGCTCAGGCTCCATCGTTTTGGTGACACCTGGAAGCTGCTTGACATCCTCTTGGATCCATCCCTCCATATATAGTCACATTATATAGATCAGTTGTTATATGAACTCTGTATGTCAATCCTAGAAGAGGGAGCCCTCCTCTGTTGCTCTTCATGAGGTTTCTCCCATTTTTCCCTGTTAAAAGGGTTTTTGGGAGTTTTTACCTCATTGCTAATTTGTACCACTTGACTTGTACCACTTGTTTTTGTGTTGAATTCAATAAAAGACAGCATCAAATATCTAAAATAATAATGCATTATGTGACTTCCTTGACTTTCAGTGTACCATAACACTGAACAGTCAATCATTTGCAGGTACCGTGATAGTTGTTTTCATTGTATTTCACTTTCCTACACATTAATGACACCACAGTTTAAATGATTTTTATTGAGCCCTAAAAACTCACAGCTTTAGTTTGTTCTCCACTTTGATTTGGAAAAACAGCAACCAGAGAAATCACTGATAAAGTCTAATGTCTGATATTGTATTGAAATGGCCTTGAGATGATAAGTTATTAAAGGTATCATGTTTTGTTTTTAAACTCACCTTTAGTAATAGTAGTAATTAATAGTAGTAGTAGTAGTAATATAGTAATATTTCTCAAAACATTTTTAAACAAAAACCTGAAGCAACTCCAAAATGTATCTAACAACTATGATGACTATATTGATGATGATGATGATGATGATGATGATGATGATGATGATGATGATAAGGGTCCCCTTCCCATTTAATCTTTCATTTTTCTGTGGGACTAAGATCAAGCACTTTCATATTTAGACTTCAAAAAGATTAGACAAAATAATCTGCATTGGAAAGATTTCAGGATGGCTTTTGCTATTTAACATGTTTATTCAACACTGGGCTGTAATTTTAAAGAGTCAAAGGATTATGGATTTGCATTTCCCAACAATGAGTGGGCCAAGCCAGTAGAGGTCACTGACGAGTGAAACCAGTGCTGGTTGAAGAGGGAGTAACACCAGGTAAGCATCGGTCAGGTCTGTGTCCACCTTGTCATTATCTGTGTGGAAAACACATTTCATTAAGAGCATCAAAAATCAGTGACAGTGTACATCTGTTAGGATCTTTTCTTTTAACAGCCAGAAACACAGTTTTCAATGTAGTAAGTAAACCCAATGTTAGACCATTTCCTTACAGTCAGTCCTTACTGAGTGCAGCTCAGCTAACACTCCTCAAGGAGAGACACTGAATCCAACTGGTTTTCTTTGGACTTTGACATTTTTAGATTTTTTGACCAAAATGTATTGCTTTTTTGAACACCCAGCAATATTAAGGACATCATCCATGTCATTGGATTGTGGGACAAGGCTCGAGAAAACCCACACTTACACAGGGAGAACATGCAGACTCCACACAGAAGGGCCCTGAGCCGGATTCGACCTGGTTGTGAGGCGACAGTGCTAACCACGGCACCGGGCCCATTTTAAGGACATATGTAACATATTTTATGGATACTATGAAAGCTGTCTGATTACTATTGAGAATCAACATTTTCCTTTAATACATAGATTTAGATTCAACATTTAGATTTTAACATTTGAATTTAAATGGCTTGATTAATAAATGATAACTAAATAAACCCAAACTACAATATTAATATTGCAGATTATACAGTAAAACTGCTTTTCCAGGAATAACTTCTCTAAGAGTCAAGGTGCTACTGCGATATGATGCGTTCATGCTCACCTCCAAAGTGTGTAAATGTTTACAGCTGCAAAAAATTAGGATTTCGTTAAAAAGTGCAATATTGTTTGTCAGTTTTTTAAGAGAGTGAAACCTGAATGTATTATAAAATGTAAACTAAAATATTTCAAATAATATAAATATTTCATTTTTTTATTTTAATTTTGATAATTACAGCTCAAAAAAGAAAGAAAATTGTATCTCAAAATATTACAATATTTTATAAGATCAATAAAAAAAGGATTTACAAAACAGAAATATTATTTATTCATGCAATACTTGGTCAG
Organism: Pterois miles; assembly: GCA_947000775.1. Classification (NCBI taxonomy): domain Eukaryota; kingdom Metazoa; phylum Chordata; class Actinopteri; order Perciformes; family Scorpaenidae; genus Pterois; species Pterois miles. The sequence goes on from CAMQGK010000391.1 coordinate 253,315, forward strand.
GGTTCCTTTAGCATGAATTATTGCATCAGTGAGGTGGCATGAAGGCGATCAGCCTGTGGCTCTGCTGAGGCCTTACTGAAGCCCAGGTTGCTCTGATAGCGGCCTTCAGCTCATCTGTATTGTGGGTTGGGTGTTTCTCATCTTCCTCTTGCGAATAGACAACAGACAATAGACAATAGTCAGTAAACCAGTTAGCAGTAGCGTTGGCACTGTGGGCAGATGCTAAGTCCTGCAGGAACAGGAAATCAGCATCTCCATAAAGCTTGTCAGCAGACGGAAGCATGAAGTGCTCTAAAGTTTCCTGGTAGATGGCTGCGTTGACTTTGGACTTGATGAAACACAGTAGACCAACATCAGCAGATGACCTGACACCTCCCAAATCATCACAGACTGTGGAAACTTCACACTGGACTTCAAGCAACTTGGATTCGGTGCCTCTCCACTCTCCCTCCAGACTCTGGGACCTTGACTTCAAATGAAATGCAATGAATGCTACTGAACAGCATTCACACTAATTATGCATTTGCTATGAGACAACTGAACGCTGGGACTCAAGTCCTTTCATAATGACATCGACACAGTCACAGCAGTTGGGATCTTCGGCAACAAAATGAGAAACATTGAAATCACAGCAGTTTTAAAGAAACCGATGAGGCCTTTTTAACAGCCAATGTTTTGACTCTTTGACTCAGCTCAACAACAGCCATAAAAAAGGCCAGAGCAGGCTGTATCTGCTCAGGAGACTGAGGTCTTTTGGAGTGCAGGGGACACTTCTGAAAACATTTTATGAGACCGTGGTGGCATCAGCCATATTTTATGGAGTGGTTTGCTGGGGCAGCAGCATCACAGCTGCAGACAGGAAGAGGCTGGATAAGATTATTAAAAGGGCCAGCTCCGTCCTGGGATGCTCTCTGGACTCAGTGCAGGTGGTGGGAGAGAGGAGGACGATGGCTAAGCTGTCGTCCATGATGGAGAAGGACTCCCACCCCATGAGAGACACCATCAGAGCTCTGGAGAGCTCCTTCAGTGACAGGCTGCTACACCCTAAGTGTACGAAGGAGCGTTACAGAAGGTCCTTCCTGCCTGCAGCTGTTAGACTCCACAACCAGCACTGCTCCCAGTAAACCACAATCACAGTCACATTCACAACAAACTCACCGGACATAATGTGCAATAAGGACTCATATGTACAATTATATCATCTGCTCAAATCATAGTAACTGGACAATTATTTATTGATATGATGGACATATTTCTGGCTTTACTTTTCTATTATGTATATACTAATTTATTTTATTGTATTAATACTGTTTTTAAATCTATGCTTCTTGTCTTTTATTGCACTATCCACTTGCTGCTGTAATGTGTGAATTTCCCCACTGTGGGACTAATAAAGGAATATCTTATCTTATCTTATCTTTATTATTTTTTCATTATTCACAACATGAATTTACAAATTCAGTCATTACGGCTACAAAGTTACACTCAAAACTGAGCAGATATCATAAAAAAGAAGAAATAGAATTTAAAAAAAAAAAAAAAAAAAAAAAAAAAAAAAAATAAAAAAAAAAAAAAAAAAAAAAAAAAAAAAAGACTTAATAGAGTTGAATTTCATTATAGCAGCATGTGAAGATAGGTTGGTTCCTTATGAATTTTGCCTTATGATTAAAGAAATTGGTTAAAATTAGAAAAATCAAGAATCATTAGATCCATTTTTCCTTTGTTTTTTGTCTTTAGTTTTTAGTCTGTGTACTGTGAACAACAGAGTGTAAAACTGAATTTCCCCACTGTGGGACTAATAAAGGAATATCTTTCTTCTTTCTCTTTCTTTATATCCCAGGTTAGGATTTTGTTTTTAAAGCCTGCATGTGTTCATGTCTCACAAGAAAAAAACCTCCCAACCACTCACATACTGTATGTATATACATACACACAGGGATCATAATATGATTATCATTCTAATTTACTTTATATTTATCTTAAAAAAATAATCTAGATGAAAATTTTCAGAATATTGGAGCTGTAGCAGTAGGTGGCAGGGTTCCTGAACCCCTGTCTGCAACAGTCGATAAATTGTTTAATCAGTGTTTTCCTCAATGTCCCCGTGTGCAGGTCATCAATCAGTCCAAAGCCAGGTTCAACCCAAGTATCAGCATGATCAAGAAGTGCATCGAGGTGCTCATCGACAAGCAGTACATAGAGCGAAGCCAGACCTCGGCAGACGAGTACAGCTACGTGGCGTAGGCGGACCCGAGCCGAGCCGCGGAGCGCTTCCACACAAACACTGGCCCGCGTGACGGACCGGCACACGCAGGTCGAAAACATGAAACAAATAACAAAACAGACTCGTTCATCCGTTTAGGTTTTGGACCGTCGCTGTCTGCTGGGATTCTACGCAGCGACTAAAAGCAGGACCGGTGCCTCCATCTTTAAAAACAACGAAGGTCATCTCGTCACGTCAGACAGCCGCCACCACCCACCAAACCCTCCCCCCGACCCCACCCACCTTCTGATTTTTAAGCTGTTTACAACATCACCAGTGCCACGCACCTGTGCGTCAAACGACAAAAAGAAAAACAAATAAATAAATAAATAAAACCACTGAAAGGTTTTATGTAAACATTTGTCATGTGTATCCATATGTCAGTCATTTCTGGCGCTTCTCAGTGAGTGTGCACTGATTCATTTCACTTTTTGTGTCAGCCAAACTGATCTGAATGGATCGGGTGCCAAAAGTGGTAGAATTTAGACAACCAGTCAAGCAGCTGGGCGCATTAACACCAACATACCAAATTCAAATGCGAATAAAATCAAAAATCTAACAAAGTTATAAAATAATAAGCAATAATACCACACTTGCTGTGAAGCAGCTGCAGGGAGTGATATATAAATTCTAATGTGTCTGGTGAAAACAGGAACAAAATGCATTTCCTGCTGAAAATGCATGTGAATGCTGATAGCTGAAATTAATTGCAAAGCTTTGCGAAATACACAGTAATAATCTTTAATAATTCAGCTTTAATAAACAATAAAAGCCACTTAAGAAGAAATGAAATGCCATGATGTAGGCTATAAATTGGACATTAATTAACTATGCATTTTTTTCATGATGTAGATGGAAGCACGCATTGATTCACGTTTACTATGGCTATCATTAAATATTAAGATAATAATAATAAAGAGTCCAAATAATTGTATAATTAATAGTATAATCTGTTGCTGTATCGGACTCGCTCACGCTCGTGCGTCGCCGTCATGGAAACGGTATGTTTACATTCAACCGAGGTTATATAAGGGCTGCGGATCTTTCTGGAAGCCCCTTTCACACTTGGACTCGGACACGAGCTGACCTCTTGTGAAAGCTTGGAGATTGGATATCTTTGATACCTGATCGCCCGGAAAACAACTGCTGGTGAAAACCCCTTGGATTATCTGCTGAAGTCTACCCCCCTGGAAGAGATGACGTTTTTTGGACCCCCGACCTTTACCTGGACCGCTTCTTGTGCAGGTAAGACATATTTTAATATCAGGATTAATGTTTTTTTTTTTAAATCACATGAACGTGAATTTCGATACAAAATGTGCTTTTAATTATATTAAATTGTTGAATTTGTAGTGATGGGTAGACTGTTTGTAGGCCTGTTAGGAAAACACCGATTGATTAAACTTGATGTTTTTCGGGTGCAAAATAATAATTATCTGGGAACAGGTATATGCTGCCAGCATGTTAAGGGTTGCGATTTGAAAACACTTGTTTTTGTTTGAGGGCAACATATTTTTCAAATGTTAATCTTGGAAACAAAATGGCGACCGCGTCATTTTTTGAATAATGCCAAACATTAAGATGATTTGTGCGTCATGGAGACGACGTTGCGTCTAGGCGCAAACATGTTGGCGTCGGAGATGTAAACAAGCAGGGCACGTTCCTGTGCGTGAACAGTTGAGATGCTTCGTAAAATACATGTGGACATGTTATCGGGTCCTTTTTAAGTTCACATTTATCACATTTATGAAGTCATTTTTAGATTCCTAAAAGCGCACCAACAGATCGATGTTGTTATGAGCCTGAATGAAGTGAACTAAAGTGTCTGATAGTTATTGGACCTAAAAGCAAAGGTGCTCAGTCATCACTCGGAGTTTCTACTTGACACGATAACACTGTCGTCATATTTTAATATGCTTCGCTAGTTCATGTGGTGTTTTTGTGTGAAAGGATGAGATGAGAGCGGTTTGTCATGCAGTGAGTGTGCGCGTCCTGAGTCCAACGATGCCGCCGTCTCCTCCACGCAGCGTGATTTACAACTTAGGACAATAACTAAATATAGTCGATTATTTTGCACGTATATATATTGGTATGGTTATTTCTGGATAAGCCCTGTCATTAAATGCGCGTGAATTAATGAAGGTACCCACGTTTGAGCGAGCGTAATTACGCACGGAGGTCTGCGCGCATCAAACTTTTTTGGCTGTCTCCGTATTTTTCACAGCATATTGGGAGGCAGCAGCGTCCTTTTAAAAATCCACAGTGTCGTGGACAAGCATCTCTTGTCGCTACATCACTGAACAGGGTCCGAACCAGCTGTTTCCGCCATTTATAATATGACTGAAATATGATGCAACAAGACAGCCTGCTGCTCTGAATACTGTTATACTCGTTTGACTTTTGTTGATTATAAGAAACGAGATATGTATTCAGAAGCAAAAACGGGAATGTGAGCAGGGTTGTTGTGTGAACTTGTGTTATATAAAGGAGGATTCACTTGACAGATTCTTCTATGGAGTCAGATCAGTCTCAGTATTAATGAATGCACACAGAAGTATCCACAAATGTGTTTTGTGATTTATATATGAATGACTCTGCCCACAAAATATTTTTCTATTATATTAATATTTATAATATATAAATAAATATGTTTTATTATTATATAACTACTATAATTAATACTTGTTCTAAATTTACATACACACACATATTTATATATATATATATATATACTATATATATACGTATATATATATATATATACACACACATATATACATATATACATATGTATATGTGTATATATACATATATAAAGTTCACAAATATATTTCTGATGTATACACAAATATTTCTTAGCAATAGAATACAAAATAATAATAAATAAATACAATAAATAAAATTAAGTACAAAAATAGGAATCCACAAATATATGTATTTAAAAGTACATAGTACATATTAGGATGTTGTTAAATTGACATACAAGCTGTTTTCATGTGTGAACTTCATTGCATTGCATGTGTGTGGATATTTCTACACTGTTTTATTAATAGTAAAATAAGTGAAATATTTCCTTATTAGCATATTTAATTTAATTAGTTGTAGATTTTATTATTATATAATCATTTCAATTAGCATTTAAATCATTTATAGCATTTATATTTGAACAATCTCTGTCTGTATTGAGAAATATGTTTTGTGGAGTCATTTATATAAATCACAAAGTCCATTTATGAATCCTTCTGTGTGCATTCATTAATACTGAGATTGACCTGACTCCATGTTGGTTCCTCACTGAGTAGAGACAGAAGTACTGAGTGTCAGAGAACTAAATCTGGCTGAATGCAACTCAACCTATATCATTATTTGTAAACTACTGATTATGCTCCAGTGCCTGTAAATACATCTTGTGAGTCCAAGTCTCTGGTCTTTTCCTATTAAGTCCTGGCCGCGGTCTCTCATCGAAATAGCATTTTAATCACCTGCTCTTATTTTAAAGGCAAGGTTAAGACTTTAGAGACATGCTTTGTTATATTTGTTAAAATGTTGACATACTGATACTGACTGTAATGAATCAATCAGATGTTCTGACCACAAAAAGAGGAAGAGATCCAGCATCTGTGGCTGTCGCAAAACTGAAATAAATGTGTCCAATCATTTCATTCAGTCTGAATGTAATGATTGAACGGGCTACCTGTCTACCTGAGCACACTGTCTGTGCACTCATTGTGTATCGCCTCCACAGTTTTCCACCAACTGCTGACTTGACAGCTGTGAGTGCTAACAGTTGTCATGTCTGTTGTTCATGTTCATTGATATGTTTATGTTCATAATGATAGCAGTCGGGGAGTGACTTTAGAGGGGGGAGTGACTTTAGAGGGGGGCCTGACGGGACAGACTGTCAGTGTTGCAGACTTGGCAAATTCCTTGAAGATTTAGTGACTTGGAAAAGAGTTGGAAACACTGGGCTCATTTTTTTCTACAGGATCAATTTTAAAAATCCAGTGTACTCTTGCTAGTTTCTTAAGATCACTACCCTGCCTTTAAATATTCCAGAAAATACAAAGGTACTCTTTGAACCAGACTAAAAAACAAGCAGTTTTCTCCTGACCTCTGCACCAGCAGTCTGTCATTACTGTTTCCACAAGTCAGAAAGGTGTAAACCTTTAGTCAGCATTTTGCAGTCAAATATGCCACAACAACTTGAAAATCAAAACTTTCAGATGCCACCTGAGTCCAGTTGAGATGTATCCAACATGTATGCATCATCAGATCACTCTCATCCTGTCATAATGTCTCAAATATCAGTACTGCACTATATTGGATATCACTTTTAGAGGTGACAGTGGCACTCTGTTGGGGCTTTTCTACAGAGTGTGGTGTATCTGGTCAAAAATGATTTTCCTGTTTTAGTCTGTTTTATGAAAGTGGAGAATGTGATTTAATGCTTTTTTTCCTCCTCAGGTGGCTCTGTTTGCCTTCTGCACAAGGAGTTCCCTGATGCGGCGAGGCCCCCTGATGATCTGGACTGGCTTCAGGAGGCTGAGCCTCGTGGAGGTAACGGGGGCAATGACCCTTATGGTCTTGCTCCTGCTTTTCCTCCTGCTGACCCTTATGGTCTTCCTCCCGCTTTTCCTCCTGCTGATCCTTCTGGTCTTCCTCCTACTTTCCCTCCTGCTGACCCTTATGGTCTTCCTCCCGCTTTTCCTCCTGCTGACTCTTATGGTCTTCCTCCCGCTTTTCCTCCTGCTGACCCTTATGGTCTTCCTCCTACTTTCCCTCCTGCTGACCCTTATGGTCTTCCTCCCCTTTTCTCTTGTCTTCCTCTTTTCCTCCTGCTGATCCTTATGGTCTTCCTCCCGCTTTTCCTCCTGCTGATCCTTATGGTCTTCCTCCTACTTTCCCTCCTGCTGACCCTTATGGTCTTCCTCCCACCTTCCCTGCTGCTTACTCTTATGTTCTACTTCCCACTGTCCCTCCTGTTGAAGCTTATGTTCTTCCTCCTACTTGCCCTGCTGCTGTCACTTATGTTCTTCCTCCCGCTTTTCCTCCCACTTTCCCTGCTGCTGAGCCTCCTGCTGATCCTCCTATTGACTATTATGATTTCACTGGCGATTTCTCTCCTGGTGACCCTGATCGCATTGTTCGCACTTTTCCTGCTGCTGAGCCTTATAGTCCTCTTCGCCCTTTCCGTCCTACTGAGCCTCCTGCTGATCCTCCTGCTGACCCTCCTGCTGATCCTGCTGTTGACAATGATGATATAACTCCCGATTTCTCTCCTGATGACCCTCCTGCTGATCCTGTTGTTCACGATGATGATTTAACTCCCGATTTCTCTCCTGATGACCCTCCTGCTGATCCTGCTATTGACGATGATGATTTAACTCCCGATTTCTCTCCTGATGACCCTCCTGCTGATCCTGTTGTTGACGATGATGATTCAACTCCCGATTTCTCTCCTGATGACCCTACTGCTGATCCTGCTGTTGACTATTATCATTCAACTCCCGATTTCTCTCCTAGTGACCCTCTTGCTGATCCTCCTTTTGACTCTTGGGATTCAACTCCCGATTTCTCTCCTAGTGACCCTCTTGCTGATCCTCCTTTTGACTCTTGGGATTCAACTCCCGATTTCTCTCCTGGTGACCCTCCCGCTGATCCTGCTGTTGACTATTATGATTTCACTGGCACTCTCCCTCCTGCTGACCCTTATGGTCTTCCTCCTACTTTTCCTGTTGCTTACTCTTATGTTATACCTCCCACTTTCCCTCCTGCTGACCCTTATGGTCTTGCTCCCACTTTCCCTCCTGCTGACCCTTATGGTCTTCCTCCTACTTTCCCTGCTGCTGACCCTTATGGTCTTCCTCCCGCCTTCCCTCCTGCTGACCCTTATGTTCAACTTCCCACTGTCCCTCCTGCTGACCCTTATGGTCTTGCTCCTCCTTTCCCTCCTGCTGACCCTTATGGTCTTGCTCCTACTTTCCCTGCTGTTGACCCTTATGGTCTTCCTCCCGCCTTCCCTCCTGCTGACCCTTATGTTCAACTTCCCACTGTCCCTCCTGCTGACCCTTATGGTCTTCCTTCCGCCTTCCCTCCTGCTGACCCTTATGTTCAACATCCCACTTTCCCTCCTGCTGACCCTTATGTTCTTCCTCCCGCTTTTCCTCCTGCTGACCCTTATGTTCTTCCTCCCACTTTCCCTCCTGCAGACCCTTATGGTCTTCCTCCAACTTTCCCAGCTGCAGACCCTTATGGTCTTCCTCCTACTTTCCCAGCTGCTGACCCTTATGGTCTTCCTCCCGCCTTCCCTCCTGCTGACCCTTATGTTCAACTTCCCACTGTCCCTCCTGCTGACCCTTATGGTCTTCCTCCCGCCTTCCCTCCTGCTGACCCTTATGTTCAACTTCCCACTTTCCCTCCTGCTGACCCTTATGTTCAACTTCCCACTGTCCCTCCTGCTGACCCTTATGGTCTTGCTCCTGCTTTCCCTGCTGCTGACCCTTATGTTCAACTTCCCACTGTCCCTCCTGCTGACCCTTATGGTCTTGCTCCTGCTTTCCCTCCTGCTGACCCCTATGTTCAACTTCCCACTGTCCCTCCTGCTGACCCTTATGGTCTTGCTCCTGCTTTCCCTCCTGCGGACCCTTATGGTCTTGCTCCTGCTTTCCCTCCTGCGGACCCCTATGTTCAACTTCCCACTGTCCCTCCTGCTGACCCTTATGGTCTTGCTCCTGCTTTCCCTCCTGCTGACCCCTATGTTCAACTTCCCACTGTCCCTCCTGCTGACCCTTATGGTCTTGCTCCTGCTTTCCCTCCTGCGGACCCTTATGGTCTTGCTCCTGCTTTCCCTCCTGCGGACCCCTATGTTCAACTTCCCACTGTCCCTCCTGCTGACCCTTATGGTCTTGCTCCTGCTTTCCCTCCTGCTGACCCCTATGTTCAACTTCCCACTGTCCCTCCTACTGACCCTTATGGTCTTGCTCCTGCTTTCCCTCCTGCTGATCCTTATCTTCATCTTCCCACTGTCCCTCCTGCTGACCCTTATGTTCTTCCTCCTACTTTCCCTCCTGCTGATCCTTATGGTCTTCCTCTTACTTTCCCTCCTGCTGACCCTTATGGTCTTCCTCCTGCTCAGTAACATATTTTTCGGACTATAAGGCCCACCAGATTTTAAGGCACACTATCAATAAATATCAATATCACTCTTTTTTCATATATAAGGTGCACCAGATTATAAGGCACACTGGATTATAAGCAAAACAAAACGGTCAGATAAGTCAAACTTGATTTTATTAATTTAACAACTCAATAACTTCTATAACTCAACATTTTTCAGTTGGAACACACGAAATACAAAACAATACACTCACTTTCAGTTTTTTTCAGTTCATTCCTCGTACACAAATCCATCAAATCTTTCATCATCAGTGTCTGAGTTAAACAGTTTGGCGACTTCGGCATCAAGCACACCCAAATCCGTCTCGTCATTATCTGAGTCAGTCTTGTTACTGTTACTTAACTGTTCAATGATGTTTTCTGCCTTTGTGATCCATTGGCAGATAGTGGAGTAACTTGCCTGGTGTGCCTCCCTGTCTTGGTGAATGTGTGTTCTGTGTGTAGTTTTCTTGCCTTTCGTTTTGATAATGTCAGTGATAGTGTCCTCGAAAGGACCTCCTTGCTGATTTTCATGTCATTACCACTGCCTGTCTGTTTCTCCAAACTGGGGGAACGCCAACCATCATTTACTGTAAGTAATATACTGATTAGGGATAAGACCCTCATAGAGCCCCACTTCAGAACACCCAAATTATCCTTTCAACAGGGTCAAAAAAGATATCTATGTTCAGAAATTATTTTTCTTACTAACCATGTTTGTCTAACTTTAATTTTACTCCACCACCTGAGCTGCTGTTATTATTCACCAAAAGTAAGTATGAGCTTCTGTTTTGTTGAGAAAGGGATTTGGAATGGTCTATAATGTAAAGACAATGTAAGAAATGTGTGTTATTGTATTGTAAATCTGCTTAATTATGGTTACTCAGTAATTCAAAGATTGATTTACTTTATATCTTACCCCACCACCTGAGCTGCTGCTGTTCACTCAGGATGAAGGTGACCTAAAATCGTCTCTAATGTAAAAACAGAGAAAGTAATATTATGTAACCCAACTATAAACTGTATGCTATACATCCATTTGTTTGTATAATAGTGCTTATTTAATATTAATAACCTAGAGATAATTTGTCTGACTTACTAACCATTATTTATTGTTCCCTCTCTTAGTCTCTCAGTTATTATTCACAGTGGAAGACAAAAGTAAGTATGAGCTTTTGTTTTGCTGAGAAAGGGGCTTGGAATAGTCTATAATGTAAAGACAATGTAAGAAATGTGTGTTATTGTAAATCTGCTTATGAAGGTGAATAATCTAACATGTAAACAGTGACTTAAAATAGTCTACAGTGTAAAGAAATCGTAAGAATAGTGTGTTATTGTTTTGTAAATCTGCTTATTCATATTAATTAAATAATTCAAATATCGTTGCACTAACCATTCTTTATATCTTACTCCTCCAACTGAGCTGCTGCTGTTCACTCAGGATGAAGAACCTAAAATAGTCTCTATTGTAAAAACAGAGAAAGTAATATTATGTAACCCAACTACAAACTGTATGTTTTACATCAGTTCGTCCATATAATATCACTTATTTAGTAATTCATAGATAATTTATTAACCGTTATTTATTGCTCCCCTCTCACTCCACCCTGAGGTGCTGTTATTATTCACTGTGGGTGAAAAAAACAAGAACTTAATTATTTGGGTGTCCAGTCAATGTGATTTTACTTTTATTTTGGAGGTCATCTTTTTCCATGTAGTTGCATTTCCTTCTAAAAGTGGATCTGCGTGCTAGAATCTGCATTTGTGCATAAAAGTACATGTCTGATAAAGAACCTCATCTCTCCTCGTTCAGTAATAACAAAGCAATGTTGTCATGTATAAATATTAATACAATATTAATATGTATGTACCTTCTCATCCCCTCAGGTAGCCCCTCTCAGAGTTCAATAATAATGATATTAACATGTTTCTCCTGCACTTATGTTTATCAGTTGTTTTATAATTTGGTTTTCTGTTCGTTGACGTTGTGCTTCAGTTTTAGTAGATCTGATAAGGTGTGGTTATATTTATTGACATTAACAAGTGCTTTAACGAGTTTTGTATGTGTTAATGATCATTTATTATACTCACTTTATTGTTCTTTGACTTTTTTATATATATATTTTAGAAAACTGAACCAGACATAGATAAGGCATTTTTTTTAATAGTTATTTAATATTTTATTGATCATTGATATTGTTCACAATGTTGTACTTTTTCCTGCAGTGTGTCCAGCAGTTTCCTTGACAGAGGAGAAGTTCGTCCTCCAGAGCAGACGAGATGGAGCGCAACAAACCGAGTAAGTCCTTACTAAGACTACAAGACTAGTAAAGGTGACATGAAGTGGTTATGAGCTAAAGCCGAAATATGGCACTCTGCGTCAATACAGTTCAAAGTTGATTTATGTAGAGATTACTGAGTCTGCAGGAGAAATGTGGAAGAACATTGTGATGTCTGTCAACCCAAAGGAGGAAGTGTAGTGATGAAAAAAAAAATCACAACTTGTTTTTGATATCATAGGGCAGGACACTTGCTGTGCCTTTGGCATTCCTGGAGCATCTGAGAGTGGACGTGGACCAGCCGATCATCCCAGGATACCCGAGCACCATCTGAAGAGCAAGTGAGTCTCTCTGTCTGTCTGTCTGTCTGTCTGTCTGTCTGTCTGTCTGTCTGTCTGTCTGTCTGTCTGTCCTCTGCCCCATCAATTCAGTCCAAAGGGGTCCAAAGCAACTATGAACTAAAAACAAAAATCCTGTCCTCTCTCTAGGTTACATGAAGGAGAGGGGGTTGTGTTGCTCAGGCTCCATCGTTTTGGTGACACCTGGAAGCTGCTTGACATCCTCTTGGATCCATCCCTCCATATATAGTCACATTATATAGATCAGTTGTTATATGAACTCTGTATGTCAATCCTAGAAGAGGGAGCCCTCCTCTGTTGCTCTTCATGAGGTTTCTCCCATTTTTCCCTGTTAAAAGGGTTTTTGGGAGTTTTTACCTCATTGCTAATTTGTACCACTTGACTTGTACCACTTGTTTTTGTGTTGAATTCAATAAAAGACAGCATCAAATATCTAAAATAATAATGCATTATGTGACTTCCTTGACTTTCAGTGTACCATAACACTGAACAGTCAATCATTTGCAGGTACGGTGATAGTTGTTTTCATTGTATTTCACTTTCCTACACATTAATGACACCACAGTTTAAATGATTTTTATTGAGCCTTAAAAACTCACAGCTTTAGTTTGTTCTCCACTTTGATTTGGAAAAACAGCAACCAGAGAAATCACTGATAAAGTCTAATGTCTGATATTGTATTGAAATGGCCTTGAGATGATAAGTTATTAAAGGTATCATGTTTTGTTTTTAAACTCACCTTTAGTAATAGTAGTAATTAATAGTAGTAGTAGTAGTAATATAGTAATATTTCTCAAAACATTTTTAAACAAAAACCTGAAGCAACTCCAAAATGTATCTAACAACTATGATGACTATATTGATGATGATGATGATGATGATGATGATAAGGGTCCCCTTCCCATTTAATCTTTCATTTTTCTGTGGGACTAAGATCAAGCACTTTCATATTTAGACTTCAAAAAGATTAGACAAAATAATCTGCATTGGAAAGATTTCAGGATGGCTTTTGCTATTTAACATGTTTATTCAACACTGGGCTGTAATTTTAAAGAGTCAAAGGATTATGGATTTGCATTTCCCAACAATGAGTGGGCCAAGCCAGTAGAGGTCACTGACGAGTGAAACCAGTGCTGGTTGAAGAGGGAGTAACACCAGGTAAGCATCGGTCAGGTCTGTGTCCACCTTGTCATTATCTGTGTGGAAAACACATTTCATTAAGAGCATAAAAATCAGTGACAGTGTACATCTGTTAGGATCTTTTCTTTTAACAGCCAGAAACACAGTTTTCAATGTAGTAAGTAAACCCAATGTTAGACCATTTCCTTACAGTCAGTCCTTACTGAGTGCAGCTCAGCTAACACTCCTCAAGGAGAGACACTGAATCCAACTGGTTTTCTTTGGACTTTGACATTTTTAGATTTTTTGACCAAAATGTATTGCTTTTTTGAACACCCAGCAATATTAAGGACATCATCCATGTCATTGGATTGTGGGACGAGGCTGGAGAAAACCCACACTTACACAGGGAGAACATGCAGACTCCACACAGAAGGGCCCTGAGCCGGATTCGACCTGGTTGTGAGGCGACAGTGCTAACCACGGCACCGGGCCCATTTTAAGGACATATGTAACATATTTTATGGATACTATGAAAGCTGTCTGATTACTATTGAGAATCAACATTTTCCTTTCATACATAGATTTAGATTCAACATTTAGATTTTAACATTTGAATTTAAATGGCTTGATTAATAAATGATAACTAAATAAACCCAAACTACAATATTAATATTGCAGATTATACAGTAAAACTGCTTTTCCAGGAATAACTTCTCTAAGAGTCAAGGTGCTACTGTGATATGATGCGTTCATGCTCACCTCCAAAGTGTGTAAATGTTTACAGCTGCAAAAAATTAGGATTTCGTTAAAAAGTGCAATATTGTTTGTCAGTTTTTTAAGAGAGTGAAACCTGAATGTATTATAAAATGTCAACTAAAATATTTCAAATAATATAAATATTTCATTTTTTTATTTTAATTTTGATAATTACAGCTCAAAAAAGAAAGAAAATTGTATCTCAAAATATTACAATATTTTATAAGATCAATAAAAAAAGGATTTACAAAACAGAAATATTATTTATTCATGCAATACTTGGTCAGGGTTCCTTTAGCATGAATTATTGCATCAGTGAGGTGGCATGAAGGCGATCAGCCTGTGGCTCTGCTGAGGCCTTACTGAAGCCCAGGTTGCTCTGATAGCGGCCTTCAGCTCATCTGTATTGTGCGTTGGGTGTTTCTCATCTTCCTCTTGCGAATAGACAACAGACAATAGACAATAGTCAGTAAACCAGTTAGCAGTAGCGTTGGCACTGTGGGCAGATGCTAAGTCCTGCAGGAACAGGAAATCAGCATCTCCATAAAGCTTGTCAGCAGACGGAAGCATGAAGTGCTCTAAAGTTTCCTGGTAGATGGCTGCGTTGACTTTGGACTTGATGAAACACAGTAGACCAACATCAGCAGATGACCTGACACCTCCCAAATCATCACAGACTGTGGAAACTTCACACTGGACTTCAAGCAACTTGGATTCGGTGCCTCCCCACTCTCCCTCCAGACTCTGGGACCTTGACTTCAAATGAAATGCAATAAAAAAAAAAAAAAAAAAAACTTTATTGAGGGGGGAAATTAAATTTACACTTTTTTAAAATATAAATAAAAAAAAAAAAAAAAGAAAGAGAGAGTAGAGGGAGGGGGCTCAGAAAGGGGGAGGGGGTTGTGGGATGAGAAAAAAACCAAAAAGAGGACAGAATGCTACTGAACAGCATTCACACTAATTATGCATTTGCTATGAGACAACTGAACGCTGGGACTCAAGTCCTTTCATAATGACATCGACACAGTCACAGCAGTTGGGATCTTCGGCAACAAAATGAGAAACATTGAAATCACAGCAGTTTTAAAGAAACCGATGAGGCCTTTTTAACAGCCAATGTTTTGACTCTTTGACTCAGCTCAACAACAGCCATAAAAAAGGCCAGAGCAGGCTGTATCTGCTCAGGAGACTGAGGTCTTTTGGAGTGCAGGGGACACTTCTGAAAACATTTTATGAGACCGTGGTGGCATCAGCCATATTTTATGGAGTGGTTTGCTGGGGCAGCAGCATCACAGCTGCAGACAGGAAGAGGCTGGATAAGATTATTAAAAGGGCCAGCTCCGTCCTGGGATGCTCTCTGGACTCAGTGCAGGTGGTGGGAGAGAGGAGGACGATGGCTAAGCTGTCGTCCATGATGGAGAAGGACTCCCACCCCATGAGAGACACCATCAGAGCTCTGGAGAGCTCCTTCAGTGACAGGCTGCTACACCCTAAGTGTACGAAGGAGCGTTACAGAAGGTCCTTCCTGCCTGCAGCTGTTAGACTCCACAACCAGCACTGCTCCCAGTAAACCACAATCACAGTCACATTCACAACAAACTCACCGGACATAATGTGCAATAAGGACTCATATGTACAATTATATCATCTGCTCAAATCATAGTAACTGGACAATTATTTATTGATATGATGGACATATTTCTGGCTTTACTTTTCTATTATGTATATACTAATTTATTTTATTGTATTAATACTGTTTTTAAATCTATGCTTCTTGTCTTTTATTGCACTATCCACTTGCTGCTGTAATGTGTGAATTTCCCCACTGTGGGACTAATAAAGGAATATCTTATCTTATCTTATCTTTATTATTTTTTCATTTTATTCACAAATTAGTATAGGCTAAAAGACACCATGGGGGGGGAAAAGAAATGAATAAATTACAAAAATAAAAAGGAATCAGTCATTACGGACAAGAGTAGGATAAATAAACACTCCAAAAAACTGAGATGATTGTAGTTATGGGGATACTGGTTATATATGTATATAATAATATGCAAATTACATATTTGAATTAATTCATTTCAGGGACTTAATAGAGTTGAATTTCATTATAGCAGCATGTGAAGATAGGTTGGTTCCTTATGAATTTTGCCTTATGATTAAAGAAATTGGTTAAAATTAGAAAAATCAAGAATCATTAGATCCATTTTTCCTTTGTTTTTAGTCTTTAGTTTTTAGTCTGTGTACTGTGAACAACAGAGTGTAAAACTGAATTTCCCCACTGTGGGACTAATAAAGGAATATCTTTCTTCTTTCTCTTTCTTTATATCCCAGGTTAGGATTTTGTTTTTAAAGCCTGCATGTGTTCATGTCTCACAAGAAAAAAACCTCCCAACCACTCACATACTGTATGTATATACATACACACAGGGATCATAATATGATTATCATTCTAATTTACTTTATATTTATCTTAAAAAAATAATCTAGATGAAAATTTTCAGAATATTGGAGCTGTAGCAGTAGGTGGCAGGGTTCCTGAACCCCTGTCTGCAACAGTCGATAAATTGTTTAATCAGTGTTTTCCTCAATGTCCCCGTGTGCAGGTCATCAATCAGTCCAAAGCCAGGTTCAACCCAAGTATCAGCATGATCAAGAAGTGCATCGAGGTGCTCATCGACAAGCAGTACATAGAGCGAAGCCAGACCTCGGCAGACGAGTACAGCTACGTGGCGTAGGCGGACGAGCCGAGCCGCGGAGCGCTTCCACACAAACACTGGCCCGCGTGACGGACCGGCACACGCAGGTCGAAAACATGAAACAAATAACAAAACAGACTCGTTCATCCGTTTAGGTTTTGGACCGTCGCTGTCTGCTGGGATTCTACGCAGCGACTAAAAGCAGGACCGGTGCCTCCATCTTTGAAAACAACGAAGGTCATCTCGTCACGTCAGACAGCCGCCACCACCCACCAAACCCCTCCCCCGACCCCACCCACCTTCTGATTTTTAAGCTGTTTACAACATCACCAGTGCCACGCACCTGTGCGTCAAACGACAAAAAGAAAAACAAATAAATAAATAAATAAAACCACTGAAAGGTTTTATGTAAACATTTGTCATGTGTATCCATATGTCAGTCATTTCTGGCGCTTCTCAGTGAGTGTGCACTGATTCATTTCACTTTTTGTGTCAGCCAAACTGATCTGAATGGATCGGGTGCCAAAAGTGGTAGAATTTAGACAACCAGTCAAGCAGCTGGGCGCATTAACACCAACATACCAAATTCAAATGCGAATAAAATCAAAAATCTAACAAAGTTATAAAATAATAAGCAATAATACCACACTTGCTGTGAAGCAGCTGCAGGGAGTGATATATAAATTCTAATGTGTCTGGTGAAAACAGGAACAAAATGCATTTCCTGCTGAAAATGCATGTGAATGCTGATAGCTGAAATTAATTGCAAAGCTTTGCGAAATACACAGTAATAATCTTTAATAATTCAGCTTTAATAAACAATAAAAGCCACTTAAGAAGAAATGAAATGCCATGATGTAGGCTATAAATTGGACATTAATTAACTATGCATTTTTTTCATGATGTAGATGGAAGCACGCATTGATTCACGTTTACTATGGCTATCATTAAATATTAAGATAATAATAATAAAGAGTCCAAATAATTGTATAATTAATAGTATAATCTGTTGCTGTATCGGACTCGCTCACGCTCGTGCGTCGCCGTCATGGAAACGGTATGTTTACATTCAACCGAGGTTATATAAGGGCTGCGGATCTTTCTGGAAGCCCCTTTCACACTTGGACTCGGACACGAGCTGACCTCTTGTGAAAGCTTGGAGATTGGATATCTTTGATACCTGATCGCCCGGAAAACAACTGCTGGTGAAAACCCCTTGGATTATCTGCTGAAGTCTACCCCCCTGGAAGAGATGACGTTTTTTGGACCCCCGACCTTTACCTGGACCGCTTCTTGTGCAGGTAAGACATATTTTAATATCAGGATTAATGTTTTTTTTTTTAAATCACATGAACGTGAATTTCGATACAAAATGTGCTTTTAATTATATTAAATTGTTGAATTTGTAGTGATGGGTAGACTGTTTGTAGGCCTGTTAGGAAAACACCGATTGATTAAACTTGATGTTTTTCGGGTGCAAAATAATAATTATCTGGGAACAGGTATATGCTGCCAGCATGTTAAGGGTTGCGATTTGAAAACACTTGTTTTTGTTTGAGGGCAACATATTTTTCAAATGTTAATCTTGGAAACAAAATGGCGACCGCGTCATTTTTTGAATAATGCCAAACATTAAGATGATTTGTGCGTCATGGAGACGACGTTGCGTCTAGGCGCAAACATGTTGGCGTCGGAGATGTAAACAAGCAGGGCACGTTCCTGTGCGTGAACAGTTGAGATGCTTCGTAAAATACATGTGGACATGTTATCGGGTCCTTTTTAAGTTCACATTTATCACATTTATGAAGTCATTTTTAGATTCCTAAAAGCGCACCAACAGATCGATGTTGTTATGAGCCTGAATGAAGTGAACTAAAGTGTGATACTGATAGTTATTGGACCTAAAAGCAAAGGTGCTCAGTCATCACTCGGAGTTTCTACTTGACACGATAACACTGTCGTCATATTTTAATATGCTTCGCTAGTTCATGTGGTGTTTTTGTGTGAAAGGATGAGATGAGAGCGGTTTGTCATGCAGTGAGTGTGCGCGTCCTGAGTCCAACGATGCCGCCGTCTCCTCCACGCAGCGTGATTTACAACTTAGGACAATAACTAAATATAGTCGATTATTTTGCACGTATATATATTGGTATGGTTATTTCTGGATAAGCCCTGTCATTAAATGCGCGTGAATTAATGAAGGTACCCACGTTTGAGCGAGCGTAATTACGCACGGAGGTCTGCGCGCATCAAACTTTTTTGGCTGTCTCCGTATTTTTCACAGCATATTGGGAGGCAGCAGCGTCCTTTTAAAAATCCACAGTGTCGTGGACAAGCATCTCTTGTCGCTACATCACTGAACAGGGTCCGAACCAGCTGTTTCCGCCATTTATAATATGACTGAAATATGATGCAACAAGACAGCCTGCTGCTCTGAATACTGTTATACTCGTTTGACTTTTGTTGATTATAAGAAACGAGATATGTATTCAGAAGCAAAAACGGGAATGTGAGCAGGGTTGTTGTGTGAACTTGTGTTATATAAAGGAGGATTCACTTGACAGATTCTTCTATGGAGTCAGATCAGTCTCAGTATTAATGAATGCACACAGAAGTATCCACAAATGTGTTTTGTGATTTATATATGAATGACTCTGCCCACAAAATATTTTTCTATTATATTAATATTTATAATATATAAATAAATATGTTTTATTATTATATAACTACTATAATTAATACTTGTTCTAAATTTACATACACACACATATTTATAGATATATACGTATATATATATATACGTATATATATACGTATATATATATATATATACACACACATATATACATATATACATATGTATATGTGTATATATACATATATAAAGTTCACAAATATATTTCTGATGTATACACAAATATTTCTTAGCAATAGAATACAAAATAATAATAAATAAATAAAATAAATAAAATTAAGTACAAAAATAGGAATCCACAAATATATGTATTTAAAAGTACATAGTACATATTAGGATGTTGTTAAATTGACATACAAGCTTTTTTCATGTGTGAACTTCATTGCATTTGTGTGTGGATATTTCTACACTGTTTTATTAATAGTAAAATAAGTGAAATATTTCCTTATTAGCATATTTAATTTAATTAGTTGTAGATTTTATTATTATATAATCATTTCAATTAGCATTTAAATCATTTATAGCATTTATATTTGAACAATCTCTGTCTGTATTGAGAAATATGTTTTGTGGAGTCATTTATATAAATCACAAAGTCCATTTATGAATCCTTCTGTGTGCATTCATTAATACTGAGATTGACCTGACTCCATGTTGGTTCCTCACTGAGTAGAGACAGAAGTACTGAGTGTCAGAGAACTAAATCTGGCTGAATGCAACTCAACCTATATCATTATTTGTAAACTACTGATTATGCTCCAGTGCCTGTAAATACATCTTGTGAGTCCAAGTCTCTGGTCTTTTCCTATTAAGTCCTGGCCGCGGTCTCTCATCGAAATAGCATTTTAATCACCTGCTCTTATTTTAAAGGCAAGGTTAAGACTTTAGAGACATGCTTTGTTATATTTGTTAAAATGTTGACATACTGATACTGACTGTAATGAATCAATCAGATGTTCTGACCACAAAAAGAGGAAGAGATCCAGCATCTGTGGCTGTCGCAAAACTGAAATAAATGTGTCCAATCATTTCATTCAGTCTGAATGTAATGATTGAACGGGCTACCTGTCTACCTGAGCACACTGTCTGTGCACTCATTGTGTATCGCCTCCACAGTTTTCCACCAACTGCTGACTTGACAGCTGTGAGTGCTAACAGTTGTCATGTCTGTTGTTCATGTTCATTGATATGTTTATGTTCATAATGATAGCAGTCGGGGAGTGACTTTAGAGGGGGGAGTGACTTTAGAGGGGGGCCTGACGGGACAGACTGTCAGTGTTGCAGACTTGGCAAATTCCTTGAAGATTTAGTGACTTGGAAAAGAGTTGGAAACACTGGGCTCATTTTTTTTCTACAGGATCAATTTTAAAAATCCAGTGTACTCTTGCTAGTTTCTTAAGATCACTACCCTGCCTTTAAATATTCCAGAAAATACAAAGGTACTCTTTGAACCAGACTAAAAAACAAGCAGTTTTCTCCTGACCTCTGCACCAGCAGTCTGTCATTACTGTTTCCACAAGTCAGAAAGGTGTAAACCTTTAGTCAGCATTTTGCAGTCAAATATGCCACAACAACTTGAAAATCAAAACTTTCAGATGCCACCTGAGTCCAGTTGAGATGTATCCAACATGTATGCATCATCAGATCACTCTCATCCTGTCATAATGTCTCAAATATCAGTACTGCACTATATTGGATATCACTTTTAGAGGTGACAGTGGCACTCTGTTGGGGCTTTTCTACAGAGTGTGGTGTATCTGGTCAAAAATGATTTTCCTGTTTTAGTCTGTTTTATGAAAGTGGAGAATGTGATTTAATGCTTTTTTCCTCCTCAGGTGGCTCTGTTTGCCTTCTGCACAAGGAGTTCCCTGATGCGGCGAGGCCCCCTGATGATCTGGACTGGCTTCAGGAGGCTGAGCCTCGTGGAGGTAACGGGGGCAATGACCCTTATGGTCTTGCTCCTGCTTTTCCTCCTGCTGACCCTTATGGTCTTCCTCCCGCTTTTCCTCCTGCTGATCCTTCTGGTCTTCCTCCTACTTTCCCTCCTGCTGACCCTTATGGTCTTCCTCCCGCTTTTCCTCCTGCTGACTCTTATGGTCTTCCTCCCGCTTTTCCTCCTGCTGACCCTTATGGTCTTCCTCCTACTTTCCCTCCTGCTGACCCTTATGGTCTTCCTCCCGCTTTTCCTCCTGCTGACCCTTATGGTCTTCCTCCTACTCTCCCTCCTGCTGATCCGTATGGTCTTCCTCCCGCTTTTCCTCCTGCTGACCCTTATGGTCTTCCTCCTACTTTCCCTCCTGCTGACCCTTATGGTCTTCCTCCCACTTTTCCTCCTGCTGATCCGTATGGTCTTCCTCCCACCTTCCCTGCTGCTTACTCTTATGTTCTACTTCCCACTGTCCCTCCTGTTGAAGCTTATGTTCTTCCTCCTACTTGCCCTGCTGCTGTCACTTATGTTCTTCCTCCCGCTTTTCCTCCCACTTTCCCTGCTGCTGAGCCTCCTGCTGATCCTCCTATTGACTATTATGATTTCACTGGCGATTTCTCTCCTGGTGACCCTGATCGTATTGTTCGCACTTTTCCTGCTGCTGAGCCTTATAGTCCTCTTCGCCCTTTCCGTCCTACTGAGCCTCCTGCTGATCCTCCTGCTGACCCTCCTGCTGATCCTGCTGTTGACAATGATGATATAACTCCCGATTTCTCTCCTGATGACCCTCCTGCTGATCCTGTTGTTCACGATGATGATTTAACTCCCGATTTCTCTCCTGATGACCCTCCTGCTGATCCTGCTATTGACGATGATGATTTAACTCCCGATTTCTCTCCTGATGACCCTCCTGCTGATCCTGTTGTTGACGATGATGATTCAACTCCCGATTTCTCTCCTGATGACCCTACTGCTGATCGTGCTGTTGACTATTATCATTCAACTCCCGATTTCTCTCCTAGTGACCCTCTTGCTGATCCTCCTTTTGACTCTTGGGATTCAACTCCCGATTTCTCTCCTAGTGACCCTCTTGCTGATCCTCCTTTTGACTCTTGGGATTCAACTCCCGATTTCTCTCCTGGTGACCCTCCCGCTGATCCTGCTGTTGACTATTATGATTTCACTGGCACTCTCCCTCCTGCTGACCCTTATGGTCTTCCTCCTACTTTTCCTGTTGCTTACTCTTATGTTATACCTCCCACTTTCCCTCCTGCTGACCCTTATGGTCTTGCTCCCACTTTCCCTCCTGCTGACCCTTATGGTCTTCCTCCTACTTTCCCTGCTGCTGACCCTTATGGTCTTCCTCCCGCCTTCCCTCCTGCTGACCCTTATGTTCAACTTCCCACTGTCCCTCCTGCTGACCCTTATGGTCTTGCTCCTCCTTTCCCTCCTGCTGACCCTTATGGTCTTGCTCCTACTTTCCCTGCTGTTGACCCTTATGGTCTTCCTCCCGCCTTCCCTCCTGCTGACCCTTATGTTCAACTTCCCACTGTCCCTCCTGCTGACCCTTATGGTCTTCCCTCCGCCTTCCCTCCTGCTGACCCTTATGTTCAACATCCCACTTTCCCTCCTGCTGACCCTTATGGTCTTCCTCCCGCTTTTCCTCCTGCTGACCCTTATGTTCTTCCTCCCACTTTCCCTCCTGCAGACCCTTATGGTCTTCCTCCAACTTTCCCAGCTGCAGACCCTTATGGTCTTCCTCCTACTTTCCCAGCTGCTGCCCTTATGGTCTTCCTCCCCCCCCCCGCGCCCGTCCTCCCCTGTCCCCCGCGCCCTGGTCTTCCTCCCGCCTTCCCTCCTGCTGACCCTTATGTTCAACTTCCCACTTTCCCTCCTGCTGACCCTTATGTTCAACTTCCCACTGTCCCTCCTGCTGACCCTTATGGTCTTGCTCCTGCTTTCCCTGCTGCTGACCCTTATGTTCAACTTCCCACTGTCCCTCCTGCTGACCCTTATGGTCTTGCTCCTGCTTTCCCTCCTGCTGACCCCTATGTTCAACTTCCCACTGTCCCTCCTGCTGACCCTTATGGTCTTGCTCCTGCTTTCCCTCCTGCGGACCCTTATGGTCTTGCTCCTGCTTTCCCTCCTGCGGACCCCTATGTTCAACTTCCCACTGTCCCTCCTGCTGACCCTTATGGTCTTGCTCCTGCTTTCCCTCCTGCTGACCCCTATGTTCAACTTTCCACTGTCCCTCCTACTGACCCTTATGGTCTTGCTCCTGCTTTCCCTCCTGCGGACCCTTATGGTCTTGCTCCTGCTTTTCCCTCCTGCTGATGCGCCCTTATGTTCTTCCTCCTACTTTCCCTCCTGCTGATCCTTATGGTCTTCCTCTTACTTTCCCTCCTGCTGACCCTTATGGTCTTCCTCCTGCTCAGTAACATATTTTTCGGACTATAAGGCCCACCAGATTTTAAGGCACACTATCAATAAATATCAATATCACTCTTTTTTCATATATAAGGTGCACCAGATTATAAGGCACACTGGATTATAAGCAAAACAAAACGGTCAGATAAGTCAAACTTGATTTTATTAATTTAACAACTCAATAACTTCTATAACTCAACATTTTTCAGTTGGAACACACGAAATACAAAACAATACACTCACTTTCAGTTATTTTCAGTTCATTCCTCGTACACAAATCCATCAAATCTTTCATCATCAGTGTCTGAGTTAAACAGTTTGGCGACTTCGGCATCAAGCACACCCAAATCCGTCTCGTCATTATCTGAGTCAGTCTTGTTACTGTTACTTAACTGTTCAATGATGTTTTCTGCCTTTGTGATCCATTGGCAGATAGTGGAGTAACTTGCCTGGTGTGCCTCCCTGTCTTGGTGAATGTGTGTTCTGTGTGTAGTTTTCTTGCCTTTCGTTTTGATAATGTCAGTGATAGTGTCCTCGAAAGGACCTCCTTGCTGATTTTCATGTCATTACCACTGCCTGTCTGTTTCTCCAAACTGGGGGAACGCCAACCATCATTTACTGTAAGTAATATACTGATTAGGGATAAGAGCCTCATAGAGCCCCACTTCAGAACACCCAAATTATCCTTTCAACAGGGTCAAAAAAGATATCTATGTTCAGAAATTATTTTTCTTACTAACCATGTTTGTCTAACTTTAATTTTACTCCACCACCTGAGCTGCTGTTATTATTCACCAAAAGTAAGTATGAGCTTCTGTTTTGTTGAGAAAGGGATTTGGAATGGTCTATAATGTAAAGACAATGTAAGAAATGTGTGTTATTGTATTGTAAATCTGCTTAATTATGGTTACTCAGTAATTCAAAGATTGATTTACTTTATATCTTACCCCCACCACCTGAGCTGCTGCTGTTCACTCAGGATGAAGGTGACCTAAAATTGTCTCTAATGTAAAAACAGAGAAAGTAATATTATGTAACCCAACTATAAACTGTATGCTATACATCCATTTGTTTGTATAATAGTGCTTATTTAATATTAATAATCTAGAGATAATTTGTCTGATTTACTAACCATTATTTATTGTTCCCTCTCTTAGTCTCTCAGTTATTATTCACAGTGGAAGACAAAAGTAAGTATGAGCTTTTGTTTTGCTGAGAAAGGGGCTTGGAATAGTCTATAATGTAAAGACACTGTAAGAAATGTGTGTTATTGTAAATCTGCTTATGAAGGTGAATAATCTAACATGTAAACAGTGACTTAAAATAGTCTACAGTGTAAAGAAATCGTAAGAATAGTGTGTTATTGTTTTGTAAATCTGCTTATTCATATTAATTAAATAATTCAAATATTGTTGCACTAACCATTCTTTATATCTTACTCCTCCACCTGAGCTGCTGCTGTTCACTCAGGATGAAGAACCTAAAATAGTCTCTATTGTAAAAACAGAGAAAGTAATATTATGTAACCCAACTACAAACTGTATGTTTTACATCAGTTCGTCCATATAATATCACTTATTTAGTAATTCATAGATAATTTATCGGACTTATTAACCGTTATTTATTGCTCCCCTCTCACTCCACCCTGAGGTGCTGTTATTATTCACTGTGGGTGAAAAAAACAAGAACTTAATTATTTGGGTGTCCAGTCAATGTGATTTTACTTTTATTTTGGAGGTCATCTTTTTCCATGTAGTTGCATTTCCTTCTAAAAGTGGATCTGCGTGCTAGAATCTGCATTTGTGCATAAAAGTACATGTCTGATAAAGAATCTCATCTCTCCTCGTTGAGTAATAACAAAGCAATGTTCTCATGTATAGATATTAATACAATATTAATATGTATGTACCTTCTCATCCCCTCAGGTAGCCCCTCTCAGAGTTCAATAATAATGATATTAACATGTTTCTCCTGCACTTATGTTTATCAGTTGTTTTATAATTTGGTTTTCTGTTCGTTGACGTTGTGCTTCAGTTTTAGTAGATCTGATAAGGTGTGGTTATATTTATTGACATTAACAAGTGCTTTAACGAGTTTTGTATGTGTTAATGATCATTTATTATACTCACTTTATTGTTCTTTGACTTTTTTATATATATATTTTAGAAAACTGAACCAGACATAGATAAGGCATTTTTTTTTAATAGTTATTTAATATTTTATTGATCATTGATATTGTTCACAATGTTGTACTTTTTCCTGCAGTGTGTCCAGCAGTTTCCTTGACAGAGGAGAAGTTCGTCCTCCAGAGCAGACGAGATTGAGCGCAACAAACCGAGTAAGTCCTTACTAAGACTACAAGACTAGTAAAGGTGACATGAAGTGGTTATGAGCTAAAGCCGAAATATGGCACTCTGCGTCAATACAGTTCAAAGTTGATTTATGTAGAGATTACTGAGTCTGCAGGAGAAATGTGGAAGAACATTGTGATGTCTGTCAACCCAAAGGAGGAAGTGTAGTGATGAAAAAAAAAAATCGCAACTTGTTTTTGATATCGTAGGGCAGGACACTTGCTGTGCCTTTGGCATTCCTGGAGCATCTGAGAGTGGACGTGGACCAGCCGATCATCCCAGGATACCCGAGCACCATCTGAAGAGCAAGTGAGTCTCTCTTCTTTTCTGTCTGTCTGTCTGTCTGTCTGTCTGTCCTCTGCCCCATCAATTCAGTCCAAAGGGGTCCAAAGCAACTATGAACTAAAAACAAAAATCCTGTCCTCTCCCTAGGTTACATGAAGGAGAGGGGGTTGTGTTGCTCAGGCTCCATCGTTTTGGTGACACCTGGAAGCTGCTTGACATCCTCTTGGATCCATCCCTCCATATATAGTCACATTATATAGATCAGTTGTTATATGAACTCTGTATGTCAATCCTAGAAGAGGGAGCCCTCCTCTGTTGCTCTTCATGAGGTTTCTCCCATTTTTCCCTGTTAAAAGGGTTTTTGGGAGTTTTTACCTCATTGCTAATTTGTACCACTTGACTTGTACCACTTGTTTTTGTGTTGAATTCAATAAAAGACAGCATCAAATATCTAAAATAATAATGCATTATGTGACTTCCTTGACTTTCAGTGTACCATGACACTGAACAGTCAATCATTTGCAGGTACCGTGATAGTTGTTTTCATTGTATTTCACTTTCCTACACATTAATGACACCACAGTTTAAATGATTTTTATTGAGCCCTAAAAACTCACAGCTTTAGTTTGTTCTCCACTTTGATTTGGAAAAACAGCAACCAGAGAAATCACTGATAAAGTCTAATGTCTGATATTGTATTGAAATGGCCTTGAGATGATAAGTTATTAAAGGTATCATGTTTTGTTTTTAAACTCACCTTTAGTAATAGTAGTAATTAATAGTAGTAGTAGTAGTAATATAGTAATATTTCTCAAAACATTTTTAAACAAAAACCTGAAGCAACTCCAAAATGTATCTAACAACTATGATGACTATATTGATGATGATGATGATGATGATGATGATGATAAGGGTCCCCTTCCCATTTAATCTTTCATTTTTCTGTGGGACTAAGATCAAGCACTTTCATATTTAGACTTCAAATAGATTAGACAAAATAATCTGCATTGGAAAGATTTCAGGATGGCTTTTGCTATTTAACATGTTTATTCAACACTGGGCTGTAATTTTAAAGAGTCAAAGGATTATGGATTTGCATTTCCCAACAATGAGTGGGCCAAGCCAGTAGAGGTCACTGACGAGTGAAACCAGTGCTGGTTGAAGAGGGAGTAACACCAGGTAAGCATCGGTCAGGTCTGTGTCCACCTTGTCATTATCTGTGTGGAAAACACATTTCATTAAGAGCATAAAAATCAGTGACAGTGTACATCTGTTAGGATCTTTTCTTTTAACAGCCAGAAACACAGTTTTCAATGTAGTAAGTAAACCCAATGTTAGACCATTTCCTTACAGTCAGTCCTTACTGAGTGCAGCTCAGCTAACACTCCTCAAGGAGAGACACTGAATCCAGCTGGTTTTCTTTGGACTTTGACATTTTTAGATTTTTTGACCAAAATGTATTGCTTTTTTGAACACCCAGCAATACTAAGGACATCATCCATGTCATTGGATTGTGGGACAAGGCGCGAGAAAACCCACACTTACACAGGGAGAACATGCAGACTCCACACAGAAGGGCCCTGAGCCGGATTCGACCTGGTTGTGAGGCGACAGTGCTAACCACGGCACCGGGCCCATTTTAAGGACATATGTGACATATTTTATGGATACTATGAAAGCTGTCTGATTAATATTGAGAATCAACATTTTCCTTTAATACATAGATTTAGATTCAACATTTAGATTTTAACATTTGAATTTAAATGGCTTGATTAATAAATGATAACTAAATAAACCCAAACTACAATATTAATATTGCAGATTATACAGTAAAACTGCTTTTCCAGGAATAACTTCTCTAAGAGTCAAGGTGCTACTGTGATATGATGCATTCATGCTCACCTCCAAAGTGTGTAAATGTTTACAGCTGCAAAAAATTAGGATTTCGTTAAAAAGTGTCAGTTTTTTAAGAGAGTGAAACCTGAATGTATTATAAAATGTCAACTAAAATATTTCAAATAATATAAATATTTCATTTTTTTATTTTAATTTTGATAATTACAGCTCAAAAAAGAAAGAAAATTGTATCTCAAAATATTACAATATTTCATAAGATCAATAAAAAAAGGATTTACAAAACAGAAATATTATTTATTCATGCAATACTTGGTCAGGGTTCCTTTAGCATGAATTATTGCATCAGTGAGGTGGCATGAAGGCGATCAGCCTGTGGCTCTGCTGAGGCCTTACTGAAGCCCAGGTTGCTCTGATAGCGGCCTTCAGCTCATCTGTATTGTGCGTTGGGTGTTTCTCATCTTCCTCTTGCGAATAGACAACAGACAATAGACAATAGTCAGTAAACCAGTTAGCAGTAGCGTTGGCACTGTGGGCAGATGCTAAGTCCTGCAGGAACAGGAAATCAGCATCTCCATAAAGCTTGTCAGCAGACGGAAGCATGAAGTGCTCTAAAGTTTCCTGGTAGATGGCTGCGTTGACTTTGGACTTGATGAAACACAGTAGACCAACATCAGCAGATGACCTGACACCTCTCAAATCATCACAGACTGTGGAAACTTCACACTGGACTTCAAGCAACTTGGATTCGGTGCCTCCCCACTCTCCCTCCAGACTCTGGGACCTTGACTTCAAATGAAATGCAATGAATGCTACTGAACAGCATTCACACTAATTATGCATTTGCTATGAGACAACTGAACGCTGGGACTCAAGTCCTTTCATAATGACATCGACACAGTCACAGCAGTTGGGATCTTCGGCAACAAAATGAGAAACATTGAAATCACAGCAGTTTTAAAGAAACCGATGAGGCCTTTTTAACAGCCAATGTTTTGACTCTTTGACTCAGCTCAACAACAGCCATAAAAAAGGCCAGAGCAGGCTGTATCTGCTCAGGAGACTGAGGTCTTTTGGAGTGCAGGGGACACTTCTGAAAACATTTTATGAGACCGTGGTGGCATCAGCCATATTTTATGGAGTGGTTTGCTGGGGCAGCAGCATCACAGCTGCAGACAGGAAGAGGCTGGATAAGATTATCAAAAGGGCCAGCTCCGTCCTGGGATGCTCTCTGGACTCAGTGCAGGTGGTGGGAGAGAGGAGGACGATGGCTAAGCTGTCGTCCATGATGGAGAAGGACTCCCACCCCATGAGAGACACCATCAGAGCTCTGGAGAGCTCCTTCAGTGACAGGCTGCTACACCCTAAGTGTACGAAGGAGCGTTACAGAAGGTCCTTCCTGCCTGCAGCTGTTAGACTCCACAACCAGCACTGCTCCCAGTAAACCACAATCACAGTCACATTCACAACAAACTCACCGGACATAATGTGCAATAAGGACTCATATGTACAATTATATCATCTGCTCAAATCATAGTAACTGGACAATTATTTATTGATATGATGGACATATTTCTGGCTTTACTTTTCTATTATGTATATACTAATTTATTTTATTGTATTAATACTGTTTTTAAATCTATGCTTCTTGTCTTTTATTGCACTATCCACTTGCTGCTGTAATGTGTGAATTTCCCCACTGTGGGACTAATAAAGGAATATCTTATCTTATCTTATCTTTATTATTTTTTCATTATTCACAACATGAATTTACAAATTCAGTCATTACGGCTACAAAGTTACACTCAAAACTGAGCAGATATCATAGACAAAATGTACAGACAGTAACATAGAATTTTAAAAAACGTAATATAAATAAATTACAAAGCAAAGTAAAAATGTTGGCACAATAAATCATTACAAAAGAGTATGGCATAAATAAAACAGTCCAAAAAATTGAAATGATTGTTAGTTATGGGCCAGATAACTCTCGAGTGTTTTTTGGCAATATTATAATATAATGTATATAATAATATGCAATATTACATATTTGAATTGAATTCATTTCAGGGACTTAATAGAGTTGAATTTCATTATAGCAGCATGTGAAGATAGGTTGGTTCCTTATGAATTTTGCCTTATGATTAAAGAAATTGGTTAAAATTAGAAAAATCAAGAATCATTAGATCCATTTTTCCTTTGTTTTTAGTCTTTAGTTTTTAGTCTGTGTACTGTGAACAACAGAGTGTAAAACTGAATTTCCCCACTGTGGGACTAATAAAGGAATATCTTTCTTCTTTCTCTTTCTTTATATCCCAGGTTAGGATTTTGTTTTTAAAGCCTGCATGTGTTCATGTCTCACAAGAAAAAAACCTCCCAACCACTCACATACTGTATGTATATACATACACACAGGGATCATAATATGATTATCATTCTAATTTACTTGATATTTATCTTAAAAAAATAATCTAGATGAAAATTTTCAGAATATTGGAGCTGTAGCAGTAGGTGGCAGGGTTCCTGAACCCCTGTCTGCAACAGTCGATAAATTGTTTAATCAGTGTTTTCCTCAATGTCCCCGTGTGCAGGTCATCAATCAGTCCAAAGCCAGGTTCAACCCAAGTATCAGCATGATCAAGAAGTGCATCGAGGTGCTCATCGACAAGCAGTACATAGAGCGAAGCCAGACCTCGGCAGACGAGTACAGCTACGTGGCGTAGGCGGACGAGCCGAGCCGCGGAGCGCTTCCACACAAACACTGGCCCGCGTGTCGGACCGGCACACGCAGGTCGAAAACATGAAACAAATAACAAAACAGACTCGTTCATCCGTTTAGGTTTTGGACCGTCGCTGTCTGCTGGGATTCTACGCAGCGACTAAAAGCAGGACCGGTGCCTCCATCTTTGAAAACAACGAAGGTCATCTCGTCACGTCAGACAGCCGCCACCACCCACCAAACCCTCCCCCCGACCCCACCCACCTTCTGATTTTTAAGCTGTTTACAACATCACCAGTGCCACGCACCTGTGCCAAACGACAAAAAGAAAAACAAATAAATAAATAAATAAAACCACTGAAAGGTTTTATGTAAACATTTGTCATGTGTATCCATATGTCAGTCATTTCTGGCGCTTCTCAGTGAGTGTGCACTGATTCATTTCACTTTTTGTGTCAGCCAAACTGATCTGAATGGATCGGGTGCCAAAAGTGGTAGAATTTAGACAACCAGTCAAGCAGCTGGGCGCATTAACACCAACATACCAAATTCAAATGCGAATAAAATCAAAAATCTAACAAAGTTATAAAATAATAAGCAATAATACCACACTTGCTGTGAAGCAGCTGCAGGGAGTGATATATAAATTCTAATGTGTCTGGTGAAAACAGGAACAAAATGCATTTCCTGCTGAAAATGCATGTGAATGCTGATAGCTGAAATTAAGTGCAAAGCTTTGCGAAATACACAGTAATAATCTTTAATAATTCAGCTTTAATAAACAATAAAAGCCACTTAAGAAGAAATGAAATGCCATGATGTAGGCTATAAATTGGACATTAATTAACTATGCATTTTTTTCATGATGTAGATGGAAGCACGCATTGATTCACGTTTACTATGGCTATCATTAAATATTAAGATAATAATAATAAAGAGTCCAAATAATTGTATAATTAATAGTATAATCTGTTGCTGTATCGGACTCGCTCACGCTCGTGCGTCGCCGTCATGGAAACGGTATGTTTACATTCAACCGAGGTTATATAAGGGCTGCGGATCTTTCTGGAAGCCCCTTTCACACTTGGACTCGGACACGAGCTGACCTCTTGTGAAAGCTTGGAGATTGGATATCTTTGATACCTGATCGCCCGGAAAACAACTGCTGGTGAAAACCCCTTGGATTATCTGCTGAAGTCTACCCCCCTGGAAGAGATGACGTTTTTTGGACCCCCGACCTTTACCTGGACCGCTTCTTGTGCAGGTAAGACATATTTTAATATCAGGATTAATGTTTTTTTTTTTAAATCACATGAACGTGAATTTCGATACAAAATGTGCTTTTAATTATATTAAATTGTTGAATTTGTAGTGATGGGTAGACTGTTTGTAGGCCTGTTAGGAAAACACCGATTGATTAAACTTGATGTTTTTCGGGTGCAAAATAATAATTATCTGGGAACAGGTATATGCTGCCAGCATGTTAAGGGTTGCGATTTGAAAACACTTGTTTTTGTTTGAGGGCAACATATTTTTCAAATGTTAATCTTGGAAACAAAATGGCGACCGCGTCATTTTTTGAATAATGCCAAACATTAAGATGATTTGTGCGTCATGGAGACGACGTTGCGTCTAGGCGCAAACATGTTGGCGTCGGAGATGTAAACAAGCAGGGCACGTTCCTGTGCGTGAACAGTTGAGATGCTTCGTAAAATACATGTGGACATGTTATCGGGTCCTTTTTAAGTTCACATTTATCACATTTATGAAGTCATTTTTAGATTCCTAAAAGCGCACCAACAGATCGATGTTGTTATGAGCCTGAATGAAGTGAACTAAAGTGTAACTGATAGTTATTGGACCTAAAAGCAAAGGTGCTCAGTCATCACTCGGAGTTTCTACTTGACACGATAACACTGTCGTCATATTTTAATATGCTTCGCTAGTTCATGTGGTGTTTTTGTGTGAAAGGATGAGATGAGAGCGGTTTGTCATGCAGTGAGTGTGCGCGTCCTGAGTCCAACGATGCCGCCGTCTCCTCCACGCAGCGTGATTTACAACTTAGGACAATAACTAAATATAGTCGATTATTTTGCACGTATATATATTGGTATGGTTATTTCTGGATAAGCCCTGTCATTAAATGCGCGTGAATTAATGAAGGTACCCACGTTTGAGCGAGCGTAATTACGCACGGAGGTCTGCGCGCATCAAACTTTTTTGGCTGTCTCCGTATTTTTCACAGCATATTGGGAGGCAGCAGCGTCCTTTTAAAAATCCACAGTGTCGTGGACAAGCATCTCTTGTCGCTACATCACTGAACAGGGTCCGAACCAGCTGTTTCCGCCATTTATAATATGACTGAAATATGATGCAACAAGACAGCCTGCTGCTCTGAATACTGTTATACTCGTTTGACTTTTGTTGATTATAAGAAACGAGATATGTATTCAGAAGCAAAAACGGGAATGTGAGCAGGGTTGTTGTGTGAACTTGTGTTATATAAAGGAGGATTCACTTGACAGATTCTTCTATGGAGTCAGATCAGTCTCAGTATTAATGAATGCACACAGAAGTATCCACAAATGTGTTTTGTGATTTATATATGAATGACTCTGCCCACAAAATATTTTTCTATTATATTAATATTTATAATATATAAATAAATATGTTTTATTATTATATAACTACTATAATTAATACTTGTTCTAAATTTACATACACACACATATTTATAGATATATACGTATATATATATATACGTATATATATACGTATATATATATATATATATACACACACACATATATACATATATACATATGTATATGTGTATATATACATATATAAAGTTCACAAATATATTTCTGATGTATACACAAATATTTCTTAGCAATAGAATACAAAATAATAATAAATAAATACAATAAATAAAATTAAGTACAAAAATAGGAATCCACAAATATATGTATTTAAAAGTACATAGTACATATTAGGATGTTGTTAAATTGACATACAAGCTGTTTTCATGTGTGAACTTCATTGCATTTGTGTGTGGATATTTCTACACTGTTTTATTAATAGTAAAATAAGTGAAATATTTCCTTATTAGCATATTTAATTTAATTAGTTGTAGATTTTATTATTATATAATCATTTCAATTAGCATTTAAATCATTTATAGCATTTATATTTGAACAATCTCTGTCTGTATTGAGAAATATGTTTTGTGGAGTCATTTATATAAATCACAAAGTCCATTTATGAATCCTTCTGTGTGCATTCATTAATACTGAGATTGACCTGACTCCATGTTGGTTCCTCACTGAGTAGAGACAGAAGTACTGAGTGTCAGAGAACTAAATCTGGCTGAATGCAACTCAACCTATATCATTATTTGTAAACTACTGATTATGCTCCAGTGCCTGTAAATACATCTTGTGAGTCCAGGTCTCTGGTCTTTTCCTATTAAGTCCTGGCCGCGGTCTCTCATCGAAATAGCATTTTAATCACCTGCTCTTATTTTAAAGGCAAGGTTAAGACTTTAGAGACATGCTTTGTTATATTTGTTAAAATGTTGACATACTGATACTGACTGTAATGAATCAATCAGATGTTCTGACCACAAAAAGAGGAAGAGATCCAGCATCTTTGGCTGTCGCAAAACTGAAATAAATGTGTCCAATCATTTCATTCAGTCTGAATGTAATGATTGAACGGGCTACCTGTCTACCTGAGCACACTGTCTGTGCACTCATTGTGTATCGCCTCCACAGTTTTCCACCAACTGCTGACTTGACAGCTGTGAGTGCTAACAGTTGTCATGTCTGTTGTTCATGTTCATTGATATGTTTATGTTCATAATGATAGCAGTCGGGGAGTGACTTTAGAGGGGGGAGTGACTTTAGAGGGGGGCCTGACGGGACAGACTGTCAGTGTTGCAGACTTGGCAAATTCCTTGAAGATTTAGTGACTTGGAAAAGAGTTGGAAACACTGGGCTCATTTTTTTCTACAGGATCATTTTTAAAAATCCAGTGTACTCTTGCTAGTTTCTTAAGATCACTACCCTGCCTTTAAATATTCCAGAAAATACAAAGGTACTCTTTGAACCAGACTAAAAAACAAGCAGTTTTCTCCTGACCTCTGCACCAGCAGTCTGTCATTACTGTTTCCACAAGTCAGAAAGGTGTAAACCTTTAGTCAGCATTTTGCAGTCAAATATGCCACAACAACTTGAAAATCAAAACTTTCAGATGCCACCTGAGTCCAGTTGAGATGTATCCAACATGTATGCATCATCAGATCACTCTCATCCTGTCATAATGTCTCAAATATCAGTACTGCACTATATTGGATATCACTTTTAGAGGTGACAGTGGCACTCTGTTGGGGCTTTTCTACAGAGTGTGGTGTATCTGGTCAAAAATGATTTTCCTGTTTTAGTCTGTTTTATGAAAGTGGAGAATGTGATTTAATGCTTTTTTCCTCCTCAGGTGGCTCTGTTTGCCTTCTGCACAAGGAGTTCCCTGATGCGGCGAGGCCCCCTGATGATCTGGACTGGCTTCAGGAGGCTGAGCCTCGTGGAGGTAACGGGGGCAATGACCCTTATGGTCTTGCTCCTGCTTTTCCTCCTGCTGACCCTTATGGTCTTCCTCCCGCTTTTCCTCCTGCTGATCCTTCTGGTCTTCCTCCTACTTTCCCTCCTGCTGACCCTTATGGTCTTCCTCCCGCTTTTCCTCCTGCTGACCCTTATGGTCTTCCTCCCGCTTTTCCTCCTGCTGACCCTTATGGTCTTCCTCCTACTTTCCCTCCTGCTGACCCTTATGGTCTTCCTCCCGCTTTTCCTCCTGCTGACCCTTATGGTCTTCCTCCTACTCTCCCTCCTGCTGATCCTTATGGTCTTCCTCCCGCTTTTCCTCCTGCTGACCCTTATGGTCTTCCTCCTACTTTCCCTCCTGCTGACCCTTATGGTCTTCCTCCCACTTTTCCTCCTGTGATCCGTATGGTCTTGCTCCCACCTTCCCTGCTGCTTACTCTTATGTTCTACTTCCCACTGTCCCTCCTGTTGAAGCTTATGTTCTTCCTCCTACTTGCCCTGCTGCTGTCACTTATGTTCTTCCTCCCGCTTTTCCTCCCACTTTCCCTGCTGCTGAGCCTCCTGCTGATCCTCCTATTGACTATTATGATTTCACTGGCGATTTCTCTCCTGGTGACCCTGATCGTATTGTTCGCACTTTTCCTGCTGCTGAGCCTTATAGTCCTCTTCGCCCTTTCCGTCCTACTGAGCCTCCTGCTGATCCTCCTGCTGACCCTCCTGCTGATCCTGCTGTTGACAATGATGATATAACTCCCGATTTCTCTCCTGATGACCCTCCTGCTGATCCTGTTGTTCACGATGATGATTTAACTCCCGATTTCTCTCCTGATGACCCTCCTGCTGATCCTGCTATTGACGATGATGATTTAACTCCCGATTTCTCTCCTGATGACCCTCCTGCTGATCCTGTTGTTGACGATGATGATTCAACTCCCGATTTCTCTCCTGATGACCCTACTGCTGATCGTGCTGTTGACTATTATCATTCAACTCCCGATTTCTCTCCTAGTGACCCTCTTGCTGATCCTCCTTTTGACTCTTGGGATTCAACTCCCGATTTCTCTCCTAGTGACCCTCTTGCTGATCCTCCTTTTGACTCTTGGGATTCAACTCCCGATTTCTCTCCTGGTGACCCTCCCGCTGATCCTGCTGTTGACTATTATGATTTCACTGGCACTCTCCCTCCTGCTGACCCTTATGGTCTTCCTCCTACTTTTCCTGTTGCTTACTCTTATGTTATACCTCCCACTTTCCCTCCTGCTGACCCTTATGGTCTTGCTCCCACTTTCCCTCCTGCTGACCCTTATGGTCTTCCTCCTACTTTCCCTGCTGCTGACCCTTATGGTCTTCCTCCCGCCTTCCCTCCTGCTGACCCTTATGTTCAACTTCCCACTGTCCCTCCTGCTGACCCTTATGGTCTTGCTCCTCCTTTCCCTCCTGCTGACCCTTATGGTCTTGCTCCTACTTTCCCTGCTGTTGACCCTTATGGTCTTCCTCCCGCCTTCCCTCCTGCTGACCCTTATGTTCAACTTCCCACTGTCCCTCCTGCTGACCCTTATGGTCTTCCCTCCGCCTTTCCTCCTGCTGACCCTTATGTTCTTCCTCCCACATTCCCCCCTCAGACCCTTATGGTCTTCCTCCACTTTCCCGCTGCTGACCCTTATGGTCTTCCTCCCGCTTTTCCTGCTGCTGACCCTTATGGTCTTCCTCCCACTTTCCCTCCTGCAGACCCTTATGGTCTTCCTCCCACTTTCCCAGCTGCTGACCCTTATGGTCTTCCTCCCTGCTTTCCCTGCTGCTGACCCTTATGTTCAACTTCCCACTTTCCCTCCTGCTGACCCTTATGTTCAACTTCCCACTGTCCCTCCTGCTGACCCTTATGGTCTTGCTCCTGCTTTCCCTGCTGCTGACCCTTATGTTCAACTTCCCACTGTCCCTCCTGCTGACCCTTATGGTCTTGCTCCTGCTTTCCCTCCTGCTGACCCCTATGTTCAACTTCCCACTGTCCCTCCTGCTGACCCTTATGGTCTTGCTCCTGCTTTCCCTCCTGCGGACCCTTATGGTCTTGCTCCTGCTTTCCCTCCTGCGGACCCCTATGTTCAACTTCCCACTGTCCCTCCTGCTGACCCTTATGGTCTTGCTCCTGCTTTCCCTCCTGCTGACCCCTATGTTCAACTTTCCACTGTCCCTCCTACTGACCCTTATGGTCTTGCTCCTGCTTTCCCTCCTGCGGACCCTTATGGTCTTGCTCCTGCTTTCCCTCCTGCTGATCCTTATCTTCATCTTCCCACTGTCCCTCCTGCTGACCCTTATGTTCTTCCTCCTACTTTCCCTCCTGCTGATCCTTATGGTCTTCCTCTTACTTTCCCTCCTGCTGACCCTTATGGTCTTCCTCCTGCTCAGTAACATATTTTTCGGACTATAAGGCCCACCAGATTTTAAGGCACACTATCAATAAATATCAATATAACTCTTTTTTCATATATAAGGTGCACCAGATTATAAGGCACACTGGATTATAAGCAAAACAAAACGGTCAGATAAGTCAAACTTGATTTTATTAATTTAACAACTCAATAACTTCTATAACTCAACATTTTTCAGTTGGAACACACGAAATACAAAACAATACACTCACTTTCAGTTTTTTTCAGTTCATTCCTCGTACACAAATCCATCAAATCTTTCATCATCAGTGTCTGAGTTAAACAGTTTGGCGACTTCGGCATCAAGCACACCCAAATCCGTCTCGTCATTATCTGAGTCAGTCTTGTTACTGTTACTTAACTGTTCAGTGATGTTTTCTGCCTTTGTGATCCATTGGCAGATAGTGGAGTAACTTGCCTGGTGTGCCTCCCTGTCTTGGTGAATGTGTGTTCTGTGTGTAGTTTTCTTGCCTTTCGTTTTGATAATGTCAGTGATAGTGTCCTCGAAAGGACCTCCTTGCTGATTTTCATGTCATTACCACTGCCTGTCTGTTTCTCCAAACTGGGGGAACGCCAACCATCATTTACTGTAAGTAATATACTGATTAGGGATAAGACCCTCATAGAGCCCCACTTCAGAACACCCAAATTATCCTTTCAACAGGGTCAAAAAAGATATCTATGTTCAGAAATTATTTTTCTTACTAACCATGTTTGTCTAACTTTAATTTTACTCCACCACCTGAGCTGCTGTTATTATTCACCAAAAGTAAGTATGAGCTTCTGTTTTGTTGAGAAAGGGATTTGGAATGGTCTATAATGTAAAGACAATGTAAGAAATGTGTGTTATTGTATTGTAAATCTGCTTAATTATGGTTACTCAGTAATTCAAAGATTGATTTACTTTATATCTTACCCCACCACCTGAGCTGCTGCTGTTCACTCAGGATGAAGGTGACCTAAAATCGTCTCTAATGTAAAAACAGAGAAAGTAATATTATGTAACCCAACTATAAACTGTATGCTATACATCCATTTGTTTGTATAATAGTGCTTATTTAATATTAATAACCTAGAGATAATTTGTCTGACTTACTAACCATTATTTATTGTTCCTTCTCTTAGTCTCTCAGTTATTATTCACAGTGGAAGACAAAAGTAAGTATGAGCTTTTGTTTTGCTGAGAAAGGGGCTTGGAATAGTCTATAATGTAAAGACAATGTAAGAAATGTGTGTTATTGTAAATCTGCTTATGAAGGTGAATAATCTAACATGTAAACAGTGACTTAAAATAGTCTACAGTGTAAAGAAATCGTAAGAATAGTGTGTTATTGTTTTGTAAATCTGCTTATTCATATTAATTAAATAATTCAAATATCGTTGCACTAACCATTCTTTATATCTTACTCCTCCACCTGAGCTGCTGCTGTTCACTCAGGATGAAGAACCTAAAATAGTCTCTATTGTAAAAACAGAGAAAGTAATATTATGTAACCCAACTACAAACTGTATGTTTTACATCAGTTCGTCCATATAATGTCACTTATTTAGTAATTCATAGATAATTTATTTATTAACCGTTATTTATTGCTCCCCTCTCACTCCACCCTGAGGTGCTGTTATTATTCACTGTGGGTGAAAAAAACAAGAACTTAATTATTTGAGTGTCCAGTCAATGTGATTTTACTTTTATTTTGGAGGTCATCTTTTTCCATGTAGTTGCATTTCCTTCTAAAAGTGGATCTGCGTGCTAGAATCTGCATTTGTGCATAAAAGTACACGTCTGATAAAGAATCTCATCTCTCCTCGTTGAGTAATAACAAAGCAATGTTGTCATGTATAAATATTAATTCAATATTTATATGTATGTACCTTCTCATCCCCTCAGGTAGCCCCTCTCAGAGTTCAATAATAATGATATTAACATGTTTCTCCTGCACTTATGTTTATCAGTTGTTTTATAATTTGGTTTTCTGTTCGTTGACGTTGTGCTTCAGTTTTAGTAGATCTGATAAGGTGTGGTTATATTTATTGACATTAACAAGTGCTTTAACGAGTTTTGTATGTGTTAATGATCATTTATTATACTCACTTTATTGTTCTTTGACTTTTTTATATATATATTTTAGAAAACTGAACCAGACATAGATAAGGCATTTTTTTTAATAGTTATTTAATATTTTATTGATCATTGATATTGTTCACAATGTTGTACTTTTTCCTGCAGTGTGTCCAGCAGTTTCCTTGACAGAGGAGAAGTTCGTCCTCCAGAGCAGACGAGATTGAGCGCAACAAACCGAGTAAGTCCTTACTAAGACTACAAGACTAGTAAAGGTGACATGAAGTGGTTATGAGCTAAAGCCGAAATATGGCACTCTGCGTCAATACAGTTCAAAGTTGATTTATGTAGAGATTACTGAGTCTGCAGGAGAAATGTGGAAGAACATTGTGATGTCTGTCAACTCAAAGGAGGAAGTGTAGTGATGAAAAAAAAAAATCACAACTTGTTTTTGATATCGTAGGGCAGGACACTTGCTGTGCCTTTGGCATTCCTGGAGCATCTGAGAGTGGACGTGGACCAGCCAATCATCCAGGACACCCGAGCACCATCTGAAGAGCAAGTGAGTCTCTCTGTCTGTCTGTCTGTCTGTCTGTCTGTCTGTCTGTCTGTCTGTCTGTCTGTCTGTCTGTCCTCTGCCCCATCAATTCAGTCCAAAGGGGTCCAAAGCAACTGTGAACTAAAAACAAAAATCCTGTCCTCTCCCTAGGTTACATGAAGGAGAGGGGGTTGTGTTGCTCAGGCTCCATCGTTTTGGTGACACCTGGAAGCTGCTTGACATCCTCTTGGATCCATCCCTCCATATATAGTCACATTATATAGATCAGTTGTTATATGAACTCTGTATGTCAATCCTAGAAGAGGGAGCCCTCCTCTGTTGCTCTTCATGAGGTTTCTCCCATTTTTCCCTGTTAAAAGGGTTTTTGGGAGTTTTTACCTCATTGCTAATTTGTACCACTTGACTTGTACCACTTGTTTTTGTGTTGAATTCAATAAAAGACAGCATCAAATATCTAAAATAATAATGCATTATGTGACTTCCTTGACTTTCAGTGTACCATAACACTGAACAGTCAATCATTTGCAGGTACGGTGATAGTTGTTTTCATTGTATTTCACTTTCCTACACATTAATGACACCACAGTTTCAATGATTTTTATTGAGCCCTAAAAACTCACAGCTTTAGTTTGTTCTCCACTTTGATTTGGAAAAACAGCAACCAGAGAAATCACTGATAAAGTCTAATGTCTGATATTGTATTGAAATGGCCTTGAGATGATAAGTTATTAAAGGTATCATGTTTTGTTTTTAAACTCACCTTTAGTAATAGTAGTAATTAATAGTAGTAGTA
This sequence comes from Pterois miles, assembly GCA_947000775.1. Lineage (NCBI taxonomy): Eukaryota > Metazoa > Chordata > Actinopteri > Perciformes > Scorpaenidae > Pterois > Pterois miles. The sequence goes on from CAMQGK010000391.1 coordinate 294,644, forward strand.
GTAGTAATATAGTAATATTTCTCAAAACATTTTTAAACAAAAACCTGAAGCAACTCCAAAATGTATCTAACAACTATGATGACTATATTGATGATGATGATGATGATGATGATGATAAGGGTCCCCTTCCCATTTAATCTTTCATTTTTCTGTGGGACTAAGATCAAGCACTTTCATATTTAGACTTCAAATAGATTAGACAAAATAATCTGCATTGGAAAGATTTCAGGATGGCTTTTGCTATTTAACATGTTTATTCAACACTGGGCTGTAATTTTAAAGAGTCAAAGGATTATGGATTTGCATTTCCCAACAATGAGTGGGCCAAGCCAGTAGAGGTCACTGACGAGTGAAACCAGTGCTGGTTGAAGAGGGAGTAACACCAGGTAAGCATCGGTCAGGTCTGGGTCCACCTTGTCATTATCTGTGTGGAAAACACATTTCATTAAGAGCATAAAAATCAGTGACAGTGTACATCTGTTAGGATCTTTTCTTTTAACAGCCAGAAACACAGTTTTCAATGTAGTAAGTAAACCCAATGTTAGACCATTTCCTTACAGTCAGTCCTTACTGAGTGCAGCTCAGCTAACACTCCTCAAGGAGAGACACTGAATCCAGCTGGTTTTCTTTGGACTTTGACATTTTTAGATTTTTTGACCAAAATGTATTGCTTTTTTGAACACCCAGCAATATTAAGGACATCATCCATGTCATTGGATTGTGGGACGAGGCTGGAGAAAACCCACACTTACACAGGGAGAACATGCAGACTCCACACAGAAGGGCCCTGAGCCGGATTCGACCTGGTTGTGAGGCGACAGTGCTAACCACGGCACCGGGCCCATTTTAAGGACATATGTGACATATTTTATGGATACTATGAAAGCTGTCTGATTACTATTGAGAATCAACATTTTCCTTTAATACATAGATTTAGATTCAACATTTAGATTTTAACATTTGAATTTAAATGGCTTGATTAATAAATGATAACTAAATAAACCCAAACTACAATATTAATATTGCAGATTATACAGTAAAACTGCTTTTCCAGGAATAACTTCTCTAAGAGTCAAGGTGCTACTGTGATATGATGCGTTCATGCTCACCTCCAAAGTGTGTAAATGTTTACAGCTGCAAAAAATTAGGATTTCGTTAAAAAGTGCAATATTGTTTGTCAGTTTTTTAAGAGAGTGAAACCTGAATGTATTATAAAATGTCAACTAAAATATTTCAAATAATATAAATATTTCATTTTTTTTTTTTAATTTTAAAATTAATAAAAAAAAAAAAAAAATATATAAAAAATAATAAAATATTTTAAAAAAAAAAAAAAAAAAAAAAAAAAAAAAAAATATTATTATAAAATTGGTGGTTTTTTTAAAATTGGGGGGGGAGGGTAAGTTATTTTTTGGGGTTTTTTTTTTTTAAAAAAAAAAAAAAAAAAAAAAAAAAAAAAAATGGTACTGTGGGCAGATGCTAAGTCCTGCAGGAACAGGAAATCAGCATCTCCATAAAGCTTGTCAGCAGACGGAAGCATGAAGTGCTCTAAAGTTTCCTGGTAGATGGCTGCGTTGACTTTGGACTTGATGAAACACAGTAGACCAACATCAGCAGATGACCTGACACCTCCCAAATCATCACAGACTGTGGAAACTTCACACTGGACTTCAAGCAACTTGGATTTGGTGCCTCCCCACTCTCCCTCCAGACTCTGGGACCTTGACTTCAAATGAAATGCAATGAATGCTACTGAACAGCATTCACACTAATTATGCATTTGCTATGAGACAACTGAACGCTGGGACTCAAGTCCTTTCATAATGACATCGACACAGTCACAGCAGTTGGGATCTTCGGCAACAAAATGAGAAACCTTGAAATCACAGCAGTTTTAAAGAAAACAACGAGGCCTTTTTAACAGCCAATGTTTTGACTCTTTTATTATTTTTTTATTATTCACAACATGAATTTACAAATTTAGTCATTACGGCTACAAAGTTACACTCAAAACTGAGCAGATATCATAGACAAAATGTACAGACAGTAACATAGAATTTTAAAAAACGTAATATAAATAAATTACAAAGCAAAGTAAAAAATTTGGCACAATAAATCATTACAAAAGAGTATGGCATAAATAAAACAGTCCAAAAAATTGAAATGATTGTTAGTTATGGGCCAGATAACTCTCGAGTGGTTTTTTTGCAATATTATAATATAATGTATATAATAATATGCAATATTACATATTTGAATTTAATTCATTTCAGGGACTTAATAGAGTTGAATTTCATTATAGTAGCATGTGAAGATAGGTTGGTTCCTTATGAATTTTGCCTTATGATTAAAGAAATTGGTTAAAATAAGAAAAATCAAGAATCATTAGATCCCTTTTTTGTCTTCAAATAAATGAAATACCAAAAATAAAACCATTATGAGCAATAGTAGGTACTGCTGTGGATTTGCTACTTAACCGTGCCATGGATCTGTTGTTTCAGTATCACCTTTAGAGAAAACACAATCCTTCAAAGCCAAATCTTAACCTTTAAAAGTCCCTGGAAGGCAAACAAAAAAATCATTCATTATGTTGTTGCGTTACGGAGAATACATTTGTAATTGCTTTAGATGCGCAACGAACTACAATTTAAAGAAACTGCGTCATTGCGCACATGCGCGTTCGGTACGCAGCATTTAGCGCAGCACTAGCGGTGTGAAGCCTGCTGACAGCTGTCCATGGTGCTGACTCAGGCAAATCCGTGTGAGAGAACCTCGTTTATCAAAAAAGAAGATGACCAGTACGGTCATATAACGTATAATATTGTGCTGTTATCCCCCACACATCACGTAGGAGGAAGGGAAATGTTATTAGTGTCGCATATTCGCCATGTTTATTTTATTTGTTGGCTGATTTATCGATCCAAACGGTGATATAAGCAAGCAATGAAAAATGAAAGCGCTATTTCCTACGGTATCCCACTCTTATTAGTGACACGGGGCATAGCCCCAGTCACTATTGCAGCACAGCAAGCTGTGCTACAATAGTGACTGGGGCGAAGCCCCAGTCACTATTGTAATCCTGCGCGTTTTTGCTTTTTATTATTATGCTTCATCTTATTCCACTTCCGCCTTTTTTTCGATTCGCTACTCCTCCTACAGTTTTGAGAGGACCCAGACAAATTATATATCAAAAATTGCGGCTCGGTCGGGAATGGTGTGCTATTTAACAGAATTCCAGTACGTAAATTTATCGCGACGTAATTCGCAAAAAACTACGAAAAATTGCGCATTGACAATGAATTGAATTTAATTAAAAAAAAAATCAATTTCTCGTCCATTTTTAAGTATTTTTAACTCAGTCATACTTTAACTTACAGAGTCAATTTTAGCATCCAGTTGGTGCTAATTTTTGGGAGAATATTTCAGTAAATTTATATATTTTTTATCTTTTCTACTTTTTGAAATATTTGATGTCAAAAAATGGGGTTTTGCATTTTTTGGCATTTTCTCAGAGTGTGTGACATCATCGCTAGAGGGGAGACGAGCCTCAACTCCTGACTGAAAAAAAAATTTCTAACTCGCTGCCATTTCCACAATTTTCACTCCACAGACATGATTTTTACATCTTCTGGTAGGTATACTCGTTGTGGTCGTAGACATGTCACCCTGGAGTCTGTCAGACTTATACTTTTGGCTAAAAATGGCTGGAAGTGACCGGAACTCCAGCAAAACTCCCCATTAGACTCCATTCTAATTTCGGCTGCCTTTTTGGAGAAGAGCAAAAGTGAGCAGTTTCTAAAACTGCGATGGTGGCCACATTTTTGACACTACAGACACAAAAACCACACTGGCTTGTTCGTCAGAGTCTTGTGGCTCGTAAAATGCTCTTATTTATGCTGTAGCAGTTACGGTTTTTGATTTATAGGCAGTTGTTTGGAACAACTGCTTCAGGCTTTTTCAGTGCAATCCTGTCTCCTCTAACCGCAGCTGTGAGGAGTTAGAGGTTGCCCTAGCAACGCTGGGGCGCTCCGCTCCTGGCCAGGCTCCCTAACACACACAGACACACACAGAGACAGACATAGGCGCGCGCACACACACACAGGGGGACATCTCCATATATGGAGAATTGGTTGAATCGTTCTGTTTTCTGCCCAGCAACTGCCCAGAAGTGGCTGATTACTAACAGGTGGTTCACATCACATTAAAATCTATGCTTCTTGTTATTGCACTATCCACTTTGCTGCTGTAACATGTTCATTTCTCCAGTGTGGGACATTAAAGGAATATCTTATCTTATCTTATCTTATCTTATCTTATCAGCCAATCAGATCACACATGCCAGTTGCCCACCTGTGATTGGAGGTTTTCTTGATTGCATAGTGTGAGATTGGAGACAGAAACTTGCCTTCAAATCCTAGTCAATATGGCTGCTGTGAAAAAGCTCTATTGTGCAGACTGAGTTTTTGCTGAATGGCGTTGCCGTAGCAAGGCGGCCATTTGGCGTGATTCGCCACATAACAGGAAGTTGTTGTAAGTTTAGCGTACTTTATCAGATCTGCTCCAAATTTGTCATCCGTGATGGCGGTCCAGGCCTGATGTCATTTATCTGACAACATAGACTCGGAGCCCCACCGCTACACATTGGCCACGCCCCCTTTCATAAGTCCTAAACCGTTTGTTGTGGAGTCTTGTGGGAGGTGTCATATTACTCAGCAGAGAGACCCTGTTTCATCGGTACGCGCGTCAGGTACTCGTCCCGGCAGTAGCCCCCGTGTCACTCTCGAAATTTCTGCAAGAAATTTTCTAGTTGTATTTGATATTTTGTTTTCACGACGCCTCTTTGTATGTAAGACCTCGTGGCGCAACGGTAGCGCGTCTGACTCCAGATCAGAAGGTTGCGTGTTCAAATCACGTCGGGGTCAAACCTTTTCAACCGCAGCCCTCTCATGATGGTGACATCTACATTGATACCGACTGTCTACTGTCAATCTAACTGAATATAAAACTATATTACAATAACACTAATAATATTAATTTATACTACACAATTAAATAGCAATCAGACGGTGCAGACATGTCTATTAACCAGTAGTGCAAATACCACTAGAAAAAGATATGAATTGAAAAAAGGGGAATTTGTTTGACCGATGAAAACAGTAAGATATTGCACATCAGAGAGTGCACATTGCTGCGCTGTATTGTTCAATATACACAAGTAGTAAATAAACACATACAGGAATAAAAATCTGCAAAGACTGTGTAGATGTGAACATGTGTAGTTCTATACGTATAAAGGGTGAAGCTGAAATGTGAAAATGTAATGTAAAGCTGGGTTGGGTTCATGTAACATAAAGTAATGTTGTCTGATGAAGCTGCACATGGTTTCTGTGGGGGAAACTACCCCATGCAAGGGCAGTAGACATAATTAAACTGAAATCATATTGACTTTGTTTGGAGTTGCTCTAATATTGGCATTTCATCTGAACGCCAGATGGCAACGAGACAGTTTAGTAAAGTGGTCTCAGATAATTAGTTCACAATGTGAGCTTTTTCGAAGGTGAATGTGTGTAACAAAGCACTTAAACTGCCTCAATGTCAGCTGCATTTGGGGGCAGACAATGTCATCGTCACATCTCGTAAAGTGTGGATGAGGTCTGAAAAGTTCTGACCCCGACGTGATTTGAACACGCAACCTTCTGATCTGGAGTCAGACGCGCTACCTTTGCGCCACGAGGTCACAACAAATGTCATGTCTGGGAAAGTTACAGCTGTGAAAAGAGTATGGCACAACACACTTCTTTCACTTACATTCAGTCATTCAGCTTCCCTGCACATTGTTACAATAATCAGATTTTTTTTTAAATAGACGTGTCACTCTGGTCTGTAAACAGGATTATCAGAAAACTTTAGCAGGAGAGATTGTTGGGGACTTGTGACCTCTTTTGACCAGTCACTAGGAGCCTGACCGGAGTGGTGTTCATTCCTGATCTTTTTCAGAGATTGTTGAGATGGACGCAAAGGAGAGCAGATTTAACATGACAGAGATTCAAATCAGAGGAGACAGATCGGTGGACTTGGACATATATTGTGCCAAATGTCTGTTTACTATCAGTGTATTAGCAGAAAACACAATCAAAGGCTCTGTCCAGTTAAATTTGCACTTACCAACCTTCAATACTTGACTTCCCCTGTCATTATTTTTTGCTATAAAACCACACTGGTGACCAAATTCAGTATACTGCCATAATTTCAGACGGTATTAAAGTCTCTCAGGGTATGAAATGGATATCCCCCATCTCTGTTTTGAAATTTTCCAGGTGAATCAAGATTGTGCGTCAACATGCAATGCACATAGAAACACAGCTGCCACCGTATAGTTATGTATATGCCCTGTGATGTGAGTCATAGATGGGATTATCTATACTAGGATTAGTAGGTAGAGGTCAAATGTCATATGCACAACAGGAAATTTTCATTTTAAATTCATTGGTTTTGTTGTTGGACTACATGAGGGTTCAAACAATTGCAAAACACAAAGTGTGCAAAACAGCAGCAGGCAGCTTTTGTAAATCCATGAAATCAGAGTGCTAACATCTCACAGTGTACACTGAGCCCAATTCCCACACACACAACAATTACAGGCTACAAACTTAATCCAAACAAAGGAGATTCCTGGAAAGAATACAGAGTTGAGATGTAATACTGCTAGCAGCCTGCAGATGGGGCTGTTGAGCTTTTACAAATACCATCTCGTTCAGCAGTGAAGCTCACTTTAACCATACAGGTTGTAGGACACAGGAATGATACTTGCATATAATGCCAAAAAAATAACCAGTCTGTAATTAGCTGAGAGCCACCTGTTACAACTTGACACTTGTTTTGAGACTTAGCAGCTTAAAATCTTTTTTTGCAAATCATTTTTTTCATGTTCTGCTTCATTAGCTGAAGGTATGATTGCATTATCGCCTTGAGCTGTTCGTGATTTATTATGGAGCGACGGTGCTCTAGTAGCAGCTGCTAATTGGTGTCATTAAGGGAACTTTAACTAACCCAAAAAAGCACACGCCTTATTTTCTATTAGACTGTAATGACGGCGGAAATGTGATTTAAGTCATGTTAGACAATGATTAGTGTGATTTAAACCACACATCTGTAGTGTCTATTGGCATGAACAGGTGCCAACATCAGCTAATTGCTGTATCTTCATGTGCAGACTCACATGGAGCCGTCTGGTGAGGAATCGTGCGAGAACTAGACAAAGATGAGGATGAAAATAGGTTACAAAACACTGGTGTTAGCCTCCTCTAAAAGATTAAGAGCACTGAATCTGAAAAGGTGCAATATCGGATTTAATAATGCCAGACAGATGATGTAAATGGGTATTGTATGTTTAGTTTTATGTTTATGTTGCATGAAATGTCCCAATGATGTCATACTACAGTTTCCCTTTATTAGCTGCCAACCAGGCAAGTGCCTTAAAATTGTATTCTTTCTAACAGCTGGCAGGGGGCAATTCCTCTGGTTGCAAAAAGTCTGATTGTATAGACGTCTATGAGAAAATGAGTCTGCTTCACACTGATTTGTTACCTCAGTGAACATTGCAAACATTAGTTAATGGTCTCAGTTGATAGTTTCAAGTCTTCTTCAATACAGAATGATTTTCATTTAGTAAATTATAGTACCATTTAGAGTCAAATAGACCATAAAGCAGGGCATGCTTTAGGGTGGGACTACCTTATGATTGACAGGTCGCTACCACGGTGTTGCCCAGTCCGGGAGGGCGTTTTTGTTTTACAACTTAAAACCTTTCACAGTGTGTTTTCAGCTCATGAAACTTATTTGTAACAGTTTGGTCATGTCTTATTCAGTGTTTGGTTGTACTTAGCTCCACATTCTCATGTCATTTTTTGTTTGAAAAAAACAAGATGGCGACGGCCAAAATGCCGAATTCGAGGCTTCAAAACGACGTCACGGTGACTGCGTCCACTTTTTATATACAGCCTATGGTCCTCTGCTAAACTTCATCAGCTACTTTTGTTGGCCAGTAGTCCTGATTGTGGCTCTACAGCAACCGTCTCAAGTTTAAACATTTATAAATTTATAACACCAAATTTTCTATGCTACTCTTCAGACTGTCCTCCACAAAAGAGATTTGTTTGAGATTTTATTTAATGATCAGAAATTGAGCCCACAGTGCGCCAAAACGTGTTGTGTAAATACATCTACTGCAAAATCTAGATGAAGAATACATTTGTCTTCATGACAGAAATTTTGACACTTGTTTGAAATCATTTGCTTTTCCATGCAACCCTGGCGATTGCCCCAGTCATAGTGTGAAGCAGCAGCAAGATCACCACTTACCCTTAGTGTCTAAGGTTGTGAGTATGAGACCTAGGTGAGTCAGAACAAACATGCTAGCGCCTTAAATATTTCATGATAATGGACACTCCCGTGTTTCCCATTTGTCTTTCTCCTCTTCCGTTTTTCATCTTCCTCCTTCTTCTTACTCAAAATGACTCACAGCTAGAATGTATATAGCCCTGCAATGAACTGGCGACCAGTTCAGGGTGTACCCGCCTTTGCCCAACGTCAGCTGGGATCGGCTCCAGCTCCCCTTACTTCTACTAAAGCACTGCAAAACACGATCAAGCCACCTTTAATGTATGTGACCATCAAACCTGCTATGTTCAGCCTCTAATGATGATTTGATATATCTATTATGAGCTGTCTTCAAAGCCTTGTTTTACTGCAACTGAACTGTGTACTCTCGTATGTTCTTTGTACCTGATGTTCTGTCTTGGGCCTGCCCTTGACATGCATGTTCTTGCACCACATGAGCATCTGTAAGTATGATAGAAATGTTCGGGATAACTTGTAAACCGTCCCTCAGTTGACAGCCAAGCCCACATGTTTACTAATAATAGGTTTTATCAATAAAAATTCAAGATGCCTTCAATAGAGGAATACAGAAAGGAGGGATTCGAAGTTGCTGGCAGAGATAGAGGAGGTAAATTACACACTTATGAATGAATGAATCAGTGTGTAGTGCTGAATTCTCCGGTGGTGAGGTAAGTCTGTGATGACAAAGTGATGTGTCAGGAATGACCTCCTCCACTCTGCGCGCCGTGCTGGAGCACGTCTGAGGAGGAAGTAACACCTCGCTGTCAGCTGACAGCTACAGCTAGCTGCCCTGCTGCCGCTCCTCTCTCCGGACAAGACAAGTCTGCAAATTGCAGAGAGGAAGAATTTGGATTTTCACCACACATTTTCTGAGGTTCAGACCTCATTATCCATACGTGTTTCGGTCAGATTCTTAGAAGCGCTGCCATGTCCAGGATATGAACCAGGGCCCTCACTTCACGGCGGGAACACCGGCCCTCTCGGGTCACGAGCCCCAGCGAAGCTGCACTGTCTTCATTCCCACCACCGTCTCCTCCTCCCTGCATTCCTGATGTGCAGTGAACACAACAATCCAGACTCATCTTACTCTAGCAATGGAGCAAATAACTGAATTGTTTCCTTTGCTCATTGGTGTCCTCTATCTCTCAGCTGGATTTCATGCACCGAGCAACAAATGTAAACTGGCATCTGACTATGTCATCTGTATTGAACTGTAAAAGAAAACTACACTCGGCAGATAATGATGTCAAATAAATATGAACGCTGTGCGGCTTGGGTGTCGGTTTTCAATAGACACACACATTTAGCTTATGAATGTGGATGTTAGTGAGTTTTAGGTGTCACACCAGGAATGCAAAGGTGAAGAAATATTCCTTAAAGTCATCAAACTCTCCTTAATCTGCTCTTTAAAGGGGTGAGTGTTCTGACCACCAGGGGGAGCATTATGTTTGTGAAACAGAAAGAAGGTACCTGACTGAATATTTTCTATTTTTAGTATAAATCATCACATGGCTTGACCCTGACATGATATAAACACACAGCCTTCAGATATGGATTAAGACGTTGTGCCACAAGGTCAGGACACCTGGAAATATGGCATTACAGACTTCAGTCCCACCCTGATTTCATGATGTCTAAAGAAAAGGAATAGTCCCATTTGTAGGCTACACTCTTGATCAAGAGCGAGAAACAAACAAAACTGAGAGCATTGGGGGAATAAAACTATTTGAGCAGTGATAGTGTAATTTGTAAAAACGGCTGTCGGTCTTGCGTTCGTGTTCGTGTTCACTCACTTGGATTACATTGGATCATAAAGAATAAGAGCTGCAGGGAGGATGTGGAGCTCCACAGAAAGGTTGCAGCTTTTATCAGTAAATTGGGTCATGTAAATTCAGCCTACGGGCCCATTTCTCATTTTGCACTGCAGTTCAATAATGTAGCCATATACATAACGTTAATGTATGCTTTGCAATATTAAGGTGTAAGTCTCCATCTGAGAACGGCTCTTACAACTCATTCTGCTTGGGAGTTCAACTCACTCAACTCAGCCTGTCTGTTCTTGTTTTTTATCTGTTTTTATTAGCGTTATTTTATAGTGATCGGTTAGCTTTTGCCTTTTTAAAATGATAGTTTTGTTTTCTGTATTTCCCCTTTTTTGTTACTGTTTCTCTTTACGGTATGTTGAGGGGAAGCCTGTTGTATAAACCTGTGGCTTCTTGACCTCTACTGTCACTTTTTTTTACTATTATTATCTGGACTTTATGAATTTTTATGTGTGCAAAGAACAAAAAAAAAGAATTTCAACCTCTGGTTATATGATCCATGTGCTGAATCACCCAAGCAGTCACAGATACAGCCAATCCAAGTGTGGTAACATGTTGCAAAAGACCTGCAGTGCTTAACCTGAGCTTGAGCCTTGAGGGTTTCCCACAGTTACCTAACCATAACTCCCAAACTCACAGATCTGCACCTGATAAGATATGTGTCTGACTTCAGAGGAATCCCATATAACGTGTTTGTGTAGCAGGTAGATGTGCATCAGGACAGAATGTGTGCAGCGACACGACACTGCTGATGTATTACTGTGTGAACCTCTAGTCAGGAAAACAACTGTGAATTTGATTTGAAGTATTCTTCAAACCGAGGCACCTGCCCCAGGTAAGGCTGGATCATCGGCCCTAATAACTCGAAGTTGCGTTGTGAAGTCTAAAAGTCAAAACTTATATGAGGAAAACATTAAAAAAAGATGGGTTAGATGTAATCATTTCCAAAATTCACAACATGTTTTTATCTAATGAAAATTTAAGGACTCATAAGGCAATAAGGACTCATGTGCAACTATGTCATCTGCTTGAATTATAGGAACCGGACAATTATTTATTGATATAAATGGACATACTTCTGGCTTTATTTTTATTTTTTCTTATTTCTCTTTTCTTTTTCTATTATGTATATACTAAATTATTACTTTTTTATTTGTATGAATATTGTTTTTAAATCTATGCTTATCTTCTATTGCACTATCCACTTGCTGCTGTAATGGGTAAATTTCCCCACTGTGGGACTAATAAAGGAATATCTTATCTTATCTTATCTTAATCTGTGTTTGTTGGCGTTTAGCCTTTCAAACTGCTCTTCTGCTGGCTGCAAAGGGTGGCATGCACTGATGATATGTTATAGCTAATAAAAAAGACTAAATCTTTTCATAAACAGTAGCTTTATTCAGATTGGGGATTTTGTTTGAGGATGTGTCATTTCTGTTTTCAGAATTTTAGTTGGTGGCAGGGCTCGGATTTTCTTACATACGAGTAGGAGGGGCTTCAATGAAAATAGGTTGGAAATCACTCACAAACAAATTATCACAAACTAAAAAGGGGAAAAGTAGGAATATGCTGGTTGGTTTTCTAGGACTCTGAGCAAAATGGGTTTGGGTAACATGAGGGGACCCCAGGACCAGCTCTAGCCCTTTTGGTGCCCTTGGTGAAATTCTTATTTGGAGGCTTGGACCTTTTCATTATGAAGAAATAAAATGTGAAAATACTAGATATCCCCATCTCCTTACATCTGCCCGTCTAGCGATCTTACATTTTGGGCCATTGTCACTAACGGCACCGTATCCCCTAGCGAGCACAACCACAGTGTGGTGTTCAAGTGCACCCAGGCAGGTGGGAAAGTGTGAGAAAAAGACAAAAAGTAGTGAAAAGATTTAAAGTTTCTTTCTTTCTTTTATTTTATCTCAATGTAAAGCATTTTTTTTGGCCTACCCAGAGGGTGGTGCCCTTGGCGACCACCTATATGGCCTATGCCTTAAACCGGCCCTGCATGGGCCCATTATTTCCACCTTAAAGACTGTGGAATCTCGATTAAAGTCCCTGATAATACTGGAAATAAAAATGTGGTTTAAAGTAACTTATATTACTGCAGTCACAATCACCGAGACAATATGAAATCAACAACAATCTGTTCATAAGGGGTTTATTTTTAACTTTTCCATTAGGCTTCTAGTGTAGACCGAACAAAACATTGTAAATTGAGATGTTACGCAACTTTCTGTGATAAGAAAGCAAAACCATGTAAAGTGGCTTTCGATGGGTTTGCCCTCAGCTCCAACCTGCAGCACATTGCAGCCTATTGGTTGGTGCTGGAAACATTCTTGGAGCCTGCTCTGACATGTGGGCGCACTCGCAGTGTCAGTCCGGTGGTGCGCTCTCTCGCTGGAGAGGCTCTCTGTTGGGAACTTTCTGTAAGTGAGTCGACGCGGTACGCGGGGAGGACGCCACCCAGATCCAATGCTGGGCTCCGAGGACGCAGGACACAAAGACAACTTCACTCTTCACAACAGCTGGGGATTTGTAGTTTCCACGCACCGGGGATGGTTTCCGTCGTTTTGACGCGGCTTTTTCCTCACTGGAATTAACGCGGCGGAGGTGAAATGAAAGTGACGGTGTGTTTCGGGAGGACCCGGGTGGTCGTTCCGTGCGGAGATGGGAATATAAAAGTCCACAGCCTTATCGAACAAGCGGCTATGAGGTACAAGAAGGCGATCGCGAAGGTAAGGCTCTGCTCCCGGTGTGCTTTTGTAACGCTTCGCCCCGCGGAGCAGCAGCACGCTGCGAGCTCCACACTGGAGCCTCAACATGGCGCTCCTCTAGGGCCGAGGGAGAGGGACACGGTGGGCAGAGGAGTGCCAGTGGCTGCCCCTGGAATCAGAGCCAGTGGGGACCCCCAGGGGCCCCCAGTGGAGGGAGGGTGGGCAACTTTTTTATGTCTGAAGTGATACCAGACTTTCATCATGGCAGTTCACTCTTTCCTCCACAAGGGATCTAAAAATGGTGAAGCAAATGGGCTTTCCTTCTGTTCACTTGTGTGTCTGTTAGTGGAAAAGTTCAGGAAACACTGGAATTGACTGAAAAGTGTCCATCCAGTGCAGCAATGAGGATGAAATGGGAACAAAATAACCCACTGTGTGTGTGCAAGTACTGGAGTTCAGGAAGTCACAGTGAAAACAAGCAGACGTTAAAATGAAATATATATTAAATAAGGCAAACAGAGTTGACACAATAATAAGGCATTAACGCAAATGTGTTTGAACGCCACTAATGTCTTTAATGCATCAAGACAGCTTGAGATTTTTAGGTTGTAGCAGGCTCAGTTTTAAAGCTAGAATGACTATATACTGTATATACATTATATGGCATCACATTAAACTAGAAAAACTAAGAAAGCCATTGGTGTCATACAAGCTTGTTGCAAAGGAAGTTAAACTAGAAAATTTCTTGCAGAAATTTCGAGAGTGCACGGGGGCTACTGCCGGGACGAGTACCTGACGCGCGTACCGATGAAACAGGGTCTCTCTGCTGAGTAATATGACACCTCCCACAAGACTCCACAACAAACGGTTTAGGACTTATGAAAGGGGGGGTGGATGGGGGGAGCGGTGGGGCTCCGAGTCTATGTTGTCAGATAAATGACATCAGGCCTGGACCGCCATCACGGATGACAAATTTGGAGCAGATCTGATAAAGTACGCTAAACTTACAACAACTTCCTGTTATGTGGCGAATCACGCCAAATGGCCGCCTTGCTACGGCAACGCCATTCAGCAAAAACTCAGTCTGCACAATAGAGCTTTTTCACAGCAGCCATATTGACTAGGATTTGAAGGCAAGTTTCTGTCTCCAATCTCACACTATGCAATAAGAAAACCTCCAATAAGGTGGGAACTGGATGTGTGATTGATTGGCTGATAAGATAAGATAAGATAAGATAAGATATTCCTTTAATGTCCCACACTGGAGAAATGAACATGTTACAGCAGCAAAGTGGATAGTGCAATAACAAGAAGCATAGATTTTAATGTGATGTGAACCACCTGTTAGTAATCAGCCACTTCTGGGCAGTTGCTGGGCAGAAAACAGAACGATTCAACCAATTCTCCATATATGGAGATGTCCCCCTGTGTGTGTGTGCGCGCGCTATGTCTGTCTCTGTGTGTGTCTGTGTGTGTTAGGGAGCCTGGCCAGGAGCGGAGCGCCCCAGCGTTGCTAGGGCAACCTCTAACTCCTCACAGCTGCGGTTAGAGGAGACAGGATTGCACTGAAAAAGCCTGAAGCAGTTGTTCCAAACAACTGCCTATAAATCAAAAACCGTAACTGCTACAGCATAAATAAGAGCATTTTACGAGCCACAAGACTCTGACGAACAAGCCAGTGTGGTTTTTGTGTCTGTAGTGTCAAAAATGTGGCCACCTATCACAGTTTTAGAAACATGCTCACTTTATGTCTTCTCAAAAAAGGAAGGAAATTAGAATGGAGTTAATGGGATTTTTATTCACTAAAATTTAAAAATAATCACATGACAGTTTCAGGGTGAAATGTCTACGACCACAAAGAGTATACCTACCAGAAGATATAAAAATCTGTCTGTGGAGTGAAAATTGTGGAAATGGCACGAGTTAGAAATTTTTTTTTCAGTCAGGAGTTGAGCTCCTCTCCCCTCTGCGATGATGTCACACACTCTGAGAAAATGTCAAAAAAGAAAAAAAAAAAAAAAAAAAAAAAAAAAAAATACACTGACAACTGATGTTTGGGTTGTAGTTAAAATATGTCTAAATCTGGACGAGAAATGATTTTTTTAATTAAATTCAATTGTTATGATTTGAGCATTTTTTCGTAGTTTTTTCATTACGTCGCGATAAATTTCGTCTGGAATTCTTTAAATACCCCATTCCCGAGCAAATTTTAAAAAAAAATTTTTTGGGCCTTAAAAATTTGGGGGGGGGGAGAAAAAAAAAAGGGGAAAAAAAAAAAAAAAAAAAAAAAAAAAAAAGGAATAATAAAGGGGTCCTTAGATGTTGTGAGGGGCTGAAAAAAAAAAAAGAAAAAAAGAAAAAAAAGGGTCCCTAAAAGGGGAGAATGGACAATAAGGAGGAAAAAAGGGGTTGATTGCATATTTTATATGCTAAATGCAGTACCTGTTAGGGTTTCTGGATAATATTTGTCATTGCTTTGTGTTGCTAATTGATTTCCAATCATAAATATATACATAGATTTGCATAAAGCAGCATATTTCCCCTCTCTCATGTTGATAAGAGTGTTAAACAAATCCTTTAAGGTACATTTTTATAAAAATGTGTGATTAATTGACAGTCACGTGATTAATTGCAATATAAATAATTTAATTGATTGACAGCCCTACTATTAAAATATAGTAAACGTAAAAGTCCCAAATGTCCATGTCTCCGTCTCACAACACAGCTCCTCAGTTTTATTTAAAAAGTGCTACTTGGCCAGTGGAAAGCCTACCCTGTGTATCACTGGAGAAACCCCACTTTGCACTCATCGCTCTTTGCAATTACATGCTGACAAAAAAGTTTTAAAGTTCATCCAAGTTTCATCCATTGAATGACGGAACGCATGACTGTGTGAAACCCCCGCGCCAAATCTGAATGAAGCCTGACTGGGACACTGATTGCTTTTCCCTTTGTGGGTTTCTATTGGCTGAGCTTTAAAGCCCATTACATGACTAATGAATGAATTAAAGTTTGGTACTGTTTCCATGGTTAGTGACAGCATTCTGTCCTCTCTGCCAGTGGGTGGTATTACCATTGGCTAGGGCTTGTTTTCAAGGGCTTGGCATACCCACGCTGGTTGCACCAAGTTATTTCTTTTCTGTGTTGTAGCTTTGTAAAACCTACAAGCCTCTCTGTTTTAGAGGGAAGAACTTTCAGTAACCTTTAGACAGGTTTTAGAAAGATCCATATATAGTGATTATAGTGTTGACAGTTGAAACTCCATGTTGGCAGATTTAACTTCCGAGAAGAGATGAATATTCACTGTTGCACCTCAGTAGTAGATTTTACCACCGTAAGCAAACAGTGATGAAGTAGGTCAACATTAACAGTCATTCTTGAAGAGCACATCCTCCCTGCATACACACTAGCAATCACACACGCATCTACTTCTATATTTACCAGTGCTTGATGGTTTCCCATGGTTCAGCAGAACAGAGGCGACTGGTCCATTGATCCATGCTGTGGTGCTGTAAATGTAGAAGTGTAAGCTTCCTCTCTGGAGAACACTTACTTGGCTCGGGGTCAACACCAACTACTGTATCACAGGCCAGCCAAGACCTTTGGATGACAGGAAGACGTAATAATCACACATAGCAGGTCAGTATTCCTGCAGTTGACAGCAACCTGCTTGAATTAAAACGGCAAAAGTACAAGAACAGTAAAACAAAAGAAAAGTGAAATAGGTATCTGTCACATTTCAGAAGCCTCAGACTGCAAAGGCGCATTCTGCACCTGATAAATGTTTAAAAAATGTCAGCTAAGGGCCACTTTTGGGTATTGGCGGCATGCTAGAATAGATACGTTGTCAAAAAGATTTGATGCTATGAAGATGCAACCGCCTTGCAGAATGCAGCCTCTCTGAGGTCGCTTTTCTACCTTTAGTTTGATTCCTCTGGACAGGCACCAGCGTTTGACTGACGGCTTTCACACCAGTCTAAACCAGAACAACCAAACAGGCGAGTGCACCGACGTTTGTTTGAACTGCACCAAATAGGATAGTTGTGAAAGCACTTTTAAGCCCCGTTTACACTGCAGGAACTTTCCCCTGGACATACTGTTAGAACCTTTTCATGCATTTCAACTGCAGGCCAGGGTCTAAATTATATTCTGGGGACATTTTCTGGGGACTTTTTACCCCCAAAGAAGCCCTGGTTGGGGGCTTGTACAGGAACTTTATGGGGGGTTTGGGGATTTTACCGCTTTGGTGAGGATTTCTCTTTGCTTGATAACATTAAAATTAAAAGTAGACTTTGCTGTGGCCTTCCAGACTCATTTTAAAAAAGACAGTGGCTGTACTGTGAATGGGAAGAAAAAAGTTATTCACCGATTCCTTTTAGTTCCTTGAAAAGTAGTTCCTGGGACTAAAATTACCAGGAACTTCTTGGTAAAAACAAGGCTTTAAAGGAAGTCAGAATTGATCATTATCTGATTTATCTGGAGGCAAACTGAAAGGATATTAGAAGCACTTCCAGCTGAAATCTCTTCAACAACTACTTCACATCCGCCTCTTCTCTACCTTCCTTCTCTATACTTAAAGCTGATCTCCACCTTCTTTCTGCCTGACTCTTCATCCGCCTCTTCATTATGCATGAACCATCGTGGGTTGCATCATTATCTGTCACATGTATTATTGCTGTGACAATCCTGCGATTAATCTTGTGGCCTCTTAGTTACCTGTAACATCAGCGATCTGTGACATTAGACTTATTCTCTGCTGTGAATGAGCTGAGCCCAGACAATGTCACATGCTGTGCCGTGTACCTGATCTTTTCTGGGGACTCCCGAGGCCTTCGTCACAGTCTGAGTGGGACCAGAAAGTACGCATCAATCAACCACTCGAGCACCATTAACTTCAGAGTCAGTGTGGTCGCCCATTATGCACAGTCATGAAGGATTCATGCTAAATGGCTTTTCAAGCTCCTCGTCCTGCCTTTCTTTTCCCAGGGCTGTTCATTTCAGCGCTTTGCCAGTCAAGGAATAACCACATTTTTAGCCATGTACGCAAGAGCAATATGATGCTTTTTGTTTGCTTTCCTTTTGGCATCCAAAATAACATGTGGACGCGACAGTGAGGTCCAGATCTGTACTCGTACAGTCTGGCTACACCGTCAGAGACATAAAACTTCAGAACAGTCAGTCACTGCATCCATAATTTGTGGCTCAAACTCTTTGAAGAGCTGCATCTCAAGATCCTATTTGTCTCTGCTTTCCCACAGTTGCTCAGCCTAAATGGAGGCTAAGGCCTTAAAGCACATAATTGGCCTTTTCCCTCGCAAAATTCCACAAATTCGGGCTTGCAGACATGTCACAGCAAAGTAAAGTTGTTGAGATACACAGATGCACAGTATCCTTAGGGGACAACATGGTTAAGGAAAAACAAAGTGCATGTATCTCCCCCCTCTGTCATCATGCACTACATCAGCAACATATGATGAGCACGTGTCCCGTGGTTCCACGATGTCTGAAGACAAGCCCATGATGCAATGATGGATCTGCCTTTACAGCACATAGAGATGCATATGACATCAATTAGAAAATGTTAAAAGGCGGTAAAAGAGGTTGACCTAACAGTGACTGTGTCCACTGGGCGCATATTGAAGTAATTGATTAAGTAAGATCAAGTAATATTTTGATTTATTTGATTTAGTATGAAGTCCGAAGGGCCCTAAGAAATCAGTTTTATTTTTTGTCTGAATTCTGTGTCTTCTGTTGTAATTTTTCTGTATTCTGTGTTTTAGGATTGAAGCACATTTTGTCATCAGAAAAGAATAAAAACTTTTAATACAACAATTCATAAGAAAGTATTCAAGATTTAATGAATATTAATGAATCTGATGTAACACAACATTGCCTTATTTTTTTTTATCAACGAAAGTGCTTCAGTACAACTATAAAACATCTTAAAGTGCTCTAAATGTAGCTGTTCGTGTTGAATTCTTCAGCTTTTTGGATGACTAACAGGTGCTCTCATTGGCTGTAGCTCTCCGACAGGTCAGATATTTAACCTCTAGGTGATCCTTTGGCGAACCACTCGGCTCGCGTCTTCGAACAGCGAGCGCCGAGCCAATGCTAATTTGTCTCTAACCTGGAGCTTTGGTCCAAAACCTGCTGGTGAGTGGAAAAGCAGGGCTAAAGTCATGTAATGTGAACAATGCTAGTCGTCTGAGATGGCCTCTCTGACATGACTGTGTGTGTCGCTGCCTTGCTGTCACTGAAACGTCGACACCTAGAGTAGAGGAGAGAAGCAACAGCTTTCTGTTCAGTCAGCTTAGTGCTGTGTAAAAACGCTTAGAATGGCAGGGAAAAGTTGGATTTTCATAAGTTGTCTGTGCTATTTCATATATATCCATTTTTATCATCAGATTCCTCCAATCCTGTCCATGTTTTTCTTCATCACAGGAATCACTGGGCCCTAAGACTGGTAGCACAAATTGCCATTTGTTAAGTAAGGTTTAGAGATGCTCTTGGAGCCAGGCTATCTGTTTCCCCGTTTCCAGTCTTTATGCTAAGTTAAGGTAATCGGCAGGCAGACAGCGGTTGGCGGTACCACGGATTAGCACTCTGTGGCTCACATTACCGCAGTTTCACATGCGTGTCGGAGATCTACGGTGGCCTTCAGGTAACGTTTGGCTTGTCTGTTCTGGGCTACTGGAGAAACATGGTGGCGCAACATGGCGGACTCTATGAAGAGAACCCTCTCTCTAAACCAACAACTATTCCCAGTTTCAGGTGATTATACACTAAATGAAAACATGAATATTATATTCCATTTCTGCTAATAGATCCCCTGAAATGGTCCACACCTTTAACAGCTGTGAATTATAGTTGCGTTTTATTTTTAATTTTTCTTGTTCTGTTAATCAGTGTCAAAAGTGCAAAACTACTGTATCTACTGTGAGTTAAAGACGGCAGCATCATACCCAGCGATAGACCAAATACTGTAAATTGTTTGAGGCGTATGAATTAGTACAGTACAGCTCCTTGGAACCACGGCACCATGAACACACTGACATCACACCTTGCAGGCTGCCCGTCGCTGACCCCTGACCTCAGGCTCCCAGTCTCTCTGGCTCCTTGTCAGTTCGAAGCACGTCGGCTGTTGAGTAACTTTTAGCTGATGAGAAACAAATAGCGTTGGGAAGCCGCTCCCTGTCGCTGTGATCAGGATAGACACTTCTTTGCTGCAGGGCAAAGTTAGACAAGTCAGCATCGGTCTGTGACATAATATTTACCACCAAACTGATGCTGATTTGCAGGAAAAGTGAGAGACAGGACACCCTCATAAACGTGAACGCATTTTCAAAGAAGGAACGAGCAATGCTTTTATGGAAAATGCAATGAACGGTTGAATTTGTTTCCGTCAAACAACACTTGTCTGTTCTGGGAATCATCAGCTTTGACTAAAAGTACAACTAGACTTTTTAATCCTCATGTATTCCCCGGTAAGGACCTAACAGTCGGCCAGTGTAGTTGCGCTGACACACAGTGCAGAGCGAGAGTGGGAAGTGGCACTGGAAGAGTTGTCAGTGCTCATTAGCTCACTACACTCAGCAGCTCACTGCTTATGTAATAGACAGGAGCTGCTGTATGTGAGCAGGAATATTACAGTAGCGGAAGGTAATTGGGGGATTATTATGTGCGTGGACTGTTCGAGGCGGAGCTGTACAGGCCCTGTGGGATGATGGGATGCATCGTGATTGATGGTAACCGAGTCAGAGTCGTTCGGTTCAACTGTGGTCAAGCAGCAGAGATTTTTGAGAGTTCAACTCCACCACAGCGAGGAAGGGAAAGAGGATGTGGACTCAATAACCTCTCTTCCTCTTGTGTTCTCCCGTGACTTTCCTTCAGTTTTCCATCCTCTGCTCCTCTCACATCTTCATCTCTCTTTCTCCTCCTCCTTCCAGCCGACTGAGCAGTGTCCTTTCTGTCGTACTTATTCCTTCCAGGGGAATCGCTGCTTGCCAGTCTTTGACCCTGTCACTGTGTGCCTACTGAGATAAAATAGCGAAACACTTCAGGTACTATACACAATGTCAAAAATCTGCAGCAGTCATAGAACATGCAGTGGTGTTTGCAGAAAACAGATTATACAGTGCGAAATAGCCTGTAATTTCACATGGAGGCTGGTAACAGCGTGTTTATAGTGTAGTGGTGACAGTAAATGGAGGAACAGACCAGTAGTTAAATACCAGTCTAAAAAGAGAGAT
This sequence comes from Pterois miles, assembly GCA_947000775.1. Classification (NCBI taxonomy): domain Eukaryota; kingdom Metazoa; phylum Chordata; class Actinopteri; order Perciformes; family Scorpaenidae; genus Pterois; species Pterois miles. Next base: position 315,824 of record CAMQGK010000391.1, read on the forward strand.
CTTAAACTTCAAATTGAAATGACTTCAATGTAAGTATAGTTCAGCAGTGTAGAAACACATACAGTACAGTCTGTTATAAAAAGCTGGACAATGACGTGTATTTATTGTTATTTCCGTGCACAGCTCAAGCACACTGAGATGAAACAGTATCTATGAGGTTAAAGGTCTGACTTTTTTTGAAAGTTCCTATTCATATTGGATGAACAGTGCAGTTTTATGGTCAAATATTGGGATGTTCTTGACTGTCAAATTCAGCCACTTAAAGCAGCAGTAGGTGTGATTGGAGCAGATACGATTCAAGAAAGTTATTTCTGTAAAGCAGTTACTATATTCTGTCAGTAGTGCATGAGACATACAATCCATGTCTCTGTGTGCTCTGGTGCTCCCAATGCCATCTGCAAGATTTCACAGACCGGAGGAAAACAGCCAATCAGAGCCGAGCTGGAGCCTCATGTCTCCGAGTAGCTGTCAGTCACTGACAAACTCTGATCAAATGGTCAAACTAGGCAGCGCTGATCAAATATGAATCAATATTCTGTTACTGTAATGCCTAGTTCTTGCATAAAATGTTTTCAGAAACATCTTGTAGTTCCTGTTTAGCTGCAAAATGAGAAAGTTTGTGAGCTGGCAGCTCTTGAGGAAATCCCAAGCACCACCCACCAGCCGGAACACAGCCAATAGGCACACTCTCTCTCTCTGAACTAACCTGTGATTGGTCAAAGTCTTCTGTCATGAGCTACATTTTTTTAAAGCCTGAAAACAGAGCCAATTGTAGTTGTCTCTCAGATCACTTGAATTACAATATGCTGATTTTTTTAACCCAGTGATGCCAAAAAAATTGTGAACATAAGTTTCTCTCTCAAAGCCAGAAACCAGAGAAGGAAGTCCCCAAGTTGTGATGTCATAGGTTTAAAGTCTGGAGCTGCTCTGTTGACAATGAGCGGGAGATGTTTGCTTTCTCTTTTATACCCGAATGAGCTTTATTCTACTGTAGTGTTGTCAGTTGTGAAACACAAAATGTTCCCATATACTCAGATCATTCCCCTGGGAGCTCTCAGTGTCATCTGTAACATCTTTCCCTATTCATTGTCTATGGAGCAGCTCCACTTCATACCCTGTGACATTAAAAGTTTGAGTTTTAGCACTGGGATTTCACGTTCACTGATATGTCTGGCCTGTCTTACACCATAGTAATAACATGCATGAATTTTCAAAAAAGGCCATAGCTCCTCCTTGAAGTGTATGTTACATAATTTGTCCAATTTAAATCTGGGGGACTAGGTGCAAAACATTTCCTACACCGTTCACCTGTTCTGAAACAAGTCCTTCAAATAATTGATGAAAGTTGCTTCAATTGAAACTGAAGCACAGAGTTAAAACAACAAAAACTGCCTGAAAAATCCAGTCCAGATACATGACTGCACTGTAGGTGCTACAGACTTGCGGGGCTTTGCATGTGGGTCAGTGTCTAGGAGAATTTGAGAGCACTTCCCATACGACCCGTCTGGCTGACTGACTAAACGACTGTCTGGCGAGCTTCCCTCCCCACATGGACGGCACCAAGGACAATGACACCACACCGAGTCCCTTATCTCTCCCTAACGGTGCCTCTCTCTTCAGGGTCAAACTGAGATGACCTTTGGGCTTCCCCCGCTGGCTTGCATGCATCTCAGGTGTACGCACAGGTGCTGATATATGGTTTGAAAATTCCCGCATGCAAAGACTTGTGACTGCAGAAAGCAAAGCATCAGCTACTCTGGATGCTGAATTGCTTTGCAAAGCATTGAACATTACAAGCGAAGCCGGGAGAATTTCTGGCTGTAGCTGCTAAACACAGCAATGCAAGCCGGCCACATGCCATAATGGTAAGTCTGAGTATGTCATAGCCATGCCAAGCCATTGCATGACTGGTTTTTCCAGCTATATTCTGTGTTGGGGCATTCAGGGTCAGTTTGTCACTGCTGATGTGGTTTTAGTAGTTGCTTCTTTGTGTTTCTGTTTTTGCTGTGTTTATCAACTGCCCTTGAGCTGAATGACACAAATTCCTTTTTGCTGTCAACTCATTTACAGATTTTACAGGATTTGACACTGTGGTGAGAAGCTTGTGGTGAATGTGTGGGTGTGTTTATGCATCTGTGGATGTTTTCTATGCGGGCATATTTATATTCTATCAGAGAAAATGTGGCTCCATTCAGACATACCTTGGTATGACCATGCTGACATATCAAACACTTACAGTTAATTACATTTGCCATGTACTGTACAGCCAGTAGGACCTGGAGATCAAACTGCTGACCTTGTAGTTAAAGGAGGACCCGTGCTTTCCGCTGAGCAACACCCCCCCCCCGAAAAATGTCTTTCGTTGTCGGCAGGATTCGAACCTACGCGGGGAGACCCCAATGGATTTCTAGTCCATCGCCTTAACCACTCGGCCACGACAACCCACACGCATGCACTCACTCTATCACACACACAAACTCTGTAGAGCTGCCAGCTCATGTTTTCCCGGCCCAGCCACAGCCTCGTGATGATGGGGACGCCGTTTTGTTATCTTAACTCACTGGTTCAGATAATCGGGCTAATCATTACCCTGAACCGTTAGAAGCAAGACAACAGCAGCAGCGCAATGTACTTGATCATGCATAACTTAGACATGCATTTGCATTGTGAGGCTTCTCCTTATAGCTTTGAGAATGTTACGCCTCAGAGACAGCAGTGAGAGCCCTCCTGTTTATTCAAAATAGTCAATAATACCTGCGGTTGTTCCTGTGAAATGGTGCAAATGCTCAATGACGCCATGACAAAATGCTTAAGATTGACCCTGACGTGATTTTGAACCCCCAACCTTTTGCTCAGGAGGCATACGCACAACCACTGTGCCCCAAGCTGTAATTTAGTGTTTCCCATCTCTCTTTCTTATCACTCCTGCTCAATCCATTCCTGTTCACCTCTAACGCTCCCATTTGTTGTCATAGATTAGTCACCAGAAGATAATGGGCTTGCTTTGGGAAGGGTTAGCATTAAGCTCCTTCCATGTAATTCTGGTGACCTGGCTGGTAGCTGATAGGCCACGTTTGGGAGTTACAGAAATTGTTTTCACCACAACGAACTGAGACACAGTAGAACATGACAGGATAAATGCTAATCTTTAAAACCCTCCTGCTGCTTCTGGTTTCAGCGAAGCTGCTCATTAGATGGGTTATTGTTTCTTTTACTCAGTGTCTGTGTTCTTTTCTGCTGCACTCAAGGAGACAATTTTGGATTTTCCATCTTTTGCCGGGCAGGCTGCTGCAGGACTGTTGTCAGCTGGTGAAAAAAATAAATTTACTTCTTCTTTTGCTGTCAAATATTCAGATTTGTGTACAGTGGGAATATGCCTTCATAAAAGAAAAGACAAACACATTGTTCAGCTGCTGTTGCCATTGGATTGGTTGGAGGATACACTACATAGCCCATATTTGTTTTTGTAATTTTTTTTTTTTAAATGGAAAATTTGAGCAAGGTGACAAGCTGTTGGATTAAATGTATTTCATGCAGAAAAGGCAGACATTATGTTTGGTAATGCTGCTAAGATGGAAAAGCACCTTCAACCTCCCTGACAGTCTTAAAGGCTGTTATGACAGCTTCCACTGTCTACACTTTGCACATCTTAACATGGGCACCCCCGTTTCTACTCTTAAAATACACACAGGCATTACTTTTCCATTCAGTAATGGTATATACTGCTGTAGCTCCACTTTTTATGCAGAAGCTCCCAAATCTGGCTCTGTGAAGAGGAGTAGCTTCCCCCTCAGCTTTTATATGCATGTGTAGATTCCTGTTACAGTTATACAACAATTTTCTTAGAGGCAGAGCTGCTCTGGAGGCAGAAATAATCAAATTGGTTCACCTCAACTACAGCTAAAGAAACGCAGCATAGTAGACTGGCAAACAGTATGAAAAATATGAATTTACTGAAGGTCAGTTAAAATAAGTGATAACTTCTGATCACTATTAGTATTCAGTTAACATAAGAGAGAGAGATTTATGGTGTTTGCTTCGTGTTCTCTTACTTTTACAATGCAACTAAGCCAGAAAAAAAGACCTTACATTTGAATATATAGCTCAAGCACCAAGATTGTTTCTGCCCTGAGAGCAACTTGACTGTTTGAAAAGCTATAACTCCAATCTACTCTTGTTTCAGGGCTGTAGGATAATAGTTGATGGTTCATATGACATGATTGACTGGCTGGCTGACTCCAGAGTCAAGAAAGTGGATATATAACAGCTATGGTGTGGAGAGCAGTATTATACATTTGCTTCACTTATCCATAAAATCTGTATTTTTCCATATGATGACATAGTTGGGTATAATGTTTATTGGCAAGGACAATTTGTGGATTTGTTCAATGCACATTCAGAGCACATTTCCTTTTAGTTTTGAGTAGCTACAGTAGCCTTCTGAAGTGCCTCGAGTTGTTCCTCTTGTTTTCCCCATCCCATGTCTCAGTGAGATGACAACTCCTGCCTCCAGCTGGATCCAGCTGTGAGCAAGTTGTAGCAGGGTCCAACTATGTGGTTTGCGGTGTTTCGACATGCAGGCCACGCCAGGCCCTCTTGGGTGTGATCCACTGTTTTGTCAACAGCTTATTTCTGCGGCCGCGACTGCAGTTACAGAGCTCGCAGTTACTGAAGCCCAAGAGTGGGGTGTTGGTGGAAGAATTAAGAACAAGACCTCGTAATGATTGTGTTTCAGGTGGAAGACCTGATACATTTCTTATTTAAGGTTACTTTCACATCATGTCTGGATGAGGAGATGTTCTGCTGCTACAATGCAAAGAGATTGGCTTTATAACACAGGGATAGGAACACATTTATTCAGCTGTTGCTGTGATATGTGCTTCTCTATTATTAAACCTAAATAAATGTTGAGTAATACAGTGGATTTACCTGTCCACCTGTTTATCTGTGACACCTTGAAAAGCAAAATGTTATATATATATATATATATATATATATATATATATATATATATATATATATATATATATATATGAATGTGTAATAGACCTAGAGCTGTAGTAGACTGTTTTCATGGCAGATGTTTTGACTGTCATTGCAAGCAAAGCACAGGTGGAACTAATAACTTTAACGAGGGGTGTGTTCCATTTATATGTATCAGTGCATCATGACAATGAGCCAGCATTCACAACACCAGGCCCATAGGACGAGTACACATAAATGGAATGCAACCCTCAACCCTTAACCCTTGTAAATTTCCCCACTGTGGGACTAATAAAGGAATATCTTATCTTATCTAACAAAGTCAGGCTAATTAGCTACAAAGAGGACGTGATGTGAGATGTCATGTTATATGCTAAGATGATGCTTGTGTGCAGGCTTCCCTACCCCTTTTGGATTCAGTGCCTTGCTCAAGAACACTTAAGCAGGGCAGATGCTTGTTAAAACAGAGCTTTAGTGCTCACCTTACGGCAGAAGAATGAACCTTTGTATGCACTGAGTGGGAAAATACAATTAGAATGAAGAATTAATTGCTAATTGATTTATGTGTAGTTTTATTATTTGTTTGGCAGGATTAGAATGGCCCGATTGTGCCATGTGCCATGCCAAGTTTTGGGAAAGGATTCATATACAGCATCAAAGTGGTCTTGTGGCTTTGTCTGTCATTGGCTTTTGATCCCGCTAATGCACTCTGGGTCTTTCAACCCTTGAGCTTGATGTGCACACACATAGCCTTTTCTTTCAGTAGATAAAGTAAAGAAACATGCTTGTGTATAGCCAGTAGTGCACCGTTCAACCTACATATTGATCTTGTATTAGTAGATGAGCTTGAATTATGGTAAAACTAATCTGGTAATTCAGCATCTGTGTGGCATCGTCGAAAGTTGGTATCAGTACTAGTAGATACTATAAAGTTACCTATAGTATGCTATCAGTGACCTAGGTTAAATCATGACCCGATGCCTTTTTAATGAAGTTAAAAATGTGTTGAGACTTAAAAACAAAAGTAAAGGAAGTAAAATATCTCATTCCATGATGTTTTTCAACCTCAATTTTAAACTGGGTCTGGCTTCAGGACTTTTTAACATTCATTATTCATTCAGTATTCATTATTAGCATGAGCTTAATTTTTCATGCTGTTGATACAGTACTTCCCTGGATGCAGTTTAACTTAATTAACTTGCCGATACTTAAAAAAGCCTTGTGCCAGAATGAGGTGCCTGGTGTCTTTCGAAACCAACATCTATTGATCTTCCATAATTATCCTCACGAACCGTTCCCACTGGTCTGGAATCTATTATGTTACCAGATTAAATCATTGTTATCCTGTTCAGCTAAGGGCACTTTTTCATTTCCTTTGCTAAATAACTGAATAATCTCTTCTCCCTGTGATATATGATCTTCCTTTCCTTTCCATTTTTTGCATACACTGCAAACACATCTGCAAACAAACCTTTTTTTTCTGAAAAGCACCTGTCACATCGACATTGACTCAAATGTATGTGCTTTTGCACTGTCACTCTTTGAAAAATATCTTATGTGTCACTGAGATGAGTGGTGTTTGTATGAATCTTTGTCTGGGGTTTTCTCAAACATCTGCCCACAGAGATCCTTTCAAAACTCCAGACAGAGCTGTGAAATGGAAATGGCATGCTGCAGGGCTACAGGAGGAAAAGAAATCCTTGATGTTAGATGGGCTTAGACGTTGGCGGGACGCTGGGTTATTGGAGTCATTTGGACAGATTTGTTTTGAATCAAGCAGCGCGGTATGAATAGAGTGATAGGAAAAGTTTCCCCCTTTTTGCTAAAGTGGATTCTTTTCTTTGTGAAGTCAATGAACGCAAGGGAATAGGTTTTGGCAGGTTTTGTGCTCTGGAGCTTAAAGTATTTAAATTCAAAGTTAGGACTTCCCTTGCTGGGAGTTCACTCTTGTCTGTTCTCAGGGCACTGATTCAAGAGTTTCTGTTGTGGAAATATACTAAAGTAGTTAGGAGTTCAGGGTGACTTAGTTGATGAATGATCTTTTAGACTGGTATTATTATCATCAGCTGAGGCCTAAAATGGGCTGTTTCTGATGCGTTCCCAGTCAGCAGTCCTATCAAGTGGATGAGTTTCATTCAAATATTTTCACTTTGGACCCTCATCTAAAAATCCCTGATACACACTTAAGATTTGTGGCAGAAATCTGTGAATTCTGTTGTCTTGCATGCATATATCTAGTTTTTGTTTGTTGATGCCATCTGTCCTGTTTATCACTGTAACACAGAGCATTGCTATTTAACCTTGGCTGTAGGTTCATTGTGCAAGTTCTTGTGCTCGTTCTTCATCTCTTCAACAAGGACGTTTTATGTGATTGCAGCCCAAGGCTACCAAGTTTTTTTTCTGAGAAAATTATCCAGCGATGACTCAGTCTTTTTTTTTTTTCGTGTTGACTGAGATGCCTTTGATGTAATTGATATGCACCCAGAGCAGCAATAGCATGATGTTGTTTGTCTAATAGACACCTAAGGAGAGCTGGCTCAAATACAAAGAAATGACATGCTGACACTGCTTTGCAGCAAGGATGGCTCCCTATAAAGGTTAATATCTGACTGCAATCTGCTTTGGTGTTCTGACAGAGTGATGATAATAATAGTGATTTGATTGATGATGTTGTGGTCTGTTCTCAGGGCATCAAGTACACTTGCTTCTTCTCCAAATAATCTTGACTTGTTTTTGTCATAAAAACTATATTATGGCTGGCATTTAGGCATTCCCCTGCCTTTGTGCATTTTGTGTAAACAGGCTGCTATAAACAAAGGTGCTGGTGTTAAGTTGTTGAGCACAAGATAGCAGGTTGGTGTTTAAAAAGATGCACCAACTATGAGATCATCTCAAAGCACTAAGCTGTGAGCTCATATGTAGACTACACATTTTCATTTTCGACACTGTGTTTCTGGAAATGAGTCGTAAGTTCAGCTCATCTGGCTTTGATGGCCAACATAGAGATTTCACTGATGAATATGTAAACTTACTGATTTATCTGTGCTCAGTAATTTCCTGCCCAGACATTTTCTGGTCACAGAACATGTTGCGGCGTGATTAGTCGTTGCTTGGACCATGAAATGGGGTCATTCAGTACAGACTAAGGAAGCGCGGATGAAAGGCAAACTATTTAAATGTGAAATCTGGGTCGGTCACAGTGCGTCCATGTGTTTATCCTGACCTCTCTGTGTGATCAGCATTCATTAGGATATAAGTCTTTCCAATAATTATTTTTTCAATTTAACTCTGAGCTCGTATTTCACACTGCAGGTACTGCATGTCCATTACCCTTGGACCACGTTGTCCCTGTGATAATGTGGTACAGTCTGTGAGATCTCAATCAATTATTTCAGAAAAAGACCTTGCTACGAGTGGTGAAAGTCAGCATGCTCAACATATATGTACTAGGAACACATCAGGCTGGCTTCAAGATGTCATGAGAAATCATGGCTGGGTTTTCTTGCTACAGTACATTGATAACAGATGAATTTCTGCTCCTCGTCTGCTTTCTGAGGTTGTGAGGATGCTGACTTGCCAGTGACAGGCCAACCACCTCACACCCTATGATTAGGGATCAGTATTGCCTGAGGGTAGGAGACAGCCTGCAAATAGCATCTGCTTCCTGCAAACAGATCCTCACATGGCCAAAAAGTGTGCCTGAAAGATGGCTACCAGATATGATAGCTGCTAATATTGCAGCCTTTGGGTGAAGGAATGGAAATGCATTTACTGCATTCAATCCTAATTCTTTGTAAACCAGAGGGATTGTAATTTACGCTGTCTGGATAGAAGAGGGCTGATTCTGAATGCAAAAAACTGTCTATCAGGACAATGTGTTTGGTTTTTGTGCATCCTTGTTTTGTGTATTTGCCTTTGCTTATAATAAGGAAAGAGATTAAGGCTGACTGGGTATTGTTGCAACTCTTGAAAACAGTAAGGATAAAAGGGCTTGACCAGTATTGGTTATAGTTGAAGCCTATCACTTAAAAGTAACATACATACATACATACATGCATACGTACATACATACATTAAAAACAGTGGAGCATCCCTTTAAGCTGCATACACTCAGTGTTCATGGCAATGCACACAAAATGTCTCATCTGGTTTACGCTGTGGGGGGAAAACAAAGCATTTGCGACCATGACCAAAAGCTGCTGTGTTCGGCACGTCAAATACACTTGAAAACCTGGACCTAAAGTTTTATATTTTACCCAACAGAGAGACAGAATGCGATAGGAAAACACTGTGGCTGCAAGGCATCCGAAGACGGGATGATTTTTGTAGCTTCTGGAGTCCTACAACAAGACGTGTCTGTGTGTAGTCAGCACTTCATTTCAAGTAACATTAACGTTTCTCTGAAAACATCTTGTTTTTCTGAAAAGCGGCTGTACTGTTGTGTAAAACCCTCCGTGAAACTGGATATATCAAAACACAGGCTAATGGCATTGAGTTTCATCAGCGCTACTACTGTCTTGAAACTGCATGGAGTTCACTCAAATATTCAAGTCTATAACATCATAACATTATATGGCTGTGGGGTATTGATGTCATAAAGGTCAGTTTAATTCATTATACAGTATTTTGAATAAATGTAATAGTGTCATTTACCAGGTGATTTAACCAGATAGCAGTAAATATCTGGGAATAACCCGTCGGGCCATTTAATTGGATGATTTGTCCAGTCTTTTATAAGATATAGACCATCGTCGACCCTGATTCTGTCTGATTGTCGAATGCAACATTCTCTGTCTAGCGACATGGCACTTCTGTACGTAAATTTATGATATTAAAAACACACTTTCCGAGCATATCTGGGCGGTGGGAAAGGATTCTTTTCCCCGTGGTGACTCCACCCTAAACCACGCCTCCAACTCTGACTCAACACTGACTGTATGTATATGTTAACTGGAGATTTCACTCGGTTTTGCTTTCACTTCCCTGCAACTGAAGAAAGTGAGTGATATTGTCAGGGCCCTGTAGATTTGTTTGCAGACAGCTGACTGGCAGTAGGCGTTAGATATTTTAGATCACATTAGACCACAGAGTCTGCTGACTGGTGTACCTCCGACAGAACAACAACTCTGAGTTGTTTGTGTTTACTAATGATTTCGACTACCTTTACAAAACAAGGCTATGTAAACATCCTCCATCTGTACCTGTCAGACGCTGCAACTTCCTTACAAATGAATGTTTGTTTTATGTTAATGGCGTCCTGGAGAGAGTGTGTTGGTGTGTGTTGCTTCCGATGTTTTCTGTCCATGTGCTGTCAGGTTTAGGTGAATGATCTGGTTGAGCCGGTTTTGTAGTGTCAGTGTCTGTCAACCAAACAGATTTCTCAGCAACCCTCCTCTTTGCAAATGACAGAGTGCCCCAAGGCACTTAAACTTTCATCACCTCTTTTGTCTGCAGTGTTGCCTGCAGTATTTCCAAGGAAAACTCAAACCTGCCCCATCAGTTCACACTTGATCCAGGGCCAAATTTGAGGTCTTCCTTAGACGTGCATCATTTGACCGAGCAAATCTGCTTTCTTATGCTTAACGTTGTACTCAAGGAGTATATAACCTCACCACATATTGATCTTCATGACAGTCAGACTGGCAAACAATCCCCTTTGGAGCAGGCTTTAGTAATATGACATCAATTCTGTGCAAACATCAGGATAGTTTCAGAAACCAGTTTTTAGATTTAAAGTAATGAGCTGTCTTGGTTGAAATCCCTTGACCTTGACATGATTTGAACACATATCTTCTGATCTGGAATCAGACCCTACCATTGTAGAGAGAGTCTTGCTTGGTCCAAATCTGTCTACTAACAGCTATAAATTAAAATAGCATGACAAGCACATTGTTTTGTCCTTTGGAAACAAAACAGGTTCTCCAAATGGGAGGTGTTTGGTTTCTGCATTGGCCAGGAATCAGTTGAAAAATACTCTGCTTTGGTTTATGTCTGGCAGCACATTGTAGCTCAGAGGTAAACACACATCAGCCCACTTGAACTCCCTCTGCTTTAATGTGTCTGGGTCAACCTTGTGCAGTTTACAGTAGGTCTGCACCTCTTCATTTTCACAAACAGACTGAATAGAACTGTGCCATAATTTCCACCCTGCCCTCTGCACCCGTGCACTCTATTACGATGGGTTCACACAGGGAATGAAAGCGCCACGCTGTCTTAATCATGGCGTAAGCTGAAGCCTGGCTGTCCACATCAGAAGTGCATTTCTCCACGCCGGTCAACAAACAATTCTGCTCCTCTGCTGTTTACTGTGTCTATTCATCTGTCTCACTGTGTTTAGACACAACTGACAAATATGTGGAATAAGTACGTCATTTAAAACCCATGATCACAAACTTATAACTTAAACAGCAGCGACACAAGGCTATTTCTAATAGATATAGTGGGTGAATTATGAAATGTAATTGGGAGGGAATCAGAGGAATTAAAACTACGGGAGAACAGCAGGGAGAGAGGGGAGGGAAGTAAAAGGCATGTGTGGGATGCATATATTATCATTTATCAGAATCAGATAATTTATATAACATATATCATTTATATAGATTACAGTCGATTATCAGTGTGTGTTCTTGCTATATTTGCTCATGGTACCTGGAGAAAACAGATCAGATGCCAAAGCTGTCACTGAAGATCGTAAGCTGGCCACTGCTGGTGCTGTGTGAACAGCTCAATTGGGCGCTCAAAGAACACAGGTAGCACGTCTCTGAAAATCCTGGACTTTGCTGTGCTTCCATTACTGCTGTGAACTCTGGGTTACCCCTACCACCACAGCCAACGGATGCACACGGGCCCTTAAGTGAAAGTGAAACATGGCCTTTTTCCCTCTCCAGTGGCTCTCCTCTCACACCAAGCCTTCAACTCTGGTGGTCCTAAAGAAAGATTGATGGGCTCTCCTCCATCACTCACTGACATTAATGAGAACAGCCTCAGTGAAAGTACTGGGGGGTGGAGCAGCAAGGGGGTTGTAGGCAGTCAAACAGATAAAATGCCACTTACGTCACCTTGCATCTCAGACCGAACCACAGCAACGCTGGCATGCTGGCTGGCTGGTGATGGGCCCCTCAGTGGCACGCCTTTTGCTTGAATGGTGCTATGCTAGAACCAATGCTAGAATGGTTCTGTAAAAGGAAAAATGGTGGTTCTTGTGGAAGTGTCCATGTTCACACTCTTGCAGCTCTGAGCTGGTCTGAATCGACCATGCAGGTTGTTTTCAGCTCAGCAGCACCCTGTCTTCATGCACAGCCAAAGAGAATGAGATGTATTGAGGTTGCTTTACATTACCGTCTTGTTTCAAGCATCAGCAGGTTCTGAAATTACCTAGAGTGTGTGTGTGTGTGTGTGTGTGTGTGTGTGTGTGTGTGTGTGTGTGTGTGTGTGTGTGTGTGTGTGTGTGTGTGTGTGTGAAAATTTCTACTCTCCCTAGCGTAATTGTGTCCCTAATTCACTCATCGATAAACACTGAGCTCATTAGATTTAACCTTGCAGCACAGCCTCCGGTGCTTTCTCTCAACATCTTTGTTATTCTGTCGTAACCTCCTTTCCCTCTCTTCACCTCCCTTTGTTGTCTTCCCCCTTTTCTTTTTTTCTATCCTCCTTTTACACACGCCCTATTGTTTCCTGTATTTTGTTTTCTACCCTCTTTCCTGCAACTATCTCGTTTTTTGCTTCTTTATCTCTAGCTATTATTACACGCTCACCCATTGACAATCATTATCCGATTAAGCATTTCAAATTTAAAGTTGAGTGCACATCTGAGACATTTTTGAAAGATATTTGGAGATAAAGGCAAACTGCATGATGATGGATCATGTTGAGACTTGAGAATAAAGTGGTGCAATACATTCCAAGGTTTTAAAGATTGCATGTTTAGTCCATTAGCAGACAGGAGAAAGTGGATGGAGGTAGTATAAGACTAGAGGGAGCAGTGGCATAATAGTCACAGCCTGGAGACATGACATACTCCATATTGTCCACTGTTTCACTTCTTAAAGGTAATATTTCCCAGCTGGTGCTCCTGTGGAGAGATGATGAATCCCACATGAGCACAGTATTTCTGTGCTTTACCCCAAAGTGAACATTTCACATGCAAACCCCCTTTTTAGTGCGCGTCTTGAATGGCACTGCTTCTCTCTTCACTTCATTACTTGTGGGTGGATACCCTGAAAGTTAAATATAATGTTATTATGTTTGGAAGACTCACATGCCATTAGAGGGGCAACATGGGGAAACTGGAAAATTACCAGGAAACACAAGGAAGACACATTCTGTGTCCGTGGTTAAGGAGATCCTTCATTTTGACACATTACACAGTTTTGGGGGAGATCTTTTTTATCCGAGTGCATCAGTGGTGACTGAATTATTGTAAGGTTTTCCAAAGCCTTGATATACCATGAGAAACAGACTGTGACAGTGATTTATGGGTGTATATTACGTCCCTTGATGTTAACAGCAAAAGTGAGAATGGGGAATCCCTCTGTCTGAATAATCTTAGACTCCATGATCTAACTTAATAATGTTGTATTCCAGCATTTAGTCACAGCGATTAGTCCAGAATTGTGACATTAATGCAGGAAGTCTATTTCAGTGACACTGTGCAAACAACACACGTCTGCACGCTTGCACTAGCAGGCTGCTGAGAAAACGTGTGCGAGCCAGGCGTCTCAGACAGCTCTTTGGCTTTGAATGCTGGTCATGCTGCCAGGCTTCAAGACAGTGAACAGAAAAACAGCTGAGTTGCTAAGTGGCCATGTGTTTCTTCCCAATGCTGCTCATAGAGTTGACACATCAGGAACAGAAGCAGATTGGAATAATGAAATACTGCCTTTTTTTAGGGTTAATGATGGTTTTTCGCAATACAGAAAAAAAGATGTTATAACTCTTGTATGATTATCCCATTAGCTTCTTAATGATCCCAGTAAATCTGAGCAGACTTGTTGATGTGCGCATGTGAAGTTGCATTTTTTTAACATCTCAAACCAAGGTTGAAGTAAAACTGGACTGAGTTCAGTGGCTGTGTCATGTTGGCCCACATCTCCACCCAGATTTATTGAATGTCAGATTTCTAACATAAATGCATCAGAATTATGACGTATTAGTTTGGATAGCATGAATCCAATCTGTCCGACCAACAGCTGTCTCTGCTGAGAGGTTAACTGGGGAGACGATACTGTTTGCTGGGCATTGTCAAGGCGCAAACATGTAAACTAATGTGGAGGTGTGCTTAACAATTGCGTGTGCTCAGCAAACCTTTGCCTGGATTTATGAAAGATTAAAATGCACTACTTGAAGTTTGCAAAGCACATAGAAACCAATTTATTACAATATTGATTTATTTGTTATTATCATACCACAGTAGTCAGCACTATAGGAGAACAGTGAATAGATTTGTCATTGCTCTGATACTGTACATAATAAAGGCTAATAAATACACAATAATGCAGTTCAAGATAGAATATTGGCACATTAGAGAGCACATTAACCCTGACAAAAAACCCAAGGAAGACACGATTATATCCATGCTGCTATTTGGTGAAAATCCTCGATCTTAAACTAATTCATCTAGATAACATCATGCTTTTATCTGTGTTGGGATGACACATTATTTGGCTGTCTTTCACATTTTAGAACAAACAAGAACAATGCCCATTGGCACCTGGCTGCTTGTTAATGGAGGTGCTGATAGATGAGCGCTTCATCAGAGCAGCAATTACAGATTAAACTACAAAATAATGGAGACATCTCAGAAAGCAGAGAAGAGGGATGAGATGGGAGATGGGCTGGGACGAGCAGCAGTTTTATTCAGGTGAGACTCTTTCAGGCTCAGTCCTGTTGAAACCTCGCTGTGCAGCTTGGATTTTCGAAGGCTTTGCTCTGTTGCACTCACCTCGACATGATTTGAACACACAGCCTTTTTGATCTGGAGTCAGATATGCCACCGATGCATCACCCAATCGTTTTGACGCATGACAGCATTTTTTTTTTCCTGAAATTGCAACCGGTCAGTTTTACCCGATTGTACATAACAGTGGATAGTTTGTGTCATTATGTCTTCCAGTCAAGTTTCCATCATGTTCTCTTTCCAACTTGTCACACAGCGAGGCCCGTCGGCGTCACTTTTCCCGTCACACTGAACACCTGCTTAAAAACAGCTCTGCATCATTTTTTAGTCGTAGTACACACGTGTTTATAGGATAAGGCAACAAAACTGACTACTTACGTTTTGGAAAAAACAACATGGGCTTAAAATTTTTGCTTTTACAGTGTATATGTGACTTGATGTTGTGAACACCGAACAGTAACTATCAGCTGTAAAGTGAAAGTGAAACATAATGCCTGGGACCTGAACAGCGGCCTGTGGATGAAAGCCTTGTGTTTGTTGTTGGACCCATCCTCTTCCTTTCCTGCCCACCCTGTGTGTCTTTTATGCTCCTTATAATACGTCACAACAGCACTTTCCTGTGCATTTACAATATAGTTAATGGAAACCCTGGATTTGATACGCTGGGAATGAGAATGGGCTGAAGATTCAGGTCTTCATCCATCAGCCTGTTTGTTTGTTTGCTAGTGAGACATGAATTTGGCTGAAATCGAGGAGATGACCTACTCTTACGAGTGTTGATTACATTTTAATGTTATAATGATCTGGGATTTTCACCGTCTTGGATGTTTTAGCTGTAAGTGTCATTTGCTGGAGGGCACCTCTGAAGTCCCTTACTTTCTAGTTGTATATACATGATATGTGCAAGAAAATAAACCAGGAGTTAAGCTACCAATAAATATGAAGTGTTTATAGGGCAGCTTTGCATAGTTTAGAGGAGTTCACTTAGGTTTGTTTAGTCTGCAGAGTGTATTTTCAGTAAAGTTTTGGTAATTTCGAATTTTAGTCTGCTTTAGTGCATATTTGATTTAGTGCATTGAAGGTTATGTACAGGACAGTGAGACTGTCTTTGTCTTCACCTGTGTTCACTCTGAGAGGTTTGAATTTGCTGTCATTTAAACATAATACAATTTGCAGATGTACAATAGATATGACCTTGTTGTGTTGCAAGGTGATGCACTGCACTTACTGTCCATCAAAACGATCAAAGTACCGTAATTATAAGAAGAAATTACTTTCTCACTTTTAAATCCTCCCGCTCTGTCTGTGATTAATTGTTTGCTTTCCTCCATTGACTAGACAGGTGTGGCTGTTTTTAAGCGTTGAGTAAGAGGTCATGATTGTCCTGATAATTACAGCTCCCCGTTGTGTGGAGCACCAGGCTGAGCTGATGTAGAAAGGCTTCTCACATTACATAATGTGGTCTGCTCAGAGAAAAACACATGGATGTCAGGAGACTGAAGCGGGTCACGGCTGTACAGTGCTCTTTATGCAATATATGCAATGGCTAGTAACAGTGTACTACTGAGCAATCAATCATCATCAATAAGATGATCAGAGTCCATGCTGTGGGCAGGGTAGGAGTGGTTCCAGTGCTGATAAGATCAGTGTGGTAAACGCATGCATGGCTTGATGATGTGTTGTTGTTTTGCAGCACGTTCAGGCAAATTGCAGTAGCACTTGTTAAATGGAGCTCTTCAACTAGTTTACTGTTGTTGCTGCTCTTTCTTTTATCATCATTTTTGCACTCTTTCTCTCTTTCTGATGGCCCTGCATGTTTCTTCTCCTAGCAGTCATAAAACCAGATCCAGATCCTCCAGAGACTGTACTGTGAATAGAGCTGTTACATCTGTTATATTGAAATTTGTCAGTCCTCACACGTTCAATGCTTCTACTTCCACTTTACTCTGTCATTTCTTGTCCAAGCAATCACTTATTAACACCAGCTAATGGCTAGAGTAGAGCACTGTTTGAAGATTGGCAAAACCTAAACTCACACATCTGGCCTGTCTTCTCTTTCTCTTTAGCTTTCTTTCCCATTGTTTACATCTCATCTATTTTTGAGTCCATCACTTTACTGTAGTTCTCTGTGGCTCAGAGTTTCAGACGTCAGTGTTTGTGGATTTTGGATGTTTGCCCTGGTGATCCTTTGGAAAGTTGTTTCATCAGCACTCTCTCTCTGCATTTTCCCTCTTGTTTTTGTGTGTCTTTTTGTCCTGACAGAGTCAGGAGTTGCTGTTACAAGATACTTTATAAATTGCACTATGCTTCCATTACCTGACTCAGAGGTTTACATTTCCAAAAGACCATTTATCATGTAATTCATTCAATTTAGAGCATGTTATCTATAGGGCTGAAACAACTCCTACATACAATTAAGGTGATGATAATATGCTTCAATACTCTAAACGGTGTCTCAATGTCGTTGGAGTGTCTAGAATCTAGTTTGGAAATGGAGGTTGTTCTCTATAGATATCCAGACCTTGTGGCGCAACGGTAGCGCGTCTGACTCCAGATCAGAAGGTTGCGTGTTCAAATCACGTCAGGGTCACATATTATCAATATTATCAGGGTCAAATATTATCAACACTGCAATTGTTCACAATTAGGAAATGTATACATAAGCCTCCATGGGGAAAAAAAAAGAAATATTTAGGTGTTACCCCAGTGAACGAGATAAAACTGACCGCATGAGTGAGTGATTTGCTTGATCTAGACTGGCTTCTAAGCTCTGTGTGTTTCCATGGTGCAGCTGTAAACTGTCTTTTCTACCTAACCTGACATGTGTGACTGAGTTGCATAACTTGAGACTGATTTGACCTGATAGATGAATGAAGGCACATTGCCTTCAGACAACCAGAATTACCAGAATCATAAGGTGAGAATGGATAAACAATATGAACAAAGCGATAATTACACAGCAGCTGTGTGTAGATTTTATATCAATGTCCAAGTTGCCAAGTTGTATTCCTATGTGTCATGCATATCCCATAATGTAAGAAACACAAATTAATATTTATATTTACCTTATTGCATATGTTTCTGTATACATTGTGAGCTTGTGATGGGCCACTTTGGATCAAATTTCCAGCAACGTCTTTTTACAGAATCCCAGTTTGCTACTGCTGGCCATCATCAGAGCTCAAACTCTGCACAGATTAGTCTGCAAATACATTGTCTGGTGTTACGCGATGTGGGACACTGAAAGTGGACATATGAGCCTCTTTGGTTGTTAAAAGAAGACAAGTTTACTATGCTTCAAATGTAGGATGCACCAGCTTTGTGTGAAAGTAGCATTAAAGCTTATACATATACAGCATTAGCACTCTTTATTGGGCACATGAGCTAATTTTGTGCTCAGCAGTTGCAGTCCAGATGTGGCGAGCATGGTGCACTGTTTCAACATGTAAGACCAAAGAGTTGCTACTCCCTCCTCTTCCTGGCCTTTACACTCCTGGGATCTCAATGTCTGCTCTACATATGTTGTTCTTGAGCTTCCTGGGATTTGCACACACTCATTGAGCTGATCCTCCCTGCTTCCTTCGGTGTGAAGTGTGAGGTGTGCACTCTCGTGTGAAGTGTATTAGAGTGTTTCATGGTCACGGTCTGTTGCTTTTTTGCAAACCATGACCAGCACACTCCTCAGTACATGTCAGGGTTTCTGGACTGGATGTGTTCTGCGAGGTAATATTACACAGCCAACCAGAATCACAAACACTGCCATTTTATAGATATTCAGTATGTGCCTAAAAATGAAATTGGATTTCTCTTTTTTTCTGGCAAAAAGCAGATAGGTGAGATGAACGTCCTTCCTCTCATATTTTCCAAAACTTGACATTGGACTGCGTCCTCGCTTCTGCTGCATGTACTGTAGATTGGAGTTGCAGTTTTACCACTGGTCAACATGAAACATTGCCATTATGTTTCTATTTATGTAGTACACAATGATGTTTGTTCCCCATTTAGATCCCAGGCCCCTCCTCCTCCTGCACACACACAAACAGAAATCCTAGAAAACACTGTTGACCTCTCCCTGCCTTCCACATCTGCAGTCAGTGAAAGAGCATGTGTCTCGTGACATCTCCACTGCGGGTTGTCTGTTCTCGGTGCGTCACCCTGTGCTCTGTGTTTCTCTTGGCTCGTTCGGAGGTCCCATCTGGCAAGCATAATCTCTGTGCTTATGAAGTAATAAACATAAGTGTGCCGAAATTGTGCTGACTGCTGCTTCTGAGTAGACAAAGAGTCTCACATTGCTCAACTACTTTTACTAAACTTGCAGGGACTACACTGACTTTCAGTGCCATTAACATCATTTTGCAGCCAATGTTAGACATAGAGGAGAAGCTGTCAAGATATATTTGTGTTTGCTTTGCTAGTTGAACGTTACAGGGATTTATTCTGTTGCTCAGTCATTGTGGATGTTGGTGTGGCTCTTTTGCATATGAAATGCTCTGAGTAACAATAACTTTTAAGTGGCAACCAAATGAGAACATTCATTCACTATTGTCTTCTTCCTGTTTTGATGTAGTCATCTGTACTCCTTGCACATTGGCACTTTCATGCTTACAGTTGTCATTGTTTCCCCTAAATGAAGACTAAACCTTTAAATTATGTAAAGAAAAAGACACACAGACAATGAATGATGGGTAATTGATAACTTTATTTAAATTCAGTCACAGCTTCTGTACATTATCCATTATGCAATGATACACAGACATTTCAAATCTGCGCCAAGTCTGACTGTTCCTTTTCCCAGTCCAAGGCTGAGCAGATGGGCTGGATGGGACGTCTCCCTTAGGGTCTGAGACTTAAATGTCCCTTTAGTAACATGACACCCTCACCCTCTGTTTCTGTTGGTTGATTTCTGATAAGCATTTGAAACTGACAAATAGGCTTTATCAACCCCCTGAAGAAAATTGTCCTTTTCCTTTTTCCCGTCCAGAGGGAGGTCAGAGGTCAAGGTCAACTAAAACTGTGTCCCATTAGCATTCTGTGTTTTTCTACGTACACTTCAGTGGGGCAACTGAGACAGAATATTGGTGCTTGTTACAGCCCCTTGTTGCCTGGTAGTGCTTATGTTCATTAGTTCATTAGTTCATCGGCATTTGTAAGCCCTATCATTACAAATTATATCTACTTGTATACCATAGGATGTCCTTCATGAAGCCAGTAATATATGTTTACCTAAATAACTAATTGCATACAATTAGACGCAGTTTTCTCTTTAGTGTACCCCAGTTGCCAAATCATGCATGGTATTCTACATGTCCCATATTCCCGGAAGCCTTTCATGCCCAAGACAGTAAATGTGTCTACGGTGCATGTGTGTGTAAATCCCTCCCACTGTTGCTAATGACCACTTGTCTCAAATGGGATGAAACTGGCTAGTTGCCCAAACAAGCTACTATCCTGGCACTGCAGACAGATTGCTAATAAACATGCACATGAACATGGGACTTTGGGATGCAAGCCAACATGCTAGCAGCTATGCTTATGGACAGAGCTGTCAGGGTCCAGTCCAGTCCCCATTTATAATTTTTTTGTCACTGACTAAATCAAAAGGTTAATTGTAAGAAATGAATGAAATTATGCATACCTACAGTGACTTATATTTTGGCTATCTATTAAGTAATGCATCTAATTAGCTTCTGCACACCCATATGGCCATAAGTTTCCAAGATCATTATTTTTGGACCGTAAGTGGGATATTGTGTTTATAAAACCTGCTTTAAAAAATCCATATATTGATGTTTGTCTTCAAATTCTTTGTCAAACATCAACAATCTGCTGTATTTTTGAAGTCTGCCATGCCTCTTAATCACTGCCACGTCCTGTCTGAAGGTGCACTCTTTAATTGGTTTAATGATGTATCATTATGAAGCTACTCAATGAGATTCTCGTGTGATAATGTCTGTTTTAATTTGTTAGTGAAACCTTCATCACAGCTGCAGTTCCAGTTCATGCTGAGCCATGAGGCTGCATGTCTGGCCTGCATGGACACACACACACACACACACACACACACACACACACACACACACACACACACACACACACACACGCACACACGCACGCACGCAAGCAGTCCAACTGTTTTTTTTTTTTTTTTTTTTTTATTCAGACCAGATGTTCCACGTTGTACTTATGTGATATGTACAGTTGTAGTCCTAGAGAAACAAGGTTTAAGGACTACAAATCCCTTACTCAAGCAGACCACACAGCAGGGGAGATGACTTCAGAGGCTGATCCAGGCATACAGCTCATCCCAAATCCGAAAGCTTGCAAAATCAAGTGCCATTTATCTAAAGAGTGGTTGTACTTTGGACTTACAGTGACAGTAGCATGTTTTCTCTGGCTCTCTGCCTTTCCCCCCTCCACAACTACAGTACAAGACTCCAGAGACTTGACAGTAGTCTCAGTTCTGGCTCAGTGTGTGTAGGTGTGGCAGATATTTGGAGGGTCTCTGTGTTAATATAAGCTGCAGGGTTTGGCTCTGTGTTTGACAGGCTGGCCTGTGTTACCAGTTTGATCCCTTGCTAACCTTTCTGGCACTAATACTGCCACTCGCTTAGAGCACAGAGAGGGGAAATGTTAGCTGCTGGCCAAAAGAAACATGCATATATCTCCTTTAGGCTTTCATATGTGCCTGCGCTACAAACAGATCCATCTTACAAAGCCATTAATCTTAGTAGACTCGTTTATTAAAGTGAAAATTTCTGCCAGTTGTGTGGGAAACTTTGTTGGGAAGAATGATGCATTTACTAACTTTGTTCTTTTGGGATTTCTGAGCACTTTGTTCAGTCTAAATGCAAGATGTTGTAGTGCCACTAACCCACATACTGTACATTTGATTGTGGAATGAGCTGAATGATTCATCGTGAAGTGTGTTGTTTACTGGAACAGTGACAATTAGGAAATGGGTGGGGACGTTTGAGACTGTGAATTTGTAGTTGGTCCATATTTGAGAGCAACAAGCCAACACCGTGGGCACTGTCAGGGTAGTGCGTCCCGAATGCTCACTTTGTATATACAGAACTATACTGAGTGCAGTCCAGCTGAAGTGTCAGTTTAGTAAATTATGCCTTATCAGTCAAGCATAGATTTTATTGTGTGACTGCTCGACAAGTGAAATTGCTGAACATCTTTTTTGTCACTAGTTGGTAGAGTTTTATCAGTGGACTGTCCTACTAAATTGTTACTAAAATAAGATTTCAAACATGGAGTCACCCCTCCTCTTTCTCTGTTTTTTTTGTGGGTGACCACCAGGGTTCCCATTGAGAACCGGCTCCTTGTTGTCTGATTCCTTGGCATCGCATGCCGCCATGACCACCGACTCCTCTTGTTGATGCTTTCTGACAGTTAAACATGCACAATGACGGAACACCTAACTGTTTTTTCCCTGATAATGCTATATTGTGAACAACAGTAAAAATGAGTACTGAGCTGAGGTAAATTATAATGATAGTCTTGTAAAATTTTGTTTTTGTTGAGGAACTTGAATAAATCCATATGTTTGAAGGCGATGCTTCCTCACACCAGCTCTAAGCAGCTTATTATACAAAATTAGAACTACTAATGCCAAGATTTTTTAAATCAAAGCAAAAATGTAAATAAAAATGCAATTATTTATGTCTTATCATTTGAATTGTGTATTTTTACGCAAAACACCACTGTGGATATGAATAACAAAGTACAGTACTGTGTACAGCACCCTCCCACCTCCAAAAATAGGGCTCCCGGAAGCTATGGTGTAATTCGAACACTGTAATTTACCATGCATATATTGTTTGTTGTGTAAAATATAGCAAACATAGAGAGGCATCAGATCTAAAATGTTATTCCTTTATTTAGCGCATGAATTTCTAAAGTGCCAGTTAAAATTTCTGAGTGGCAGACAAAAAAAAATGTCTGTCACTCTGTCAGGGTGGAGTAGATGCATTTTTCTCTCAGAAACAAAGTTGTAAATTTTTATGCATGTTTAATTTCAGTGTCTGAAGCTCCTTACAGTGTGTGGGAATCTTTTGAACTTTCCAGCGAGACCATACTGTTTCTACGCATCATGGTGTAAACTATGGGCTTGTATAGGAATACATAATAACATGCAGTTGGCCTCCAGTGTGTGCAGAGCTACATAACGAAGTGTCGTATTTCTCTCGGTGTAGTTCTCTGCTGGTTGCTTTGGGCAGGCAAGGCATCAATAATGCAGAGACCCTGGAGGTGACTTTGTCTCAGAGGAATACTACTGAAAGGCTTCCCTCAGTATACTAGTTCTTTAGCCCATTACTACTGTACCTGCCTACACACAGACAGACTGGACTCAGCCCACAGTTTGGGACTGCCATTCACTAGGAAGCAATTGCTATGCCCCGAAGGGATGTTCTGTCTATTTTAGTGAGCTAAAACAAACCTGATGAACTAAACTAAACCGGATAAGCAACTATTGTCTCCCACAGACAAGAATTTGTCTCATCTGTTGGGTCGAGTAGAGCTAAAGGAGGCTTTTATAAACAACCACTAAATGGCTCTTTATGAATCAACAGTGTAAGCTCCACAGGGGAACTTTGACTAGACGACAAAGGCCATGGCTATAAGAGAGCTGAGTGTAAACAGACATAGAAAATGTGAGCTGCACTGTATGAGGCCTGTAGTGGTAGTAGTAGTCGCAGTAGCCTGCTACTGTCCTATATCTTCTATTTTGCATTTTTTTTTACTTGGGCCTGATAGCAACCTTGAGCGTTTTGGCAAAGATAAGGAGCTAGGGAGGTGTGTGTCTGTCTATGTGTGTCTGTGTGGACACAGGAGAGGCAGAAAGTGTTTGGGATACTAGTGTTTATGGCTCACGGG
Source organism: Pterois miles (assembly GCA_947000775.1). Taxonomy (NCBI): domain Eukaryota; kingdom Metazoa; phylum Chordata; class Actinopteri; order Perciformes; family Scorpaenidae; genus Pterois; species Pterois miles. Next base: position 339,585 of record CAMQGK010000391.1, read on the forward strand.
GGAGAACATACACTCCATAAATCACAGCCGTAATTGTGCTGCAGAGCACAAACTCTAAAAGTGGGAGGTTGAGAGGCTGAGCTACCGCTTGAACTGATGATTCACAGGGAGGTCTGTTCTCCCAGACATCAGAGGTCAAAGCCTAATAGTGGTGCCTAAGCTCTTTGCTCTGGCAGTGAAAGTCATTCCTCTCTAAATGATTGTTGAGCTGTTAGTTTTGGGTCTTTTACACTGTGAGCAGCAACAGAAGTAATATAACGATATGTAAGATTTTATACACAGTATTTAAAGTAGTCTGTAGGTTTTAAATAGTGATGTAGCTCTCAGATTCAGTGGTATTGAATGAGAGTTTGATTCGGCTGAGCTGGGTGCCCCATGTACTAAGGCTCAGTCCTTATTGCAGCAGCCTGGGTTTGAGTCCGACCTGTGGCCCTTTGCTGCATGCCATTCCCTCTCTCTCACACTTTCATAACTGTCACTAAAAAATAATCCTAAAAAGAAAATGACATCTTAGTTTTCTTCACTAGTTTGACTCTACTGACAGGTCAACTGCTTTTATTGCTTAAATTGACACCTCAACAATAAGGGCTGGGGTCAGACCCACTTCTGGGATGTTTGACATGCGACTGACTCTTATAGCTTGGCTTGTCCTGCAACTAAGGGCAAGGACCACTGCTGGATGCAGAGATACAGGGCCACTAGAGATGGTGCTGGTATTACCTCTAGGGAGGAGGATGTGATGGTGTTAGAGGCCTGGCCACGAGAGTGTGAGCTGTCTCATATTGTAGAAAGTGAGATTTCCATGTCTTTTTTGATTACTAAGCAGGTGTAGATGCTATATAAATGCTGTGGAAATGCTAAAACCATGGATGTGATATCACTGGCAGTGTGCAGCTAAACTCAGTGTAGTTGAGACACACAGCTGCAGTGACAGCACAGATGTGGGAGTCCAGAGAACAGTGTCCAATCTGATCATACAATCCCCCACGCACCAGTCTAAACCACTACTCTGTCCAACTGCTGCCTTGTCTTCCTCTTAATACACCATTCATCACTTCAGTGGGGCTGGCCTGGCTGCTTGTGGATTCATTCGACTGCCTAATATTCCAAGTGATAGGTAATAGTACTTAGGTTAAAAAATTAGAAATAAACACGCCACAGTCCCCATGATGCTCTATCATTGTGGTTCATTATTTTAGTTTTTGAAATATTAGACTTTATTTTTAGGAGAGTTCAATGTATGTCTATGGAAAGGCAAGCGTGGGTGATGTCACTATGGAGGTTGCTGATTTTAGACTTCTGGGCTCTCTGATTTGCACTGAAGCATCTTTCTGCTAAAACAAGCAGGAAATGAGGTTTAAGTTTGTTATTCCTTTTGTTAGTCCTGTGTTTACAGCTGTGAGCCTTTACATTTTAAGGACAGAGAATGTCACACTGTTACACCAATCATATATTGTTTTCTGGTGTGAAATGTAATGTGAAGGACATGAAATTTGATGTTTAAGAGGAATGTGGTATAAAATTGCAATGGACAGATATAGCACATGATTCTCCCTTTGAATTTATTGAAACATGTTGGTATGAAGGTATTTTAATATGTCTACAGTTTCTATAGACATTCATTTCTTTTTCTAGCTGCATAATGTGCTGCACTGATTAAAATGCACTTCAGCGCCTTTAAAACCGTGATAATGATAATAATAAACAGTATTATTCTTCTGTGTGACTCTTCTTTTGTCACCAGCTTGCATACTTAATCACATCTCTTTCACTCTCTCCATGTACAAAGCACAGCTTGTTGATGCCGTCTTCAGAAGATTATGTCTATCCATTGAACTGCTGCTTGTGGTTTGTGAAACTGCTGTTTGTTTTCTCTCTGTAGAGGATCATCTCTAAATGCTTGACATTCCCCAACGCGAACTAATGCGAAACATGCCTGTGTGTTATCTTTGCTAAAACCCACAAATGTGACTTGCATCTCTTTCACCTTCAAGCTTGTGACCTAGACTGCACAGCTGCAGCAAGTTTTATTTATTTTTTTTATTTTTCTAAAAAGTCCTGACCCCGACGTGATTTGAACACGCAACCTTCTGATCTGGAGTCAGACGCGCTACCGTTGCGCCACGAGGTCCCACTGCAACATTAGACATTTGAGAAGTCCGTCTAGCTGCTAATATTCCCCCCTGTGGGAATTGCAACACTCGCAGGAGCTAAAGCGGCAATCATAGAGCACACACTGGCACATGTTCACTCTTTCTCACACACACTTTCTCACACCCTCCTCCCTCCCCCGGTTTCCTCCAGGGCACCAGTCCTTGTGTGGTCTTTGACAGGAACAGGCAACCCACTCTGGTACAAAGACACAGATAATGGGGTGAAGAGAGCTATTGTCTGGGCTCATGTCACAAGTGAATGTGTGTCTACAGAGAACAACTAACTCTCTGTTATCCCTCACCTTCTGCAGTGGATCAGATAAGAGGATACCTGATCAGACGAGGGTGGTAATATGTCACTCACGCAATGTATGAATGAATGAGTAAAGCGCACTAATGACTAAACAGGTCACTGGGCCAGGAGCTAAAGGACAATACATACGGCAGACAATACACACAGCCTGTCACACCCTGCTTTATCGGCTCATATCTGCTCTGCCCAGAACAAAAGTCTTTTAGCCTGCAGATCTGCTCAGTACCAGCATAGCAGGGATTATTCTGTGACTGCATGTAAAGCCACCAGATCACTTTTTATCTCTTTTTACGGTGTCTTAAATCTTCTTCTGTTACATTTGCAACAATTTGCTGCGTATGTAACCAGATTTTTCATTTACATGCTCCCCGTGATGCTTAAACCTGAAGAAGGCAGAAATTGTTTGCCGTCATTGGGCAAAAATTCCATATTAATCTTTCAGTATATTGTAATGCAAGTGCTCTGAGAGATAACGACACGTCTGCACCTCCTCAGTTTTCAGGCTTTAAAAAAATCTAGGCTGTGACAGGTCATTTCAGAGAGAGAGAGCGTTTCTATTGGCTGTTCAGTCAACAGACGCAGCTCTCACTTGCTCGTGAACTCCGATCCAACCGTCAAACTAGGCAGTGCTTATCAAATATGAATCAATAGTCTGTCACTGTAATGCATATTTTTCCTCTTTTAAAGAAACATCTTGTAGATACTGATTGGCTGTAAAACGAGAAGATTTGCTCCGGCTGGTGGGCGGTGCTTGGTACTTCTTCATCTGATCTCAACATGGTGGCTGGGTCACAAAGTTTACAGCTAAACAGTAACCACAAGATGTTTGTGAAAACATTTCAGAAGAAAAATATGCATTACAATAACAGACGGCAAGGCTCCAGCTCTGCTCCTATTGGTTGTTTTCCTCCGGTCTGTGAAATCTTGCAGATGTCATTAGGAGCACCGGAGGACACAGAGGCACATGATCTTATTCAGATTACCTGTCTCATGCACTACTGTTAGGATAGAGTGACTGTTTATAAAAATAACTTTTTAAATCATTTTTGCTCCCATTCTTCATTAACCAGCAAGTCTCTCTTATTTTGTGCTACTGCTGCTGTTTGCTGTCTCATTAAAGTGAATCCAAGCATGCTGTACATTCCTGTGCTGTTACATTTGGCATTGCCTCACAAAGATAATTCAAGCTCCCCTTACACTTGCACTGTCTAGTAAGTTTTTGACTATAGTGACAATATCTGAGAGATGTTTTGAATATACATTTGTCAAGTGGTGACATTACTGTAATATGACAGGAATCTTAATTATAGTCATCCCTGATAATTAAGTCCTCAGGAATTTGCAGCATGCTGCCGTACCTGTCAAGTGTCATACTTTTCACTGGAATGTCTTCTCATTGTTTCATTTTGTCATGGGAGTAAAATTGGCATCGTAAGTTTGATTCTTTAGCACTGTGGAGCGCTTCAGCTGATGCTGTTGAGCTGAACACGGACCTGACCGGAGAAGGTTCAACGTTCAGTACAAAATGTTGAACTTCACAAAGCGCTGGTGAAACTTTAGAGTGTTGATAATCACAGGTTATAGAGGTTTCCACAGGGTTGCAGTAATCTGTCTTCCTGTTTGCAGTCTGATATGTGCTGTTCTCACATTTCGCTCAGCTTTTCATCCAACCCCACACATGCACAGCTCAGCTATAACTCTCAAAGCTGTACTCAACCATTATACCAGTAGATATGTTTTGTTCCTGTGTTTTTTCTCTCTTTGTTAATGAAATAATGCAGTGCTGCTGCTGGTCCATTGTCTGTGTTTTAAAAACTAGCTGCAGACCCAGTTACTCCCAGCACTTGAATAGTGATGGGGTGTTAATGAGGTCTGGGAAGGGAAGGCCCTGTCTCTCAAGTGACACTTAGTTGCACTTGAGACAACAACAGTATGTGTTGTGTGACTCTGATGTGGTTTTGGCTCTGATTCACATGATGTTTCCATGGTAAAAATAACCTTAAGGCCGAAACTATATTAATAATGTTATTTGCCACAAATATGAATTGCACTTCAATTGTCACTTGTTCGAATCCAGCTTGGGGCCCTTCTGTGTGGAGTTTGCATGTTCTCCCCATGTTAGCGTGAGTTTTCTCCGGGTTCTGCAGCTTCCTCCCACAGTCCAAAGACATGCAGGTTAGGATCATTGTTGACTATAGATTGCCCGTAGGTGTGAATGGTTGTCTGTCTCTGTGTGTCCACCCTGTGATAGTCTGACGACCTGTCCAGGGTGGGTGTACCCCGCCTTCACCCAATGTCAGCTGGGATTGGCTCCAGCCCCCCCATGACTGAATAGTGTAAGCAGTTACAGATGGAAAGAAGAATCGTCATTGCCTTTTTCTGTAAGGACTTGATAAAAAACATAAGAACATATTAAGTAGCAGTATCTTTTTGGATGCTTGGGGATTTAATAACAGTGTTCCCATGTGGGACATTGTCTTTGTATTGGTTGTCTTGTATTTGCTGGCTGAACACAGCCCACAGAAGTGTTTTCATCAAAAACCTTTCAGCAGGGCAGATGACTGACCTCTGCAGACAGAGTTTAGGTTTGTCTAAATGCATGAAACCATGTACTGAAATATATATACAGTATATATAATAATATATATGTATCAAATTTAAAAAGTCTGAAAGCTACATGATTGTATAAGAGCCAGTCTTGTGCAACTTGTTGATTTAGTAGCAGAGATGATGTTGCTGAGTGTGCTAACACTTCATCAGCTCCATAGCTGTCCTCAGTGTCTGCTGTTATTATACACTACACAGTAATATGAATGACTCGCTCACAATGCACTCTCTGTTGGAAGTGTCTGCTCCCTCTCTGTTTCTCTTCAGTCCATTTGTACTGGCTTCCACATGACGTGTGTGTTTAACATTTGATCAATCCCATGTGTGTTCAGATGTAACAGATGTGATGAAAGTTTCACTCTACGTTTTTCCTTTACTGCCAAACTCAGATTTTCCATGTTAGAGAGTATGCTGTAGATACTAATCTTTATAGTATATTAATCAGATCACATCGCAGTTTTCAAGAGAAAAGGAGCTGAGTCGCATGGGGGATAAATGAGATTATCACCCCTCACTGGGGAAGGAAAATCATATTTTAAGCATGAATACAACATTAAAGGACATGTCCAATAGTATCACCAGTAGCATGGGTCTTTAGGATTGGAGAGAAAGAATGAAAAATACTAAAGTATTTGACTTTTGTTTTTTTCTGAATGCCTAACATGACCAGCTGTATCTTCCTAGGAGGTCTTACTAATACTTACAAGTATCTACCAGAGGAAAAAAAAAAACTTCAGCAGTGTTTGTGTGTGAGTTAAGACCTTGGTATTTACCCCAAAGCATTCAAAGATGACCCCTAAAACACAAAATCCAACCCGATCCCAGTTAGTGATGAATTCTCTGCTAATACTCTCATAATGAGGAACCCTTGGACTGATAAGTCCCGGCTTGGTGGAGGCAAAGCACCACTGTTGTACGGCTCCTTGCATCATCTCAACCAAGTCAAATTTAAACAGTCAACATCAAATCATCCTTTGCCTCCATCCCGAGTTTATTTCTGGGATTAAATTATGTGGCTGAGCTGCTCTCAGAATCATATTTGTTGCTCATAAGCCAACCAAGGAACAAGTCTGGATGAGGACCATGCCAAATGGACATGGGGCGTGTCAACATTTGAACAGATTTTTCCCTGTTTAATGCTGAGGGTCAGCTTGTGGTTTATAATGACTTCCAGAGATGTTTTTTTTTACTGTCTTTATTCTTCTGGATTGTTAGTAGTATGTTATATATAGTAGTGGTAGTGTGGTGCAATTTTTCATATTTCATTGTTCTAACTGACAGGGGAACTAAATATTTCTCTCTTTGCTTCCAGTTTGGTTGATGACTTGTCTTTTGGGAGTGTCCCTGATAAACTTGCCATCTTTTCCCTTCTAATAACCTCTGAAGGAAGGAAAATACCACACAGTTATTTGCCCCATGATCTGGTCCGTTTTGCCTGGTGAACCACATTGGAGTTCAGTACAACAGAGCTGCGCATGAAGGCATTTAACCACAGACCCAAAGACAGCTCAGTTATGGAGGAAAAAAGACAGAGGGAAGGAAATAGAGTGGGAACAAAATCCAGACAAAAGAGTGAGGAGATTCTTTCCTAACATGGTGAAGGAGGAAGGGCGGTGGTTTCTATTACGCCTCCTGTCCGACTGAGGGAAAACAGGGAGGATTGACAGGGAGAGAACAATTATTGGAAATAACACAATACAATGACAGATATTGTCCAGAAACCCTCACAGGTACTGCAATTAGCATAAAAAATATGCTCAAATCATAACAGCTGTTAGTATTGACTAGCTTTAAAAATGCCTGCTATGAACTTTGACAGCCATAGTTCATATACAGTATGAAGCTGCTTTACATAGCATAAAGGCAAAACAGTAACTACATTTTTGATCAAGGTTATGTTAAGACTTGGATCTGTTTTTAGCTTCCAATTATATAGTATGCCATAGATATGTATCATTTCTATAAATGTAATCATGATGGAGAAAGATAATGGTGAACTCCTTCTAAATCTAGCATAACTAGCTTAGCAGCATATCGGTAGCTTTTGGCTCAAGTGTACTTTGTGTGATTTGCTAATCACATATTTGAAAATAAATGTCTTACATACTTGTTCCAATACGAATGCCAATAGACATCAGACAGACAGAAGCCTAGAATAACAGACATTTCATTTCTATAAGGATTATAGAAATAAGTTTTTCTCTTTATTTAGTTTAAAGTTAAAAGCTAAGTGAGATGTAATCATACATTTACACTTCATTTATGTGACCTGCACCTCCATTTGGCACACTACATCCTGTCTGATGCAGCATTAAATGAGAAGAGAGGGCAGTCTGTGATCATTATGAAACACCGACCAATATAAACATACAGCAGTTCATCATAGTTATTTATATGCTTCTCCTGTAAACAGGTTATATTGAGTTGATTAGACTTTGTAAGATGTACTGAGTTAATGTAGGACTATATCTGCACAACATGCTGGCTGTACCTGAATGCATTATGTATGCATGAATGATATTCATATGCTGATGCAAAAAAGGAGATGACAGTCTTTGAAGTGAACGGGGGAGGGTGGAGAAGTGTTGTCACCTCATGCACTGAAATGTAACTAAATGAACTGATGAATATGACACCTCCCGCTGTGCCCTTATTCTCTTTTCTACTCCCACGAGGTATAAACCATATGCTTCCTGTGCAGGCCATGCAGCTGGGGATTAAAATATTTCATAACTGCTATCATGATGTCAATCCATAACCATGTCAGAACCCCTGTGTGCCAGCTCACTGGATCATTATATGAACCACATGGTGAATGGATCAGCTGATTCCTGAGGAGACACAAGCTCCTAATTCCTTTGGCTTGGCATTGCTAGCATGATGTTGGCTTTACTTACATAAGGCTTCAAATCCTAAGTCTATATGGTACAAATACAGCTGATCTCATTACAGAGCTAAATATTTCTCTTTTTTTGTCTTCTTCCAGGACCACAGCTACTGGGTCCAGGTCCACAGGTTAGAACATGGAGATGGAGGCATTTTGGACCTGGATGACATGTTGTGCGATGTGGTGGACGACAAAGACAGGGTGAGTCAAAATGTGTGTGGGATTGTAAGAAAAGGATAGTATGTGTTTGCAGATTTCATTTTCCCAAAGTGTCATTTCCTGTTTTGCCATCTCATCTCCGTCTCCCCCTTTTTCTTGTGGTTGTGTCTGCACTCTTGTGCACAAAGCTTTGGCAGCACTACAAAGAGTTTCACTAACATGTGCTTAGAATTACACCTGTCTGCTTTTACGGTCTCATCATTACTAAAACATTACAGAACACTAAACTACTGCACACCACCATGTTCTGTTTAATCATTTCCATCTACTGCTGGCAGTCCTGCGTTGCTTTCATATGTGGAGGGTTGAATAATGCAGCGTAGTCTTCTGTGTTGCATTCAAGTCTCCACTTTGATGTGTGTGTGTGCATTACTATATTTCCTACTATAAGGGTGTGTGGGCAAAATCTATGTCAAAAGCAGCATGACATCACACTACCCACCCCACCCGTGCAACCGACTGTAAATGATTACCAACAACCCCACTGCATCCTTCCCATGGGAACAGAGCTGACTACACCTGAGTCACTAGCTGTTTGGCTTTGATGGGGCCACTTAGTGAGCTATAACCCCTCTTTGTGTCTTTGTGAGTGGGAAATAGTTTACATGATTTTTAACCAGTTTTCAGTTCAAGTTGAATAGTGAGTGAGGAGTGTTGGATAGAAGTTACTCCACAGTAAATTAATACATGGTTGCTAACTTTAAATAATTACAATACTCTAGATAAACAAATAAAATGAATTAGAGTTCTGACACCAATACCAGTATCAGAAATGCCCAAAATTTGGGGTCGGGTATTGCTGAGTACGCCACAATATCAAAATGTATTAACCCAGAAAAAAAAATCAACTTGTTTAACTAGAAATCAATTCTTCTTCACTGCTTCCTAACAGCAGCCTCCACTGTGCGGTCGCCATGGATGTATCATAGCTGCCACTGGCAGATACTGTTTTAGAGCAGCGAAGAAGAACTGATTGCAGGTAGTTTGTCAGGGGACGCCAGCAAACAACAACAGTGCGGTGCTAGTGGAGAGTGTAACGGTAACGGTAGTCAGAGCGAGGAAAATGTCAGCCATTTGGAAATATTTCACTGTAAAAAATTCAACAAGTAAAACGCTATGTTCAGTATGTAAGTAAGACTAACTAATTATTATTTATTCCTAGATTTAGTTTTTAACATACTGTTGCACTACTATTCCTATATTTAAAATGGCATTTACTAAACTGCAAGCTGCTAAACTCCCAGCTAAGAGAATATTGAATTATTATTTATCCCTCTCTTTATTTATACGTGTTCTTTGCAACTGACAAACTGAATAATACAAGAAAGTTTTGCTGTATTCATTCTCTGTATGTATTACTTCATGTTTAACCTGGGCCAGGCCAAACAACATACAGACTTCATATCACATCCATATATGGTGTGTGTGTGTGTGTGTGTGTGTGTGTGTGTGTGTGTGTGTGTGTGTGTGTGTGTGTGTATATATATGTATATATATATATATATATATATAGGAAGGAAGGAAGGAAAAAATGGTACGTCTCTGAAATCAATTAAAAGTAAGAACAGCACGTGCATGCTAATGATGCAATGCAACAGACAAAACTTTTGTATTACAACAATGCTTGTCTACTATTACTCACCGTAGTGAGTCATCCTGTTGTAGTGATGATTCATTATCGCTTAATGCCAACAGGGCCATCATAATGTATTCCTCCAAATGCTGATGAAACCTGTGCATTTCAGTTGAAACCGTCTCTTTGATTCCTATCTGTCAGCGGTTTTCTCAGGATATCTGATGTCTTGGAGCCACTGCTATCTTGCGAAATCTGAAAAGAAATCCCTTTCAGGAAAATTGTGTATTGCGCTGCTGTTTCATGTTGAAAAACGCATTTCCCACATTTCGATATCTGCGGTTTAAAGCTCAGCGAGCTGCAAATTGATCTGAATAGTTGGCCTGTTTGTCACGCAGGTGTTTTTTGGTTTTGTAGGCGCATTTGTGCATGAATGAGAAACTGCATGCACGAGACAGAGGAAGAGTATGTGTGCATGTGCATCTACACACCTTCTAATGAATATGTGGTAGGTACCATGGTTACGCATCAGGTGGGAGCAGTGGTGGGAGCAGCTGTTTTGCACCTGCTGTCTGAAGCACTCCTTTCCCCCTTTCTCTTCTCCTTTTCTCTCCATCCTTCTCATGTAGCCCTTTATAGACAATACACAAAGAAGGAAAGAAATATTTCTATTTTTGGCAGATGTAACAAAGTAATTGAAGAGTACTTGGCACATATATATATATATATTTTCTTCTTTTCATTATCATCCATGTGTTCTGATGCTGTGAATATGTGCTCCCCCTGGTGGTTGATAGGGCTCTTTACATCCCACAAATGACAGAATGTTGAATTTCATTAACATGACAACATTTGAGCCTGACCAATAAACAAGTACAATACCAGCAAATGTTTCATTATTGTATATATTGCTCTCATCAGTATAGTTATACATATTGTAAAGGTTATGCTGTCTATACCTGTCAGCCCTTACCAATATCAGTCAGCTTAAAACATAAACAGTGATAGCGCCGTCTGTAGTAAAACTCTGTTGGTGGCTGTTGTAAGTGACATGGAGTGCATAGCTCAGCTGGATGTGTGCCGAGACGACTAATTTCTGTTGCTGCTCCGTCTGTCTGTGTGTGTACACATGATTTTATCTCGGTGTGTGTGGGTGTTTGCTTCTTTATGTAGTTGTTAGTAGTAAATCCAGTCTGACCAGTTCTTTCAATCCGCTACTACCGCTGTGCCTGTATGAGTCTACTAACAGGCAGGAACACAGCTAACCAGACCTTTCCATTTTAACCCGTTAATGACAATGCTGCTCTTATTATTATGGAGTTAGCTTAGATTGATAATGCTTTTGGAAATCACATGAATAAGTGTTACTGTACTTTCTCTCTTATGTGATTAAAACACAGTTAGATTTTATTTTACCTGAAATTGGTTGTAGTTTAGTATTATTTTGAGTATTAGTTGTTGTTGTGTGTGGCCTGTATGGTGGTAACACTTTCAACCACATTACATATTCTGTAACTCAAGAATCCATTTAGCCTCAATATGCTACAGTGATAGTTATTGTCTAGAATTAAAGTCATTTCAAAAGAGATGATCTGTTCATCACACTGCACCATTCAGTTATATACAAAGTTTTCCAGGTATTTCATATTTCTACAAGTAATTTACTGTTGTTTGCATTTCTTGGTGTTAATTTGATAGCATAGTTTAAGGTTTCTGCAGTAGATTAACTGATGTAGCACAGGGGTGAGTGCAGTCCTTAAAAACCATTGACCCCGACGTGATTTGAACACGCAACCTTCTGATCTGGAGTCAGACGCGCTACCGTTGCGCCACGAGGTCCTGCCCATGACCTTTTTCTCTAACCCGTGTTGAGACTACATAGTTTAAATAGCAGCATTATTCCAGCTCTCTGCAGCTTCCTGCTGTTCGTCCTGTCTGCTCACTTAAAAAGCAGTGTGCCACATTTGAAAAGTTCAGGACTCAAACACTAAGTCTTCACACTTCATGAACACTGTTAGGTAGTTAATATCAGCTTTGCAGCTACAGATAGGCAACATACAGTACATTGTTGTTTTTGCAGATCATAGGCAAAAATTTTCTCCTTAAGTTACGTCCACTCCACCGAGCTCACCGTTCCATTGTACCAGTTAGGTTGGTCTGTAGTTACTTGTATTTTCGCCTGTGGCTTACAGGTGATTATCCACCAATCAGAAGGTTACTGGTTCGTTCCCCAGCTACTCCAGTCACATGTAGAAGTGTTGTTGAGCAAGATGCTTAACAATACAATTGCTCCCAAGGGCTGTGCCATCAGTGTGTGAATGAGTAGTTAGATTAGATCCTGGCAAGCTGGCACTTTGTATGGTGGCCTCTACCATCAGTGTATGAAGATGTGTGAATGGGCGAATGCTAACGGGGTGAAAAGCACTTTGAGTGTCGGACGACTAGAAAGGTGCAACATAAATGAAAGTCCATTTGTCATTTATCATCCATTTCTTCATCTCACCTTGTCTCCTTTTCACTCTTTTTCTTTTTCTGTCAAAGGAAAAAAACAATCAATATCGAAATATCTATATCAATATCTATAAACCCTGATCCGTGCATCACTACTCCTTACTGACTCCCAAAGTCCACTGTTGATGTTTTTGTAGAAACCACTGTTGTTACCGCTGGGAGCACTCAAGCCTTGCCTGTGCATGTGCATGTGTGTGTCCATGCATGGGGTATATGAGATGTCTGGCTCAGGTTCAGACATCAGATTATCATGCTGTGATTCATATGCAGTCATAGAGGTGCATGCTGCAGCCTGCCTGTCTCTGCTCCACAGATCTTCCCATTGATGATCTAACTTCCATTTCACATGCAGGAGTAATATGAGAGTGTATTTATACAGTTGATTAGTTTTACTTTTGGTTTTGCGTTGCATAAATGTCCCTTCTTGCTATTTCAGGTTTGATTCTAGTGTGAAGTTGAGCTCTATGCCCACATTTCTTTCCTTATAAATATAATTCTGATGAAATGATGATTGTTTGTTGGCAACATTGTATTTGCTCAGATCACAGAGCTTATGTAGATAGATTGTTTGAAAGAGTTTGTCCAAGATGTCTTTACACTAGCTGTAGTTTTATATCTGTAAACTGGACATGCATGAAGTTTTCAAGGGGTTAGCGTTTACTATATTAAGTTTTTGGTGCACTACTGCCACCAATTGGACTAAAGTATGAACTAGTAGCTGTTTTTTTCCATTGAGGTGAGCTGATGATATAAAAGTTATTTTGCTTGATTATTTAAATTTAGATCTGTAGGGTGTACTTTTAAATGAGTGCCAATGTGCTTTATAGTAATAGCAGCAACTTTTCAATGTTTAAAATTAAAAAGTTCCATAAATCAACTGAAATTGCAAATAATTATAGGGTAGGGGATGATAGGGGATAACAATAAAAACACTAGCAATATACTGTACTTACTATTTACAGCAGGAATATTAAATACATACAAGAGAAAGTACTCATACCACGAAATACAATGAGGATACTCTAGACTATGGGGTGTAACTCCAATAGCACGGACACACTGCTGCTGATAATTTCAAATGAGACTATAAGCAGGACTGAACGAGCCGCAAGCCAAATGACACAAACTCATACAGTCAGTCAAGAGGGTCTAGGAAGGATGTGTAACTTTCATCTAGCTCAAGAGCCTGAGGTTAAACTTTTGAAAATCCATTCACTGTGATAGCTATGAAATGGCTGTGATACAGACACTTCATCCATACGCCAGATGGCAATGTGGCAATTAAAATGACTCCTGGTTAGGAGATAGCCTTAGGTAAGAAATTCACAATATGGCTCTGCTGAAATGAGTTTATAAAGAAATGAAATGGGTGTGATATGGCCAATTAGATAAAATTAGATTACACTTTAATTGTCATTGCAGGGAAATTAGGCTATTGCATTAGCATTTAAAATGGTGTTATAAAACTTCAAAGTTGTTGTTGTTGTTGCACAAGACAAACTCAAGGTCCGACACAGAAGTGAACTTGAGTCCTGTAATTAATTGTTTGAATGTGTGGTATAAGAGTGAGAGTTTCAGACTAATGTGTTAACAAGTGGAAGTTTATTTATATGTCATGTAGTGTTCACGTATCCAAGAGAAAATGCACAACATACAGCCCTTTTCACTGGAGTCAGATGGGATGTTTTTGTTCAAGGTAAATGCAACATTACCTTAAACACACATTAAAAGTCAGGTTTTATGGAACACATTGGTGGAGTGCAGTCCTTAAAAACCATTGACCCCGACGTGATTTGAACACGCAACCTTCTGATCTGGAGTCAGACGCGCTACCGTTGCGCCACGAGGTCCTGCACATGATTTTTATCTCTAACCCTGGCTGACATTTCAACTCTTTGCAGCTTCCTGCCTGCTCACTTAAAAAGCAGTGTGCCACATTTGTACATTTCAGGACTTGGGCCCCCAGACAAACACAGTATCTACACACTTAACAAACACTGCTATGTGTGTCTGTGTCAGCTTTTCAGCTGCAGATAAGCAACATATATGGTTATTTGTTTGTTCATATATCAAGTTTGGAGAGGAGAACATACACAACATACGGCCTCTTTACTGGAGTCAGACACACAAGATTCAATTAGGGTAACACTAACCAAAAGAAACAGACCAATACCTTATGCACAAAGGCCCAAATCCAATCCAGCCCCTACACCCTCTCCCTAACCTCTTTCACTCTGTCTGTCGAAGATTCACCGTATTAAGTGCCATCCCAAACCAATTAGCAGGGAGTGGAAGTGGGTTATGAAACCCTTCACCTGCATCAGTGCAGACTTAACTAGATTCCCTTACTGACGACGTGCAACGCTGATTTGTGTTTGTCCTAAAACACACATAGACATTTAATATTGTCATACAGACATTAATGGTAAGTGTTCATTTTATTGCAGTGTTGTATATTCATATAGCACATATACAGTATACACAACATATAGGCCTATATATTTATTATTTTACCTTTTTATACCAGACTTGCATTTTTACACACTTAATCATAGAATCCATTTTGCAGCATTTTTGGGTTTAGGGGGCAGATTGGAATTGGACCAGACATTGAGCATGTCTGTTAGCCTGTAAGTGAAGAGAAATGAGGTGTATTTTTCCAGTCTGAGGCTAACAGCATCACAGATGTGACATTAATGCACAGCGTTCAGTGTAAGCTGTCACTCCTGTCTGATGTGTTACACCATTAACCATCTACACTCTCCTGAGCCTCATCCATCTCAGCAACTTGCTTACTGTGTAAGTCACCATCTAGATATTCAGTTTAGCTTGATAACAAATAAGTAAAGGTGATTTGAGGAGTGGGTTCCTTTGTTTGCATGTTTTTTGCCCAGAATAAACTAAGAAAGAACCTTTATCTGTGAGTACTGGTGATTTGTTTATCTGTTCTTATTACTACCTGACATCCGGTAGATTTGAAAATGTATTAGCTGCTACTTTCTACTTTCCTTTTGTTTCTAGTGTGCATCTCCTTATAAACAGCATGGTGAATTGAAGCAAATCTGTCCCATGGGCTGAATGAGGGGTGGATCCTCAGGGGTGATTAACGGAAAAAGCTTATTATAGCAGAAGTAGCTGAATCACAGATTCACTGTTTTGTGCCTGATAGCAGGTGCATGTAGGCGTGGAGCTGCAGCTTGACAGACTCTGCAGTGACACTCGTGAACCACAAAGAGGCACTCAAGCCCAAGTTTTAGCAGTCTACGGTGTCGTCTGTACTGCACAGAATCTTTTGTTTTTGGAAAGAGATACCAGTCTCAGAATAACAGACACCGACACAAAAAAATACCAAAATCCTATAGGAAGTAAAGAAAAGGAAAGAAAAAGCCTAACTGAATTGTCCATATCAGACTGTGTCCTCTATTCGTGCTAATTTGGCCTGTTTATAATGAGAACCACATCCATGGCTCCTGTGGTTTAGCTCCTTGGACAATTGGCATTTTCTTGGCCCCCGAAGTTGGCATTGCCATGGCAACAGCAGTCGGGTGCCAAGTGGGCACCTGTGCTGGGTCGAGATCAAGCCGTGAGTGAAATTAGCCAAGGCTAAAGCAGGGTCCCAGCAGCTGCCCCCTGGTACCAGAACACTGCCGGGGGAAATCAAAGACTAATTACTCTGTTTGTCTGTGCTCTGTGTGTCTAAGTGTGTGTCTGCATTTGTGTATGCATGTGTTTATGAGTCAGTGTAGCCTCTTTTGGCATAGATTGGAGACTATTGTGTCTGGTTGGCTGTTTCTTACCATCATCTCTCAGACAGTGTAATGCATTCACCTCACACATTGTGAACTCAGTGTTTATTCTATATTTGCAGTGCATCTTTCCAACTCAGTGTGATTCATTGCTTCATGCAGTGGTTTGTGAACATTTAAGTGGATCCATGGGGCCCCATTTGATTTCTGCAGTACAGTATGATAAAGTTTTCTATAGGCAGAGGAGGAGAGAGACAGAGAGTAAAACCATCAAACCATTCACACGTCTTCTGATTGTGCTAATGTAAAGATGTGATAGAAAATGAGTTGTAATTTATTTTGCAAGTGCCACAGTTTGGTGTTTAGTTTACAGCTTTAAGTGTCTGGGTAACAGTGTCACTGTGACTGTCATTGCCACAGTCTTGTACTGAATACTTATTTTTATCTGTAGAAGCAACACCAGAAATACTATGATATATCCTGAAAATGAAGCATCTCCTCCCCACAGGCTACATTGTGTTATAAGTGTGCTATAACCCAGGTGCTGCCCTCTGGTGGCCAAACAGACAGCTCAGTGGCAGTCTAGCTACTGTGCGTCATCTTGATTTGATTTATCATTTAATCAAAAGGACCCTGACTGGGTTTGAGTACCCGAGCCTGAGCTCCACCTTTAAGACAGAGTTGATTGTTCTCATGTAATTACCAGCTGTTACAGCATGTGGCTGGTAATGTTTTCACCTTATGAGTCTGTATGGGTCAAAATGTAGTCCTAGAGATACTGTAGCAGAAGAAGTTGAGTACTTTGCCTGGTGTTTATATGTCTGTCTGCCTGTCTGTGGACAGATTTTGTCAATGTGATAGCGTCATGACCGCAAAGGGGTCACGAAACTTTACAGGTGCATTGAGATTAATCAGGAGTGAAGGCTGGCAGGAAGGCTGAGTTCGAAGATGGGCGTGGTCCGAGCAAGGTCGCCAGAAGAAGGGTGCTAGTCTGGCCTGATTTGGCGTCACAGCTCGTGTGATGGTCTCGAGTTGAATGTTTGCTCTGGTGGCATTATGAGAGCTGGAAGCTCTTAGCAGCAATGTTTGTGAATAGCTGCTTTTGTTTCTGTGACTCTGGCTATCAGTGGACATGTTTAGTTTGGCAAAACATCTGTCTTTTTGCAACACATTCAACTAAATTGGAGTTTTTACCTGTATGTCAATTTCTAATATTGAATATTCACCGCCTGGACGTGATGGTTGTAAATGTGGTGTAGTTGTCTACATCTGTAAGCAACCCCTACCCCTCTGGCAGAAGGATGCAGGAGCTTAGGGTGAAATACATGCAGGGATGTATGAGGGTATGACAGTTTCTCTAGTTAACTGTCAGCCACCAGCACCTGTTTCTGCTCCGAAACACATCCCTTTAGACTGACACATATCCTCAGACTGACACTGCAACTCAGGCAAACATATGGTCATATACTCGAACTCTGAAAGGTGTTACTGCTGATGAAATTAGATCTCTCTCTCTCTCTCTCTCTCTCTCTCTCTCTCTCTCTCTCTCTCTCTCTCTCTCTCTCTCTCTCTCTCTCTCTCTCTCTCTCTCTCTCTCTCTCTCACACACACACACACTCTCACACACACACGCTTGAACTTCTCCTGGCCAGAAAGTGTAAATGTCGTCACCCAGCATGGAGTTAATAAAAAAGAACACTCAAAATGAGACATCACACTTACATGTTCGCACAAGAACACACACATACAGGAATAGTCCCACACTCTGACAGAGTCACACATGCCCACACATACGTCCAGCCTCCTGTAGTCAGCTGTAATTAGCCTGTAAGGACCGGAGTCAGCGCTGTGGCCGTAAAGGCCCAGTGTGGTAGTGGAATTTATCCTGACCTCCGCTGCTCTGCTCAGAGGCTCGTGGGTGGAAGCAAGCAGTTTTTTCATTTCATTTTCCTCCGGGGCTTTGGATTTATTGTGTGTTGTTGCTTGTTTATTAGCTTCTTAGTTTTTGAACTTCACTTACCCGGGGAAGATTTGTTGAGCACTGTATGTTGTTTTTTTTTTCCCGGCAACTCCCTCTTTCCCACTTATACTGTTATAATCCCTCACAGTGGGGACGTCCCTTTGTGCTATTTCCATTGGAAGCTGAACCACAGGCCTTTACTGTTTGCAACTTGGTAGTCTTGTTGAGTACATAAGGGTAATTTAAGTCAGTAATTGTATTTTTAAAAATAGCCATATAATGCCTATAGCAGAGCTATACAGTATTCTATAATGAGCAGATTGTTTGGAACCTGAAAAAACTGTCACAGCACAGGTTCTTGTATGCAGTGTGATATATTGCATAATGTGATTACAGCATCCCATGATACTGTGTAAGGCCTCTTCCCTTTCAAAAGTAGGAATCAAACTTGTAGTCTTTATTCACTACATTATGAAGTACTTGTATACAATGTGATAAAACACTGTGTACCAAAGTAGCAGTGGCAAATAGCAATCAAATGAGAAGGCTGACCATTTCAGAGTTCAAATGTCTCCAGGTGAGGAATTAAATACCACCAATGTAGCAGAGGGTATTCTGACAGCAGCCTAATATCATCTTGCACGAGACATATGATGTATAGTAATATAGGTTGTGGCTCTGTAGAGGGACTGTAGATCGGTGGTTTGATCCCTGGCTCCTCCAAACCACATGTCGAAGTGGGCAAGATTAACCTCAGATTGCTCCTGAAGGCTGTTGCCATCGGCGTGTGAATGAGTATTTAGATTAGATCCTGATGGGCAGGTTGGCACCTTGCATGGCAGCCTCTGCCACCAGTGTATGATCGTGTGTGAATGGGTGAATGCTGACATGTAGTACAAAGTGTTTTGAGGTGTCTGAAGACTAGAAAGGTGCTGTATAAATGCAAGACCATTTGCCATTTACCATTATTTGTCCAGTCCTCGATGTGTGCTGGGTGAACAGCTTTTACTGGAATGAATGAGTCATGTAAAGTCAAGCAGTGAATCAATCATAATATCAAATAGGGCTGTCCCAAACACCATTTTTTGGGCTTTGAAGCTTTGGGGGGAAATGTGCTGCAGCATTTTGGTCACCTCTAAAATCAAAGCATTGTTTTTGTTTTTTTATTTCATTTACCAGGACAGTCGCTTTAAATCAGAATCATTCCCTTTTTTTTGTATACCAATTGTGAGCATGTGCATTGTGCAGTGTGGACAGTCTGACCGGTGATGATGTGGTACAAAGACCACCTGGCGGTCTTGAACCTTGAGCATCACTAGTACATGACAGCCTGCTGAACCTGCTGATATAGACCTGCTGAGCCACCAGCATAGATACCATCGCTCCGTTCTTGTTGACAAAACTACTACTTCGGTTGTATAGCATATGCAGTACGACACACAGCCCCTGTGCCTGGGGTAAGAATGATATTACTCCATATTGCAGAGCAGCAGGCAACTCCTCCATCTTCTGCTGTGGTTTTTCTGTAAAATGGGTGAAATCAGGTCATGTCACCAAGCCTTTCTTTCAGCTCGGAGGCAACCCAGCTAGTCACGTAGGTGTCTTTGATTTCTCATCCATGACAGCTCCCCTACAGGAAGAGATTTCTGCCGATGTGCCAAATTGCTCCTGACATGGCGTCGGCTCGCCTGGGTACTGTCTGGAAATGCCGGGGTGTTTAACCAGAGCTGTGGATAGGCAGTGCCGA
This sequence comes from Pterois miles, assembly GCA_947000775.1. Taxonomy (NCBI): domain Eukaryota; kingdom Metazoa; phylum Chordata; class Actinopteri; order Perciformes; family Scorpaenidae; genus Pterois; species Pterois miles. The sequence goes on from CAMQGK010000391.1 coordinate 359,301, forward strand.
AACAAGAAAAAAGTGGAGGGACCCACACAGATGATGAAGAGCACACATTTACACACTTGTGTAGAAAAACAACCATGCAACCCACATACACGGTAGCGACACACACACACACACTTACATTCTTGTATTGCGCACATGCGTGTGTCATGCAGGAGGATGTTTGTCCTGGTTGACAGCTGTCAGGGCTGCTTTGGTTCCAGTGTCTGGATACTTTGCCGTACAAGCTTATTATCTGCAGCGGCAGTCTTGTGGAGGGGCCCGGGATTGCCCCAGGGAGCTGATTTGGGTCAGCCTCCGTGAGACAGGCCCTAAACGGAGGTGACAGATACAGACTCCCTACTGGGATCCTGCCGCCCTCGCAGAGACCCCCAGAGGGGAGTACCTAGGAGCATTAAGATAACAAAGGACTCGTTTTCTGCTATTATCCTTATGTGGTGAGCACTGCACCCACAAGGCCCACTGGCATCAGACAGAGATCCAGGCAACGATACATTGTCCTTGTTTCCACTTTGGAAGTGGATGACGTATATTTGCTATTTATCCTTATTGTCTCATAATGTGGCTGCAGCGGCCATTTCAGAGGAGCCACTTTTGAGTCTTTTTCGCCTCTTGGGGGCAAAAGTGCATTTTCTGTGTGGCTCTACACTAGTTTGTCTGCTGGGAAATTACTTATACAAAGTCACAGCCAGTTCAACAGAAGCTGCAATCTTAAACAGAAAACTTCAATCTACCATCAATTGCTTACTCTTTTGAATATAGACCTATTTCTTTCTCAACCCACTGCCTCTCAGCTCCTTGTTAAACCAAGCGAGTGTCTCTTCTGCGTGACAAGCATCCCTCTGTATCTCTTGTCTCAAGAGTCTCCACACCATGAGCGGCTGTTTTCAACACTTGACTACTTCTGTCAGAACCATACAGTATATAATTACCCTCACACATCCAAAGTTACTCCAAGGTTATGTCTGAAAATGGGCTCTCAAATATAGTTTGGAAGGCAAAGGTCTGTTTTAGACTGGATTGGTTTATTACAGGCAGGGCGTAGATTTCATTTCAACCTTGGGGTGGATGCATATTAAGCAGGGGGTCTGGGGGATCCTGCCCCTGGAAAGTGTCAAACACTTCATTTCCAGCATTCTAATGATTTGATGCATAAATTTAAAGGACTAGTGTGTAACAATTCAGGGCATCTCTTGGCAGAAATTGAATATAAGTATAAATATGTTTCCTTTAGTGTTTAAACACCTGATAATAAGAATCATTTGTTATGTTTCCTTGGAATGAGCCGTTTATATCTACATAGGGAGCAGCTCCTCTCAACGGAGTCCACCATGTTGCACCGGCATGTCTTTACAGAAGCCCAGAGCGGACTAACAAACTGTTAACTTTTCCTGCTTGGGTTGGAGTTGATAACGTTACTCACTCCCGTTGCCGCCGCTCTCTCTCTCTTGCTCCACAACTCACTTCCCACGTAAACACACTACACACTGGCTCTGCTCCAAATGGCTCCATTCAGGTTTTCATGTCAGCCACCATAGCTCTCCAACATACTTGGCACATGGGAGAGGCTCACCTCACGTCTAGATACCTCCAGATCCTCCACACAGGACCTTTTAAAGGTGTTAAATTTGATATCTAGAGCGTTAATATAGCAGCAAACAACTATTTGTCAACAACTATGTCGACTTGAGTAGAGAACGAAGTCACTTTCCCACAGTGAGCTGCAATCTGAGCTTCTTCTAGCTTTGTTTACATAGCCGGGGCGGCCACGTTCACATTTTAGTGCACGTTCATGCATGTGAATGGGCCCCACTGGCTAACTAATGCCAGCTGCTCTGCACTGCTCTCATACGGTGGTTACAGCTGATAACGCCGTCCCAACCGACAGTGTCATTGTGAAAGTGTTGCACCCACCCTCCGGTTAACCTCCCCGGATAAACACTGTTAGCTCTGTGAGCACCGTTGTTTGCAGTTTTAGCACTGCTACCACTGTTAGCTCTTACACGCCCGGCTTGCCATCACCATGTTAAGAGCTGTGTAGAGAAGGTAATAGAAATGCTCCCAATCCCACACCTTTACAGGTATTGTAATGTATTGTATTATGTAAAGGAAAACAAGAAATTCAGGAAGTAGATAAACATATAGCCTAGAGGAATAAAATGCTGTCTTCGAGCCCCCACCCCCACCCCATATATTACCATTACAGCCTTGAGGATATACACCAGCTAGTTGGGATTTTGAGTGGTGTGTTGGTTTAAATATTGTAGTAATTAGTACAGCTTTGAGTATGGTACAGGGGCTAACGCATCTTTGCATACAAATGAGCAGACAACCTGAACCATGAGCACACTTGTGTATTTGAACTAAAACAGGACGAATAAATAAAGGAAAATGAAATAAACAATTTGAGATAAATCAAGCAATAAAGAAGCAAAGATAAAGGAACAAAGGAAGAGACAATAATTAAAATACCATCCAACCAACAGAAAGAAGGAAGCAATGTAGGAAGGAGAGAAGAAACCCAGATCGAGTGGAGAGCAGGCATTGCCACAAACTAAGCAGAGTGTGGCGCCGGCGGCTGGCACTGTACCGAGCTGAAGTTGACATTGGCACAGGGAGGGAGGGAGGTGATGCCAGGGCTGGGAGGCTAAGCCTGGTTTGGAGAGCTTTAGACAACCATATTGTAGCAGACAGAGAGCTGAATCCCCTGTAACACCACGGCTGTGTGCTCTCATTGCCTCTTTTCTCATGAGAAAAGGCTAAAGACCTCTTCAGATTACGTCCTGGTCTGCTAGCATACTGGAGGCTTACAGGCATGCTGATGTGCTGTATGCTGATCAGTGTGATTTGTCACTTAGCCGAAAGTGTCCTTATTGTAAAATGGTCTTTAACCTCACCCCCCCTCTCCCCATATCATCACATAGAAGTGGTATAAAAGTGGAACCTGAAACTTAATTTGAGATGTAGCTCAGCACTGTAGTCATAAATCAGAAATAAGAAAAATAATTGATTAATTAGTTAATTAAAATACATTTTGAAAGTGCGTTAGAACATTATGACAGAAGTATATGATGGCATGGATTCCCATGCTGTATTATGTCTCATAAATTGTTGCAGCAATTTTAGGGTTAATGCTATTTATTAAACAGATTTTGCGCTAAATTGAATCATTTTTTAATCACTCAAGAATTGATAAAACAAGACATTTTTCTGTGACTGGATGACTGGAGCACTTCTGTTCTGGTAACTGCTCATAAAAACTCTTATTGTCAGTCTACATTGGAAAACCATCCATCCTCTGAATGCTCTAGGCCTCTAGTTTGTGGCTGTAAAGTTTCATGAGGCTGTGATTATCCTAGAGGTCAGTTTCTACGAGTCAAGTTTCAAAAACTGGTCTCACAACAATGAAATGGCTACTATGGGGAGTAACGTCATCACACACGAATACAGTTCGGCTCATTGGATCACAAGAGTCTCAGCTTTCCACTCATACCCAATTCATTTACATATATACACCATTTTAGAATAGTCAAAAATAACACATTTGCATGTAAAATCTGCATGTTTTTTGCCCCTAACTGCACGCGATTATCATAAGGTGGGCATGTCTGTAAAGGGGAGACTCGTAGGTACCACAGAACCCATCTTCATTCACATGTCTTCAGGTCAGAGGTCAAGGGTCCCTTTTGAAATCACCATGCCAGTTTTTCCTCACCAGATATGTCAGTATCAATGGACTCTTTAAGTTTTCTAGTTTACCAAGCTCTAAAACTCAACCCGAGTCGGCTGAGGGTGCTGGCCGGAGCGGAAGAGGTTAAAATAGAAAATAATTGACAGTTCCATATATGTGGCACAAAAAATGTATGTTTTCCATTCCTGTTAGGATGAAAATAGTTTCCACATCATTACCCTTTTTGAAATAGTATTTAGACCATGAAAATACTTTCACAACACTTACCCAATAATACTAGTCTTTCAACTGGCTGTACCGCTACTACAATTTATGCAGTAAAACTGTATTATTTGGCAATGGATCATTTTTCAAGCCAAAATGACAACTGCTTTTGGTTCCAGCTACTCAAATGTAGGATTTGTTGCTTTTGTTTGTCATAGGTGACATTATCTTTTGGTTTTACACTAAAGATCCAGATAATAAATAACATGTTGATGCAGTGGAATCTGATCAAAATAATATTAGAATGCATTCATTTAAGGTGGACAAATGGCATATATACAATAAATATTTTACCTTGACAATTTCAATTTTTTTAAATAAGTAACATCAAAAGTGGACCATCGTGTCTCACTGCTGTGTATATAAAGGGTTTTCTCTGTCTTTAATATGCAAAATGTCTCTGTCTGCATCTTTTTGCCCTCTGTGTCTTTGCACTAGGAGGGAGGAATACTAAAAGCTGTGTGTATTATAGAGGGTATCTGAAGGTCAGTGGGCCAGTTTGAGAGAGTGTGTCTCAGTGTGCCTTTGTGTGCAGCCACGCTTTTATCCAGAAGGGATTTTTAGTTAAAACTATCGTAAGACCCCTTCACCACTTCCTTCTTCCTTTGTGTTTAAAAAAAATCTCATTCATCACATGCAGTGTGTGTGTGTGTGTGTGTGTGTGTGTGTGTGTGTGTGTGTGTGTGTGTGTGTGTGTGTGTGTGTGTGTGTGTGTGTGTGTGTGTGTGTGTGTGTGTGTGTGTGTGTGTGTCTACAGTACGTGTAGGGAGAATCTTGAGTCCCTGCATGAATGCCTTATGTCTCCTCTACAACAGATGTGCCACAGCCTAGGGCCCCTCAGTTGTAGCTCGTTATGGAAATGTGTGTGTGTGTGTGTGTGTGTGTGTGTGTGTGTGTGTGTGTGTGTGTGTGTGTGTGTGTGTGTGTATGTGTGTGTGTGTGTGTGTATGTGTGTTCATGTGTGTGTATGTGTGTTCATGTGTGTGTATGCGCGTGTGCGGGAAGACTGCGTGCTATTCCCATTCGGAAGTCAGCAGGGAGTTTGCCTATAAAAGGCTCAAATAATAGCCACCAATTTATCTCTGAAGACACTCATCCATCAGCGTACACACACACACACACACACACACACACACACACACACATCTGATGGTTTGTGATATTACTGCTCTGTTGTGCCAGCAGCACTGTCCTGTATACATGCATTAGTGTAAAAGAGAGAGAGGAGTCATGTGACATGCTGTATTGTCCCTTGTCATTAACTCTGTCTGGCTTTCTTGTTTAAGGGCCATTACACTGTAAAAGCCCTGATTCACTCACTGACACTGCGTATGGCCTCACCTACTGATGACACTCCCAAAGGAAAAGTCAGTTTTGTATTTTGTGTGTGTACAATCTAGTGTATGTCTTTGCTGTGCTGTCTACTATGAGTCTGAAACGACCAGTTTCTGCATGGATGTTTGGTTGGCTGCTGGGATTAAGATAAACTGACATTAAGGTTTAAGTAAAGCTTGTTGAGATTAAAGATCTGTTATATTACATCTTAACTGCCTAACTTTAGTCTTAATAATAGGCTTGACCTGAATAAGAGTAAAGTCTCTTCCATGAGACATTTTTCCACGTGTAGTCAGGAACAACCACTGGTTAGGTTTGACTGTGTGCGGAAAGACAAGACATGAAAAATTAATACTGCAGATGGAAAAGTCACCTTAAAGTAACAGTGTGTAGCTTTTCAGGGGATCTAACGACGGAAATAGAATAAGTGATAATATTAAGTATGTTTTCTTTAGTGTATAATCACCTGAAAATCAGAATCGCTGTGTTTTGGTTATCTTAGAATGAGCCGTTTATCTACAGAGTTTCTACTGGAGCCCAGAATGGACAGACACTGGCTCTAGATTGGGCCTTTCATGTTTTCATATTTTGCATCGGCCCCTGTAGTTCTCCTATATGCTTGGCACAAGGGCAAAGTTTCACTTAGTTTAAGTCAGTCTCAATATAGCTATATATTTGTAGTTTTATGGAATTATTGTAGCTTTACAAACTATACTGATATGAAAGTACAAGGATATGCTATCATATAATCATACTATATGTGTGTCTGTATCTCTAGTCTTACGTCTGTCTGTCTGTATGCATACGCTCTAGAGCCATCAGGTGATTAAAATATTTAATCATGATTAATTGCATGAGTGTCCATAGTTAATTGTGATTAATTATAAATCAATGGCACATTTTTATCTGTTCAAAATTTAAAGGTAGATTTGTCAAGTATTTAATACTCATATCAACACAGGAGTGGACAAATATGCTGCTTTATGCAAATTCATGTATATATTTAATAGTGGAAATCAATTAAAAACACAAAACAATGACAAATTTTGTCCAGAAACCCTCACAGGTACTGCATTTAGCATAAATAATATGCTGAAATCATATCATGGCAAACTTAAGCTTGCTTTAAAAACTGAACCACAACCTAAAAATCACATCATTTGCGTTATTATCATTTTAACTTGGCAGCCCTAGTGCCTTCATAACATGTCCTGACTTAATCTTGATATCTCCCATTAAAACTTTCTCCTCATGATGATTGAAGATTCAGAATCAGTGCAGCATTACTTATAAGCCTCATCTGAACCCCGAACAAGCTCATCTTTCTATCCATACCTCTTCATGCTCTTCATTCTGCTGTTTATTCTCCACTACTTTGTCCTCAAGGGCCCTTAAACAGTCCATGAGACGAGAGAGAAGGCAAGAGACAGCCCTCGCTTTCCTCCCTAATCCCATATTGATTATCAGGCAGTGAATGAACTGCACATAGACTCACTAACTGACTCTACTGATCACAGCAACACACACACACACACAGACAAAAACACAAACACTCATTTACCTCATTTACCAGAAATCATATTAAAGAAAACTCTGCCCTAACTATAGCATATTAATATGTGGAAAGTGACAGCTATATTATGTGTAAAGTGGTGAGGTGGTAGGAAACCCTGCCAAAGTAAAAAAGTGAGCAAGTTCAAGCCACACGAGGGGAAATTAATTTTCTGCAGCTCAAACAGATGAATATTGGATGCAGTTTCTTTTCCTAACCACTAAACATTTAACCAAATCCATGTGTAGACATGATCAGCGTTGTTTTTGATATATAATTACAAGTCAGACATTTATTTTTTCAATCACTGCTTTTTTGTGTGTAATGATTTGGACTATTTTTAAGCAGAAAACCTGGTTCAGGCATAAATATTGCCAAGAATCCATAATGGAGCAACACTTCATAACAGTACATAACAGCAGCTTGACAGCTGACAGTATAACCTCTGAGCTCTCTGTGTCGGGACGTAAGGGAATGTTGAATTCCCCAAATGAGGATAAATACATTTCAGCTAGCATGTGCAGCTAATCCACTAAACTCTGCTCACTTTTGAAAGCTGATCATTCTGTTTTATTCTGTGTTTTAAAGTTTCAACACCACAAACGCATTGGCACAACTGCTAGATATGAGACACAGTCTTGTCATTATTTCTATTCATGTGTAAAATAATGATGACTGCCGCTGCCAGCGATGACAGGATGTTAATAATTCATGACGGGGGGAAAAAAATACTCGACAGATGTGCCACCTACTTGTATTCAAATACGGCTCTTTGAACAACAACTGTGGAACGCATCCCCATCACTAACAACCAAAAGAAACCTTTTTCTCTGTTGTATTTTGGTGCACCCCGCTCCTTTCTTCTTCTGCGGGAGTACGCACCTGGGACGCATGTTTTTAGCAACACCATATTTCTGTGTGAAACGAAACAGCGGTGAAAGTGTGTATATATGATAAATATGCTTGGCAGGACACAGTGTTAGGACATATGTATGATGAGGTGTACAGAATGTAGGAGGGCAGTGTTCATAGCACTTTATATGTGTGTGTGTGTGTGTTTCTGGTCCTGACAGTGTGTATAACATAGACTGACAGATTGCTCAGTGTGTATTCGTGCTGGTATATGCGCACACACTTGCTCAGATGCAAAACCAGGTTGCTCCGTCAACAACACATGCTGATATTTTATTCAACGTGTTGCCTCCACGCTTATTACGAGGAAGTGAAGAAGGGTTGAATAAAGAGGACAGAGAGAGACTGAGCAAAAAAGAGATGCGAAAAAAAACGCCAACAAGCTTTTACACTTCTGTCAAGTCAAACTACCTCTATTGTTTCTCGCCTTCTCTCTCTTTTTATCTCTACCCGTCTCATGCCTATTTTATGATGAATACCTTAATATTTGATATTTAAAAACCATGATATTAAAAAAAATATCTTTACGACAAGCAGAGTCCCCAAACAGTGAGTGAAGCATACAACTAACTGCTGTGTCTGGCCTTTTATTCTGCATGTGTGCGTGCCGTCATAGTGCCGCGCTCCAGCTAGCCGTCCTGTTAGCACAGGTGTGGCACCTGAGACCAGAGTAGCACCGGGAGTTTCCCCTCGCTGCAGCACCTCTTAACACGGCGTTAGGAGAACCAGCCCCTTCTTTAGCTTGACAAAGAAATCACTGTGGCATTACGTTCTTAAGCCTGTGTTAATATTTTGTCATGTGGTTGTGAAAATGACTTTTGCTGTGGGGAGGGAATACAGAGCAACATTTTAGCCACACTTTACTTGGGAGACAGAATAAATTGCATGCACCTTGGCTTTAGTGTTTTATATAAGGAGAGGACCATAAAGCAAAGAGCAATAAAGTCTAATATTATCACTGAGCACTGTGAAAGCTAAATCTGTGTTGAACAAGGCTGAGACACATACAGCTCCTGTAGATTTGGTCTTACTTGATTTGACAACCCCTCTGTCTTGTTACCACCAACCTATGCTTATTCTTATTCTTCTCCTTAAACAGTGAAACATCTTCCCTTATGGATGAGATAGTTTCACTTGTGTTGTGTTGCTTTATTAATCACCATTGCCTTGTGGCGAGGGATGAAAGTGTATTTGCAAAGACAGATGGAGTTACTTTAGGCCCTGTCTACATCTATACAGGTGTTTTTAAAAATGGATATTACCCCACTGTTACAAAAAAAAAAAATTCTTTCCCTGCGACCTTTATTTTCCCAAATATGTCTGTCGGTGGTGCAGCGGTCAGCACTCTTGCTTCACAGGAAGAGGGTCGCAGGTTTGAATCCGGCTTGGGGCTCTTCTGTGTGAAGTTTGCATGTTCTCCCCGTGTAAGCGTGGGTTTTCTCCAGGTACTCCGGCTTCCTCCCACAGTCCAAAGACATGCAGTATAGGTTAATCGATGACTCTAAATTGCCCGTAGTGTGAATGCTTGTCTGTCTCTATGTGCCCTGCGATAGACTAGCGACCTGTCCAGGGTGTACCCCGCCTTCGCCCAATGCCAGCTGGGATCAGCTACCCCGCGACCCCTAAGGGGACAAGTGGTTGAAGATGAAGATGGATGGATGTCTGTCCACACTCACTTGCAAAAATGACTCAAACCGTCACAATATTTACATGTCACCACAAGTGAGATCGCAAGTTAAGGGTCAAGGAATATTGTTAGCACTGTTCTCACTTCGGCTTCATAGCAGTCAGTTCGATAACAGTTGTTGTTGGTTGGGGGACTGTGATTCCTTCATCACTCTGCTGTCATCAACTGTCTCTTTACATGCATAAATGAGGAAAGGGAGGTCATTCAGATTTACATCCATAGCTCTTCTGAGCGCTCCAAACCTCGCCTTCATCATTGTCCAATCACCATTCAGCCTCTATGTGTTCCCTGCTTCGGCCTCCTGTGATGTAACATTTTTAATGTAATGTAAAGTAGTAACTAGTCCGGGCAGTGCTCACAAAGAAAGCCGGAAGTCCGCCATCTTTGTTATTGTTTCAAGCACATGCTCATCACACAAAGCAACAATGAGGAGAGGATGTCAGTATTTCCCAAATGCTCTGTTTTGCACATCCAGGAAGGAAAATATCTGTTTTTATGATCCAAAACTCTGTTTGCGTGTAAATATCTGTATAGTTTACTATTTTTCCTTCACCCCTGCATCCCCATCAGTCCGTCCCAGTCCACCAGCTGAGTCCTGCTTTCTAATTGCGATGCTGATGGTGGATTGTCCTCAGATGCCTGAGGGGGCACTTTGGCAGCACCACCACCCTGGCCCAATGCCCTCCCATAACTTGGCCGAGCGCCCTTTATGTTGCCACTCACATCCCTTCACAAGTGTGTTTGCATGCGTCTTTCGTACTAAACAGCGATACCTGTGCCCGTGTCACCATCTCATTTGCTCTGCTTCAAAACTTTCTCCAACTTCTTTGCAATTTGTTGTTGGTTTTTTTACCCTCCTCCATGTTTTGCAGTTTGCTCAGCTCCAGAAACTACTGTGTTTTCTCTAGATCAAACATCTCACCTGCACTGCTAGATTTCTACACTCCACTTTTATGTCGTGCCGTTATTATATCTGGGAGAGAGAGAGATAGAAAAAGGAAAGTGAGAGGTATTTGATTGGAGGGTATGGAGCTGATATGAATATCAAATAGTTTTCACTGCGAGCAGGCGATGCTGCCTGTGGCGCTCAACAACACACACTGACTGGTGGTCTCTTCTAGTGTGTGTGTGTTTTTGTTCAGTGTGTATTCATGCATCTGTCACTATAGCTTTGGGTGTGTCTAAGTGTGTGGGTGCACATGTTTCTTTGTGTGTTTTGGTTTGTTTATTTGTGGATGTAGGCAGATATGTGACATCAGACGTCTACAGTATGTCTATATGTGTCTCTGCATGTAATGCTGTGAATTTACAATGAACTACAATCTGTTGTGATGTTTGAGCCAATCTCCTCTATTAAGTTTAAATTTAAGGCTGAATGACACACAGCTAAGGAGGCTGTAATAAAAAAGTGGCCAGAAAAAACTGTCATGGCCATTTTCAAAGGGGTCCCTTGACCTCTGACCTCAAGATATGTGAATGAAAATGGGTTCTATAGGTACTTCTATGGGTCTCCCCTTCACAGCACACTGACACACTGACAGCTGTTGTTGCCTGTTGGGCTGCAGTTTGCCATGTTTGTATGCTAAATGCAGTACCTGTGAGGGTTTCCGGACAATATTTGTCATTGTTTTGTGTTGCTAATTGATTTCCAATAATCAATATATACATACATTTGCATAAAGCAGCATATTTGCCTACTTCAAGATTCAAGATATTTATTGTCACTCCGGTTATACAAGTACAAACGTGTGAAATTCTTATGGCTGGGAAGCACCATTTAACACACACAAGAAAAAAAAAGGGTACAGGAAGAGAAAAAATAATAATAATAATAATAATAATAATAATAATAATAATAATAATAATAACAACAACCAAAAGTGACTCAGAGATAAAATAAATTTACAGTAATAAATAATAGAAAAAAGGGTATTTACAGTTTGTACAGGTGACACAGTATTTGACAGTATTCACAGTATTTATTTATTTATTTTTTATTGCACATTTTGCATAGGTTGTGTTATACTGTTTATTGCATTTGAGTTGTTATTGCACTTCTGCTGTTTCTGTTATTGCACTTTCATACAATGAGAGTATTAAATACTTGACAAATCTCCCTTCAAGATACATTTCGAACAGATAAAAATGCGTGTTTAAATTGCAATTAAATATTTGAACCGAGCTCAACCCCAGTTACATTCAAAACCGTCAGACCATCATAACCACAGTTAAACTGTTTTGCAAGCAGAATGTCAGAAATTTGCACCATTTTAGCACGAAACCAGAAAGTATCCAGCTCGTGCTTAAATTTTCCTTTTTAGAGAAAACAGAAGATAAACATCAGTTTCTCCATCATTGTTTTACTGTATTGAACTTAACACATCAAATAGTGCTGCGGTAAAGCCACATACCGTGTGGCCTCACCGTATCAGGCCGTGGCTGCGTGCCTCTGTTATTTAACACATGTGACGTCTCATCCATTTGAACAAGGCTGCTCTCAGTAGGGGGGTGTTGAGTTTATGCCGAGTGGAACAGCACACTCACCGCCTGTATTTCACGGCTGACTTGGTAAAGGAGAAAGCCAAGATGAAATATTGAAATGTGCCACCTTTTTTTTTTTTTTTAACCCGATAAGAGTACGAATGTTGAACAGTTAAGCTGCGGTGTTTCTATATTAAATCATTGTGTAGAGGAGTTTATAAGCATGGGGATCATTGTCTTCATTATTGTCTCTGCAGCTTCCGTTCAGACTGTTTTAATGTGATCTACAAAGTCTCTAAAAGACTCTGAAAACATCAAAAACAATAACGCAAATAGAATAATTCACCGCAACGCAGTATACTGCAACATAATGCAACCAAACGTGATATAATCCAAAGTAAAGTTACACCGTTTAACGTGAGATAACATGGAAGGCGCTTGTCTTTGTAATGCTTTGTTTTTTCGTAAAACAAGTAAAAGAAGAATAATTCAAACTGAAATGAAGGCCACACATGATGTCATCTACATTTGTGCGAAAAGTCTTTGTAACTTTTTGTGATTTCAGAAGGAACAGAAAGAGATGGGGGTTAAAAGTAGGTCTGGAACTAAAAGATATTGTCATTATCAGTGTGGCTGGCTTCATTTTCCAACAAATCAATGAACCATTTAGCCTAGAAAGTCAAGTGTTATGTAATGCCTATTACAAGTTCCCAGCTTTGCTTCAAAATAACTTATTTTCTCATATAAACAGTGACAAACCCCAGCCGATCAATGATAATGGTATAAAGAAAAGCAAATCTTCATGTCTGAGGCTGTGACAAGTAAATATTTTATGTTTGTACGCAATAAATGACATCAGGTTTCTCAAAATTGGCATCCTGAATTGACAAGAATTGACATCACAATGAAGCTATGATTAGATGAAATTTCACCTTGCTTCTGTATCACAATTTGTGAGTCAAAGCTGGGTGACAACTTGTTTGAGCCGTGGTCTACCCACCGAGTGCTCTCTATAAAAGCACATTACAGTGATGGGACACCAGGGAGTTCTTGATCTATACCAAACATCTCGTCATTGCGCACTGACTCACTCAGCTGTGGCAGGAGCATGTCAGTGATGGCATACATCAGAAGAAGAATAATCATCAGCTCTCCAGGGTGTCAGAGTGATCCACTGTCTGAAATAGGAGCTTGTGGCGCGGTGATGACTTATGGCTCCCTGCAGTTTGTACTTTTAACCAGCTGCAGCAGGGGGCACTGTGGTGTCGCTGTTAGAGCTGCTGTCGTCTGACGAGGGAACAGGGTCGAATTCCTCAGTGAGCTGGAAACCTCGTACAACACATTGCCAAGTCACTCACAGAATTAACTTTAAAAAAATCCCTCCACATTAAACAGGAATCTTGGGATTATGTAATGGATTGTATCCAGATGTCCAAGGACATCTTTAGATCAAGATAACTGTCACTATTTTAAGCATTTAGCTGATGCTGCTATCCTAAAAGTGAGGTAAGAAGGGTTTTTACGCACAGACACAAGTTACTCATTGGTTGCAGGGATCAAAACCACGGCCTTTGCTTTCTTATTCATTCCTTTTCAGGAATATCACATTACCCCGTTGTTGAAGCATGCCTGTGTGTCGAAGAATGTTGAAAACATGGGCTGTTCAGCAGCACCGGTCCATATCATGAGATCTTCACGCTTGTTCATAGATTCTGTTAGAAGCCAAGTTGAGGGACCTCTCATCACAGCAGGGGTAACTCAAAACTCCATCTCTTTTTCAGACTGGCTCACGCTTCACACAGACATGCTTGCGACTGAATTTGCAGAGTTGAAAATTGCATAGCTGTAAAGCAAACTTGAACAAACTTGCCGGAGACGTGTAAAGCTAAATTTGCTCAGAGAGCTACTAAAGTGCTGAAGTTCTTATAGGCATGCTTTCATCACGAACAGCATAACAGGCATGAAGAGGAAACCTGGCCTTGCTCCCTCTCTCCTGTCATCACCTTTATGTGGAAAGAGTGGGAAGACTGTCTTCCTCCAGAGAATGTCCCATTTATTATCCACTGTTCTCCCTCTCCTCCTCCTCAGCTAGTTGCCTTACACCATGCGTGAAATGGCTCCAAATGGATTCCCTTTGTCTATTGGTGGTGGTTGCTGTTATGCCTTACATTAAGCCTGGCGGTGAGGACCTTTTCCCACTGGTTAATAAACAAGTGACAACCAAGTTTTACCAAGTACGCCGGACATTTTTACAAGAAAACATAATGTCTTGTAATTTCAGGTTTCCACCGGGCGATAAAACACTACGCACACCAGCGATTGCCTCATTTTTCCCGTATAGCATCGAGTTTTAATACGAAATATGGCCACTCAGATACCAAATCCTCCTTCATCATCTCATCTGTCACACTCTCTCTTATCCTGTGTGTGAAATATGACTCCTGCTACTCTGTGCTGAGACTGTCCGTCATTCGACTATGTGTTGATAACACGGCGCTGATGCATGTATGTCCGAACACCGTGTAACACCGGTGTTACAGACTGTACAGTATTTGATTCACCTTGCTTTGTAGCAGCTACTGTAAAATATCACAGCAGGGGGGCAGAATACATATTCACGGAGCTCACCTAAACTGTTTGTGCACATACATCTGATTTCTCTGCCAGGAACGGTTCATATACTGTACATACATGTGTTCTATTGTACTACTTGTTCTACATTTTCAAACTTGTTTCGCTCAGTTTCTCCCTGACTGATCAGAAGGACCTCAGCGGACTGCTCTTCCTTTACAACTGAATCCTATTCATCGACTTTTAGCAGACATGGACGGGAGCACAAATCACTTTTATCAGTCATGCAGATGGTTTACACATTAGTCCTTCAACTCATCCCTTCTACTATAAGACTGTCTCTCCCTCTGCTAGAAAATCTCCACTCAGGATACTTTAGAAAACTTCACCACCACTACAGCACTAAAGCCCTAAGCCTTCAGACTCCCACCGTGCACATCTTTGAAGCATCGCTCATCGGCGATACTACGCGGCTCTGAGAGCTTACGCATCGAAAGCCTAATGGCCCAGCGCTGGTTAACTTTCAGGCTTATACCCCTGTTGATGAACTCAAGCAGCCATCACTACTGTCTCTCATCCCAGCTAAAACCTGCATTGTGCTGGCGAGGTTTAGAGATGAAGAGAGTGAGGATTGTCAATAGATAGAAGGGGGAGAGCGGGAAGCTGGGAGGAGGACTCCGGAGAAGCCTGTTAATAGGCGTCTAAGCTAAAAACTCTGGAATAATGAACTTAGAGAGGAGACACACACACACGTGTGCGTAGAGCAGATGCATAGAGCAGATTTAAAGAGTCTTCAGAGCAGGATTTACCCTGTATACCACCTAGACGGTGTCAGTCAGGGTTACGTGTTACCTCGACCGACGCTAAGTTGTGCTGTTCCTCAACATCAGTCACACTGTGACTGAGTGGCATCAAGACGTAGAACATTTGGAGATCATCTCCGTTGACTTGAGAGTGAGACTTCATAAAGCTGTCCCGATTAAGGTCAGTCACATAAATCCAACTTCACACAAAATACAGCTCTATGATCTCTAGTCAAACTATACAGACCTCTACTTTATGCTGAAAGCTGTTAAACCATAAAGTTGACGTTGCACTTAAGCTAAGTCAGCGATGGAAATATGTTCTGTGCCTTACCTGGGACTGTTAAACCCAATGGGGCTTGGTATGGTGTTAGTGATGTAATGGCCTTGGCTATCAATGTATTAACCTCTTGCCTCCGCTGTATATGACGCCATACCTCAGTGCATGGTGGCACTTAGAGTTATAGATGACCTGTTAGTTCCGTGTGTACTGTACTATGTGTTGGTTCTATGAAGCAACCAGGTGTTGTATAACATGCAGCTTTCTCGAAAATATGAGCAAAAGCCAGTGGGAACCAGTTATTTTTGTTCATATCTGTTGACATACATTGTAATGTGTGTACGAAATGTATATTTTTATGTACTTTGCTCCCCTTTTTCTTGTGACAGCATCCAGCAAAGTCTCTGGTTTTATGGCCACCCCTACGAGAGTCCGGTTGACAGGCAGGCCCATTTACCGATCAGCCCGCCATCGTGTTTTACAGCAGATGACTTCACCGCTCTTCATCGTGATGGCCCTCAGTTCTCTTGATGACTCCGTTGCTCCCCCCCCCTCCCCAAAAAAAAGAGAAACATCGCTGCTTTTTTTTTTTCCCGTCACCCAAACGAGTGAGGCTGGGACATAAATCGACTTGAGGAGAAGCAGTTGTTTTCTGCCCGGGGCGGCTGGGTTTTATTGCCCTCCACAAGAAGCTTATTGGAGGGCTCTTTTGTGTGAGGGGGAATTTTACGGCTGATTGCGTGTATTGGAGTAGTCGTAAAACTAAGTAGAGGAGACCTGTCTTTATAGTGTCAGTGGTGGCCGTGCTTACAACCCGTGCTACTCTGAAATGGGACTCTGGCGTGTGAGTGCACTGATGGACACCAGTAAGAACTCTCTTTGGCCCGGTGTGAAATGGAAGCTCAGGTCCCCTCTCAATTTGTTTTCTCTTCTCAGAGTGACAATGTGGTGTGCTTCGTAAAAAGGCCTCAGGTCTTCTGTAAAGCACCTTCTATTGTGCATCACAACAACACTTGTTGAATGAATGCATAGTGGTTTTCCTCAGTCCCATCGCACAGTGGCTTTGTCACCACAACCACAAATGCCATAACTGCTGTCTTTCATGTGTAAAAGCCCATACTAGATGCTAGTTTATGAATGACAATATATTAACAAGATTATTTCTTTGTTTCCATCCCCAGATAAATATATTAAGTATGTAGCTAAATACTAGCCTCTTCTGGTTTCTATTTTTAGTTTAGATTCGTGAGACTGATTCATAGCTAATAGACGTTAAAGTTTGGGTTGGTAATCTTTAAAACCATTTTTTGTTATATTTGTTGAAATTCTCATTACATTCCAACAACATTTTTTTTTATATAACTTTATTTCGAACAATTAAAAATAAATAACAATAACAAATATAAACAAAAAAATACAAACAGTAATTACCATTTGATAATTGTATCAGTATACCTCCAAAGTTCAAAATTAATCCTCAAATCAATATGAAATATACTGTTTCGTCCAATAGTGACTAATAATGATATAAAAAAAGAGAAACCCATTAACAAAAAAAAAAAGGCCTCTGTTCGAAATGGAATAGGATGAAGCAGAAGCTTATCCAGTCCTATCCCAATATCCAGTCCTATCCCAATCAATAAATTAAATGCTCTGACAAAAAAAGAAATGGCATCTGTGACTGTCGACTGTAATAAACCAGACCAATCATTTAATTCGACCCTAATTAAATGACTGGACAGCCTGCCCTCCCTGTTGACCCATTCACTCACCATAGTCGTCCACAAGCTGCTAGCTTGACAGCTGTGCGTACTAACCATAGGCATATTTGTCTGTTTGTTGTTCATTATGATATGATTACGTCTACAATGATAATTTTGGAGAGATGTCTTCGGAGGGAAGCTTGAAGGGATGGGTTGTCAGTGTTGCCGACTTGGTGACTTTATCTCTAGATTTCGGGGCTTTCGGAGTTCTTCTAGCTACTTTCATTGGAAAAGAGCTGGCAACAACAACAAGTATCTCTTGGTAGTTTAGTAACTGTAGCTTTAAAAAACATTTAAGGTACTCTATAGGGCCCCAGACTCACTTTTTACATTGGTTGGTGCACTGGTGCACCTAACTTTTTCATTTAGGTGCACCAGCACATAATTTAAGTGCACCCAAAATTTTTCACTGCACCTTTCGGTGCCACAATAATGCATTTTTAGCATTTTGTCAGTTCCCATAGGCCTACATTAGGGATGTCACGATGCCAGAAATTTAGTAATCGATACCAATACCAGTGAAATCCCACAATTCTCAATACCAGTCTCATACCATGGTAAAAAACAAAAGTCAAACAATAAATAAATCCCATGTACGTCAACATCCACTGCTTTTATTAACGGTTGCATACTGATTTCATTAGGAAGTTAAACAGGTCATAATTCCCTCTCTATAATCTATTTTATATTGCTGTGAAACATCTCCTTCAAACAACTGGGTTCATGTTTCTAGCCAAAACTACATTTTACAAGATTACATTTGAACACATCATAACTTTGGAATTTGCCTTTGTCTAATACTCATTTTCACTGAATAGATCCTGACCACATCTTTATGTAATTGGTCACATATGCGATCAAAAAGTTTGCACACTGGAGCCCTGTACCAGGACTGATGCTATGGAGCAATATGTTGACGTGCAAGCTAACAGGTGCACATGTACACACAGGTGATGTAATTCACATTCCTGCCGACAGCTCTGTAATGCAAAAGTGCTGTGCATGTGTTAGATATATTACCCCAGCAGGAAACACCTCATCGGTTGCTAGCTAGGACTGGCATGTCAAATTACCATGAAACTGGCATTCACCTAAAAGACTGGCCGTGTCTTCAAGGTGGCTATATGGATTTCATGCTATTTTACTGATCGACAGTGGCGACCAAAGGGAGTCGCCCATGTAAACAAAGTTTCATGAGGAAGGAAATGCATTCAACACAGTTTTAAGCCTCAAGGATACATACATCACTGTGTTTGTTTACAAGCAAACTCTGCAGGGAATCTTTAGCTTTTCTCACTAATACTGGCCTCACACTGAAATGGATGACAGGAAGGAAAGGATAAAAGTGGTAAGATGTTGCTCAGCCGCTGCAGATCACACCTGTTGGTGTTCTCACAGGCTTTACGGCACAGTAGGCTGCTTATCTGTGAAGATGCTGTGACACAACAACAGTAGTGTGTCTCTCACATCAGGGTCAAAGCTTTTTTTTTCAATGTCATCACAATCCTGCTGTCCATACTCAAGTAGTTTCACTTTCTTTGTGTAACAGCAAAAGAAAGCTCTCACCGTATACCCAAGAATGTCACGACTTTGGACTGTGTTAGTTAGTTTTTCGATTAATTTATTATTTTGGTTCTGTTTGTTATAATGAGTCTTGTTCTAGTGTATTGTTTGTGATTCACTCCCTGTCCTGGTCCGGGTGTTTTGTCTTTGGTTGTTTCCTGTTTGAAAAGTCTTATTTCTCCGTATCATTTCTAGTTTTACTTCCGGCCCTTGTGTGTTTTCCCTCCGTTTTCTTGGTTCACACCCCCTGACCTACTTTCCTTGATTGTTGCCCCACCCCTGATTGTTTCCACCTGGTCATCTTCCCTTTGTGTATTTAAGTCACCTTTTTTCCCTCTGTTCTTGTCGGTTCATTTGTTTAGTGCCTGTGATCTCCCTGTGGTCCATTGCCCTGACTATCGTGTGCTTCTTTGTTTTTTTCTGGATTTCTCCTTAGACCACCTTCTCCTTGGTATAGTTTCATGTCTCTTTTCTTCTGGTAGGTTTTCTGTTTAGAGTTCTCCCTGCATTCCTTGTTGTCCTGTTGTCTGTGTGGGTTCATTTGTAAATCTTCACTGTCTCTCTGTGTACTCTATGGTTAGTGTTAATTCTAGTTTATGTGAATTTAGTTTTTTGTAGTTACTTGTGTTTAATTTCTATTTCTTTCAAGCTTCAGTTTATTATTATTTGGTATTACTGAAGGACTTTGTTAATCAGTCAATTAAAGACTCGCCTTTTGTTAAGCTATCCGTTGGTGTGTTTTTTGCGTTTGGGGTCTCTCTCTCTCTCTCTCTCTCTCTCTCTCTCTCTCTCTCTCTCTCTCTCTCTCGCTCTCTCTCTCGTCCTAGTGTTAATCACCCAGCATTCCTAACAAAGAATAAAAAATTGGAGAATTTCTTATATGAGAAAATAGACACATTTGTGAATACCGGCACTCGTGAATACAGCTGCAATTCAGAGTGAAAAACAACCTATAATTGGCGATATTGTTCATTTTGTTATTATTTTCAGTGCAGAGCACCTTAGTTGGAGTATCAATGGTAAGAAATTATAGAGGAAAAGGAAAAAGAAAGTGTTGTGGGTAACTTATGGGTCACAGTCTTGCCTCCTTTATTCATTCACTCTTTTGTTTTTGTCTTCACCCACACTGGAGCCTTTAGCAGCGCCTCTTCAGAAAATTGGTTGTTCTCTGTCTCTCTCAGCATCTCTCTGGAAGATTACAGTGCAGCACTGTGTCGATGTCCAGGGGTTGTTGATGAGGTTATGGTTATGGTCAGGGTATTAGCGTGGAGCTGAATGGGGAATACTCCACACCTCATCTCTGCCCACACAGCCACTGATAGGAGGCTCACTATGCATCAAATGGCTGTAAATGGCTCTCAGACTGCCTGTCTTATCTGGGTGAGCGGCTCCCCTCAGGCTCTGTGTAATCTGTGTCTGTGTGTGTTTACAGTAGTGTGTGTGAATGTCTTTGTATTCATTTCTTTATGTTCTTCATGTCCCCATTGTACCTGCATGTACTGTTGCCAGCATCTGTCTGCATAAGTCATAAGTTTGTGCACGTACAAGCCAACACTTGTTTACTAGACTGCCTATGTACCAGCCTCCCTGCATATCTAACCTTTCCTCCCCACCCGTCTACATTAGCTCATACTACTGATAGAGAGCCACGATAACACACACTATCACATCAGACGAGCTACAGCGAGGCTCGGAGGGAGAACTCCATCCTTCCTTCCACTTCTCTCTCTCTCATCCTTCTTTCCATCCATCCCCATGTTAAACCAATTAACAGTAATTACCGGGCCACCCCAGGCGCAGCTTCTTTCTGCTGGCTCCGCTGTTTTGTCCTCATCACCACGCCAACACGAAGGGAGGCTCCGAGACGTGTCGGGAAGCAGGTCATTACTGTTTATTAGCTAAGGGAGGC
This sequence comes from Pterois miles, assembly GCA_947000775.1. Lineage (NCBI taxonomy): Eukaryota > Metazoa > Chordata > Actinopteri > Perciformes > Scorpaenidae > Pterois > Pterois miles. The sequence continues at coordinate 380,109 of CAMQGK010000391.1, forward strand.
TGATTTCCCCTGATGGGCCCTGTAGGAGCTCGGTAAAGTTTGGCTGTTTGGTCATGCAGCTGACTTTACACATCAGTCAGTGTTTGATAGTTGTAGTGATACTATTGTCACTTATTGGGCAGGGAAGGATTTCTCTAAGGTGGGGGTGATGCATCCTTATTTGTTGTATTGCTACAATTATTATTGTTTACAGGGACATTTTGACAAGGTCATGACCACTGATGGGACTCTGCGGCTCAGTGTGAACCAGTGATGGCTAGGGGTGGGAAAACTCACCTATGTATCGGGATTGTTTTTTTTAACAATTTAGAAATTTTTAAATGCAAGAATCGATATATTTGCCACATTTGAGTCTATGCATAAGCAAGTAAACTGCAGTCCGCCACAGTGATTCGAAATGAAGAGAAAGTAGAAAACAACGGAGGGTCCACATGGATTCGACCTGCACCCTCTCATGTTGGATGGAAACACTTTGGATTTCACACATTGCCAGAAAAAGCAGAGCTGGACATCATGGCTAAAGCTGGATGCTAGCATCCAGCATGATGCTAGCATGATGTCCAGCCATGATGTCACGGATGGGAAATGCTATCGTATTGCGGTAACGTGTGGTCAAGCCAGCCATCACTCATCTCCGTCAAATCGGCCAACGCTACAACTGCAGAGCACCCATATACTGACCTTTATGTTAAATGCATTCAAACGGCCCAGATGGAGCTGAACATGGATGTATAAAGAGAACGGAGCTGATGGAGAGCTAGCAAAGGACTTGGTGAAGTTAGCGGAACTATACACGTGTGACTACATCTGGTTTTCAAAATAAGGTGTTAACAAAGGGAGCTGTATATACAAAATGCACATATGGAAATAAGATCGAATGGATTATATTCACAAGTGTGAAACATGACATCTCCCTTATAAATAGAAAATACCACCAAGGGAAATGTCTTTAATCTTTGATTTTGGTTAAAAAATATTCCAAATAATCCCTGACGATGACGATGACGATATATTTGACTCTCTCTGATTACACACGTGCTGAACATCAAACATTTTTACTTGTATTAATTTTGATATTTTCTGAAGTAAAAGTTTCTGAAGTTGGCAAACAAGTATTGTGATAGTGGTGGTGTGTCGTCCCAGCCCTAATGATGGCAGTTGTTGCGATCAGAGCTGTGACCTTTTGGCCTTGAGACAATCACTACTTCTTCCCTGCTTTTTGCCCAATGTCTGCTGTGATAAGCTATAGCAGAGAATACAGGTGTCATTTCTGTATTCGCTATCCCAAGCAAGCAAGTCTGTCATGTTTGTCATGTGTCAGGCAGAGTTAAATGTTAAGAAACTGTCTGGTGCTCTGGTTGAGAAAGTTTACCTGAGAAATAAATGAATGATTATGATAAGTAAACACGTGAGGCAACACTTTCTCTTCCTGTCAAGTCAAGTGATCGACAGTAAACAGACTCTAATGTAATGGGCACAATGATATGAAAATACTCAGCTCAGCACACTGAGATAACGACAAAACAGAGCAAATGCGGGCTTGATAGTTGTTGTGATGGATTGTCTTGCACCGTGGAAGTTGTTTTTCATACAGCACAGGAATGAATGGCAGCGAATTGCTTCCTGTGAAGGGTGGAAAATGAGCCCTGATATCTCCATCAATGCTGAAACTGTGCTGACTGGAGCCGTCAAACATCTGACTCTTGTGTTTAGACCGCTAAAGACAAAAATAGATTGTTGTGCTGTCTGTGTTTATTGTCGCTCTCACAAATATTGCACACACAAAGCTTACAATTATTGATAACTGCGAATCAAGCGTGTCCAAAGTGGATTTTCTGTGACTAAAGAATGTGCAAGCCCTCCTTTTAAACTGAACGAGGACGTAGTAAATATCATTTGTCGTGGCATTTAAATGTTTTGCAAGATAATAAATGGCCCCTTTAACTTTTGTATGTAGACACATGGACAATAAATAAGAACTGAGAAACAATACAGTTATAACAATATGAATCATTACATGAAATGTCAGAGTATAACATGCAAAACTAAGAGGGAATGACCTTTGTTCTCTAAATGTCATTGAGGAAAAATCTTTCACAATAAATAAAGATGACTTTTCCACTCTATTTAACATTTTATTGGTGAATTCATCAACAAATGCATTTATTTACAACATCATCTTAATCCATCGCTAGAAGTGGTGACTTCCAAGAACAGAATAAATGTTTATCCTGACATAAACGGCTTTTTTTGGAGCTATATAAATTTAGATGTCATCTCACATCCGAAGCTGCACCGTCATTATGCGGTGCTGATGAGGCTTCTTGCGTATCATTTGAAAATTAGGAACAATCTGATGGCATTTCATAGCAACACATGCATAGTAGGTCGTTAATATTCAAATGAGCCATTCAGTGCAGCGAGACATAATCAATCGGTCACAGATCACACATTATCCCAACAATGAGACACAATCAATCATGCTTAGCGATTTACCTAACCCGTAATCACAGTATATGCTGATGCCTGAAGTTTATTTAAATACAAATGAGTAGCCCCCCCCCTCCCTTTTATTTATTTTTTATACAAATGCACACATTGATTAATGAAGGTGGTTTTAGACAGTGGCGGTGAGTAGCGCCGGAGGTCACAGCTCTGTCGCTTCCCCCGGATACACATAATGAACCGGGTTGACTTCTTTCATTTTCACGGCTCCGCTTGACACTTGACACACGGTTATGAACACACATGTACACATATATAAAAACACACAGCCACGCCCCCACGCCCTCTTGCATCTAAGGGACCATGATCTCATCATGTTAGAAATCCCTCGCATCCCAGCGTGGGGTGGGCATCTCCTTGCTGAATTATTTAAAGGCTTTTTATATTGTGAGTCTTGATATTGGTGGATGATGCCCCCCCCCCCCCCCCTGCAATTATGTCAGCTTCAATAATAGATGAGTTGGGCAGTGGGAGTATGGGGCTGAGGGGGTTGGTGCCCATTCACCTGCTTGGTGAGTAGGGCTGGCACGATAACATGATCTGACTGCTGTTAGGGTGGAAAGGGCACTTTTCACCACGGTTTCACAGAGTGACTGGGGAATTGGTGAAAGAAAGAAAGAAAAAGAAAGATATTCCTTTATTAGTCCCACAGTGGGGAAATTCAGTTTTACACTCTGTTTTTCACACACAGTACATATACATGCGTCAATGGAGAGATGTCAGAGTGATGGGGCTGCTCCTGACAAGCGCCCAGAGCAGTTGGGGGTTTGGTGCCTTGCTCAGGGGCACCTCGGCAGTGCCCAAGAGGTAAACTGGCACCTCTCCAGCAACCAGTTGGTCTTGGTCCATGGGGGTCTTGAACCCGTGACGTCCGCGTCCTAACCCAAGTCCTTACAGACTGAGCTACTGCCGCCCCCTGAAGTGTGTGTTTGCGCATGTGTGTGTGTAGAAGTGTGTCTTGAGAGCCTTGCAATCTTGGTGATAATTGCAGCTCCCACCTGTCTGTATGAAGAAGGCAGTATGGTCAGGCTCCCAGTGACATCAAGCCTGCACACAAACACAGTCTGTTTCCATGACTTTTTAGGACATTACACTGACTTACAGTAATTTCCTGAGACTTGCCCTAACATTACGTGTAGCTGTTACTTGCCTAATCCTAACCCTTACCCTAACCTCATCTAAAAACTAACATCAACCGTAAACCAAGTCCTCACTCTAAAATATAATGTTTGACATTGTGGGCTGCACGGATGTGTAGTGGTTGGCGCTGTCGCCTCACAGCAAGAGGGTCGCAGGTTCGATTCCAGCTTGCGGCTCTTCTGTGTGGAGTTTGCATGTTCTCCCCGTGTAAGCGTGGGTTTTCTCCGGGTACTCCGGCTTCCTCCCACCATCCAAAGACATGCTGTTTAGGTTAATTGATTACTCTAAATTGCCCGCAGGTGTGGATGTGAGCGTGAATGGTTGTCTGTCTATATGTTGTCTGTCTCTATGTGCCCTGCGATGGACTGGCGACCTGTCCAGGGTGTACCCTGCCTTCGCCCTATGCCAGCTGGGATCGGCTCCAGCCCCCCCGCGACCCCTAACGGGACAAGCGGTTGACGATGGATGGATGGATTATGGGGACATAACGTAATATGCATTTTGTCCTCAAAAGGAAGGCAAGTCCCCACAATACAACTGTGTGAACAGAATCATGTCCCCACAACATGCGGTAATACATGCCCACACACACACACACACACACACACACACACCTGCCTGACCCTCTGTCTTTGGATGTGCGTTTTAATGTGTGCAGAAAGTGTGCAGAAAATCCATCTGTCGACTCGTTGGTCAGCCCTTTTCTCTCTCTCTAACACTCACAGACCCAGAGTCAGTCTCAGTTGGAGGTTCAGCTCATGTCTCCCAGCTGCAGGTGGCTCAGCAGCCTTATGGCTGCAGGGCTGGAGGGGAGCACTGACCTGTGAAAAACTCCATCTCCAGACTGCTCACTCTAGTCTCTAGCTAATTCAATAAAGGCCTTTCAGATAGACTATAGTCAACATCTGTGGGCACTCACGCATCATGGTGGCCCCGCCTGAAGCCACTGGGGCCACCGTTTACGCTCAGTTACAGCTTTGCTTAAGTTTTAGGCCTGAACAAGCAGGCGTTTAGTGGGTCACCATGCTGCTGGGAAACGCTGCTTCCAGGTGTTAAGTAATTAATAAGTTAATATATTTAGATATATATTGTTTTTCTTAATAATTTTAGAAAAGGTCTGAGGAAAATGTTGATATTCCCAACCGCCTCATCTTTTTCCTAACATTAATATTGCCGTTGCTTAGCAACCTTGTTCTTATGCCTTAACCACTTGAACGCCAAGCGTATGTAAATTTCCCCACTGTGGGACTAATAAAGGAATATCTTATCTTATCTTAGGAATATCTTATTGTGTACACGACTTCCCATGTTGTAAACACAAGCTCCCAAAGTTCATTTGAAAGCACCATATCTTCAGTATTCTACCACTTATTTTTTAATTAATCATTCAGCCAATAACATGTCAAAAAATGTGCTCTGAGAGCCCAACGTGAAGCCTTCAAATGACCGGCAGTCCAAAACTATGCTGTTTACAGTGACATAAAACAGAGAAAAGCAGCAAGTCAGCAAATGTGTAGTGTTTTGCTTTATCATGACTTCAAATATTTGCTGATCATATATAATTTTATGTCAGTTGACTGATGAGATATTGATTCATTGCGTCAGCACTACACACCATCTAAAGATAAAACCATATGAATGAAATATTAAATTACTTTTGCCACCAAATAGACATACACTTATGCTTTTTTATATGTCTTTAATACTTAGAAAATAATTCGTTTAGCAATTTTTAGAAAAGAAATCCTAAGTTTTGGACTTACACAACATAATATTCAAAAGACAGAGAGGGTGATTATATAGCCAGCGTATGTTAGTATTCTGCATAAATATGGAGACCACAGGTAATGTATCTTAGATCAGAAGTATGGTGTCGCTCATCCTCCTGTCTTCCTTTTTCCTCCTGTCATCTGTCTGGTAACAGGAGAGAGGCAAAAAAGGAGGTCTTTGTCTGGGGATGTAAGGAGTGGAGGAGGTGGGAGTGCAGGGTGGAGGAAAGGGAGAGGAGGAAGTGCATGTGTGTATAGGAGGTGAAAGGGGGTAGGAGGAGGTATCAAATTACCTCCCTCCCCCTCTTCCCCTTATGCTGTCTCCCGGTTTTATCAGTCCTCGGCACCTCCAAATTGAATTTGTCCTGACAAGGGGTGAATAGTGGGGCGTGGGGGACGGGGCGTATGGATGGAGGACAGCCTGCTTTGCTCCATCAGAGCAGCGGGGGCCAACTAGGAGACGAGCTAGCCACTGATGATGACAAGTAAGATGCAATCGGGGATCGGGCCAGGACCTGAGCGAGCCTGTGTGTGTTTGTGGAAGGTGGGGATGAAAGAAGAGGCCTATCGTAGAGATAAACATAGTGTAGCATCAGTGGGGCCCTCAGGCCGGACCAAGTGCACACTTCCTGTCTGCTGTATGAATCCACTCACAGAGAATTGATTCATCTCTCCTGTGCAAGCTGACCCGTCAATAGCAGCATTTCTGACTATAGTTTCCTGGCTCAGTGCAAACTGCAGCGTCTGTCAGAGGAGCGGATGGACAGCAGATGAAAGCAAAAACATCTTCCTCTCTTAGGAAACCTTGAATGAATGCTCTCAAGTCCTGATTGACAGGCTCCCTCTAACCCTTTAGGGGTCTGAAGCCTGGGAAGACTACAGTAACAGCCATTGTGAAAGAGCTTCCTCACATCTATTCTGAATTTGTAGTCTGTATGTTGATGTTAAGGCATCTGTGTTTTACAAAATAAAACCCTTCAAGTAAGTTAGTATGCTAAATTAACATACAAATTCTAGTATGTTGACTTGAAATGAATAGTTGAATAATTGATCAATAGAAAATTCATCTGCAACAGTTTTGATAACTGGCTAATCATTTATGTCATTTTTTAAAAAAGCAATACTGTTAAAGATTCACTGATTTTGAACTCTATTTTTGTCTTTTTAATAGTAAATTGAATAGATTTGGTTTTTGGTTGAACACGACACAAGATGAGCAATTGTGATAGGCATTTTCCACCATTTTCTGACATTTTATAGATCAATTGATTAGTCAGTTAACTGAAAAAAGAATCAGCAGATTAATTTAAAATCGAGTTGTCAATCAATTAAAATATTTAATCACAATTAATTGCATGATTGTCCATAGTTAATCGCAATTAATCACAAATTAATTGCATATTTTTTTATCTGTTCAAAATGTATCGTAACAGGAGATTTGTCAGGTATTTAATACTCAAATATGCTGCTTTATGCAAATGTATGACTATATTTATCATTGAAAATCAATTAACAACACAAAACAATGGCAAATATTATCCATAAACCCTCACAGGTACTGCATTTAGCTTAAAAAATATGCTCAAATTATAACATGGCAAACTGCAGCCCAACAGCCGTCAGTGTGCTGACTTAACTCTGACTCATAAAGTAGGCATGTCTGTATCTGGAGGTCAGAGGTCAAGGGACCCCTTTGAAAATGGCCATGACAGTTTTTCCCTCAACAAAACAAAACTTAGCTTAACTTCAGAGCGTTATTAAACCTCCGTTAATAGGTTGTCTAGTTTCATATGCCAGTATCGTCACTCTAGCTTACAGTTGAGTCCGCTACAACCTCCAAAATATTGAATGCGTTAAAAAAATCAGTGTCGTTAAAACAAATTTGCTTCAACGGATCATTCTCACATTAACTTTGACAACCCTAATTTATAATAATCATTAGTTGCAGCTTTGAAAAAAACAGTCTTGGATAACACTATACAGATGCACAAACATAATAAAATAAAATGGGAGGTTGAGTTAAGGGCACTCTAAGTCCATTACAGCTCCTCATAATCCTCAATACATATTCATCCCTCTCTGCCTATCCTTCATATTCTGCATTGAGACATACAGTAGAATAACAGTATATTGTCTAAACTGAAATAAACACTGACAAATATCATGGGGTTAACTTTTTTCCACACATTTGGTAAACATAGTGAACAAGTACACACGCACACACACTCATGACAGCTTTATGAGAAATGAATAATCTCTCTCATAACCGTTGTTAGCTTTGAATCTGTAACGACGGCTTCATCTCTCCAGCATGGTGTTAGAGGAGTCTTTTTAATTCCAACACTCGTGTATCCATGCTCCATATTAATAACTGAGCTCAGTTTGCAAAGCTCTCTCTCTCTCCCAACACGTGTGTAAAAGTTATTGCAAGCAGCATCAGCAAAGAGAAATTCCTTCCTGAAAATAATTCACCGTGCATTCCTAGCACCATTTCCCCAAACACATTCGGTTTTTAGCGTCCCCTCGTGAAGAGGCACCGTCGGCTACAGCGGGCTGCCGACGAGCTCTATTGTTTGCTGTCTTTTGGCACTGTCTCGTCAGGCAGCCGCCGCGTGAATACTCCGAGCGTTGCTTGGCATTTTGTTTTGTTTGCTTTTCTTTTTCATTTTTTTTTTTTGTTTACTCAGTGAAAAGGTCGATTCCCCATCGGGCCCACTGTGAAAAAAATCACAACGGTGTTTGAACTCGGCATCTGACAGCTACAAGCACCGTGCCTCCAATTTCTATTGTCGTACATAGTGTAAAAGCAGACAAGAAGCTTTTGTGGGATGTGAATCCTCCAGCATAAAGGTTACTCTTAATTGAGAAAGCATCTATGAGGCCTTTGACAGTTTCAAAGCGTTCAGGCTGCTGTTGAGATAAGAGGCGATGTTAGCGGCTTTGAGATGTGCAGTGTGTTGGTACAAAGAGTTATAATGAGCTGCTGGTATGCAAACACACAGCCTCCTGCTCACACACACATATAGTACCAAAGACACACAATGCGGAATGAAAACAGTCGCACATATATTCCCTGGCTGGCCGTCTGTTGGTCCTTGGTGATGAATGAAGCGAGAGGCCCAGAGTGCGCGGCCTGGTCCAGCTGACTGATAGAGCCATTGATTCTCGCTCACACACACACACGCACACACACACTCCTCTCCTATCTACAATGTGACAATACTCCTTTTCAGACCTCTTAATCGGCCCGACGTTGACTAATTGAATTCATTAACCGCCCGGCCGCCGTCCCCTCATTGTGCTCGCAGTTATTTACAGGTCCATTTAAAAAGCAACAATACTGAGGAAATGTCAGCTTATAGTTTGAATGGCATCATGTGAACAGCCCATGTGTGTCTACACGTGTGTGTCGCTCACATTTGATTATTACATTTTAAATACACACATGTACTGTCTAATAGCCATGAATGATTTAGCGCGCAGCCTTAAAGGAGTGGAGGAAAGCCCCCATTCGCTCCAATTGACTTTGTTTTATGGGCAGACGACGACAAAGAAAATGAATCATAACCTACTTAGTGTTTTGTGTGCGCGCGTGTTTAAGTGTGTGTGTGCACGTTAGGCAGGGTTAAGCAGCCTATAGGAGGAGGAGCACCCTCGGGAGGGCTTTTATTCCAAGCCAAATAAAATCCTACATCAAGCATGGTTTCAAAAGCTATCCCCAAGGCCTACTTAAGAAAATATCACCGCCCCATATTCCAGATCCAGGGAGTTTTCAGTTCTGGGAATGGCTCTCCTCCCTTCTCTCCTGTTATTCCACAGGCCGAGAACTATTTGGACGTGTCATGAAATATGCTTTTCTTACTCTCTCATTAGTTCTCCGTGATTTATTGAATTAATTTCAAGAGTGTAACGTGTTGGAATAACACAATTGGGCACGACTGTGCAGTATCACAGTGGACTTGTGTAGGTATTCATTTCCTTGCATTGTGTTATGGTTTTATAATGGCCTCACTCTGCTTTTACATACTGACCAACCTCTTTTAATAGCTGAAAACAGTCTTAATGTTTCATGCACAAGTCAATCAGAGGCCAGTGTTGCATTCAAGTAAGTTTAATTACAGCGCTGTGATGCTTTTATTCATTCTGCCCTTGTTTTAATTTAGTGGTATTATGTTTGCAGAGCACACTTACCTCATCTTTGTGCTCTGTCTGCCTCTCAGTCACTCCTCCAAACACATCAGGCGTTTGACAGCGTGCCCCGACCGTGTCACAGCCCTGTGCTTAATTTAGACTTCCCATGATGCCGCTCTGTTCGGGGCACGTCACGGCTGTTTGGCAGGGCAGCGCAGAGCGGGGCCCAGGTGTGTGAATGAGCTCTATCCACACACCAGTAATGGTTTTTTACTGCCAGACACATACATACACACACTTAGAGTACTCTGTATAAGGCCAAGTTATAAGAAGACAAAACAAACCATTCTGCTAACTTTGTCGTATTTTCTTACATGTTTTAACCAAATTTCCTTGTAGTGGACCACAGGAAGTGCTTTAGTGGGTCAGGGGGTCAACTGGTTAACATGTTAGATGTGATCGCCCCAGGCTTGGGCCAAGGGAAAGGTTTTTCTGAGAGGCTGGGGAGCTGGGGTCGGGGAGAGGAAATGAAAGAGTAACATGGGACAAAGACAGAAATACTAAGTGGACAACTCTTACATTACCTTGAATCCTGGCTCTGTGTGTATTTCGTGTTCAGAGATTTGTTACTCCCTAAAGATGTGCTTCATGGGAAAAGAAAAGAGATGAAAAGTACAAGTAGCTGCAAGCTATAATTGGAGAAAGCGGTGAAAAAAAGGCAGGTCTGAAGGCACGTACTGTACATCTCGTCAGGCCCAATTACAGTAACTGAACCCAGCTCATGGCCGTGAAACTAGCCTCTCAAAGCCTCCTTAGAAATGTTCAGCGGAAGCCACGTGCATACTAAAAGGATTTTAGACGTTAGGTGTTGTAACTGAATAACCCGTCTACTGTAGAAGATTTGCCTAAAGCAATAATTGGTATGAAGGAATTGATCTGTTCTGGACAGTTGTGGCAATCTGTTATTAGGATCACAGGACAGCAGACACCTTAGTGCCAGGTAGGGACGACTGTGGAAGTGATTAGCGCATTAAGAAGCACAAAAGAGCCTTGTGTCAGACAAAAACAGAGGAGACGGTAAGAGAAAATGCAGACATTGTTCCTTTGTAGGAAGTTATTTCAGTGTGGCACGATGGTGTGTTATTTTACTCAAGAGTGATGGGCGAAAATTGGACAGATGGATTGAAACTCGAAGAGGTAAAGCTGCTCACATTTCTTAAGTGAAAAGATTTTATTTTCGCTCAGTGGGTTTGAATGTTTTCTTTACTTTGCATGTTTCAGTATGAGACAGCTGTTTGGAGAAGCTCCTTTGCTGTGTTTTAGTGCCAATGCAGCCACGCTCTGCTTCCTGTTGCAGAGCTTTTTCAGCACAAACAGCTTTGACCCTGACACGATTTGGAAACGCATCCCTCTGGAGTCAGACGCGCTACCATCACGCCACAAGGTCTTCCTGCTCTAAGGCTCAACCCTGCACTAATCCTGTTCTCATGGGAGCAGCAACAGTTGTGGGTCTATTTGTGAACGACTGCAAAAAGAAAGTCAAAAAGCTTTCAATGCATTAAAAAAATACCTTAATGTGCTCTATTGACTGAGATAATTCAACACATCTACCAACGATTAAAGAAAAACACCAACTACTCTTTCCCCAAGACATTAAAAGCCATGCAATTTTATAGCCATATTAAACAAGAAACTCCTTTCACAGTATCACTGAGTCCTGGGCCTCATTTTATCAGCTAAGCCAACCACATCCCAGACCGGCAGGCGTAACAATAAACCAACTGAGAACCAAGCTGACTGAAGCAGAAGTAACAACCTCTGTCATGGCGGCCGCGGCTAACGCATGAGCTAATACCAAGCGCAAATCATGAAGTAGTAGGAAGATGGAGCTCAGAAATGGAGGACCAGCTTGATTAGTGGCAACAACACGTCTCCATTATTTTTCTTCTTTCTTTGCAAATTTTCAGTACAAAGCAGTGCAACTAAAGTCATGTTAGATTGACTTGTTACACACTGTTAAATTTAACATGACATGTCGTTATGTGCCAGCCTTTAATCCGCTGTTTTGGGCTGTGAATAAAGTCTGTCTCTGTCTGTTCCCCCCCGACCTCACTCTTTCTCTCTCTTGCCTTTCCTTTCACTCTTTGCCCCATTTCTCTTTTCACCTTGTATAAGCGCTGCCATGTTTTTCTCATCATCCTACAGGACAGTAGAGCATGTCTGCGGCCTGCCGTTCCCTAAACCCTTACTGCCGTCATCGTGCCAACTTCCACTCTTGGCTGCTTTTTCACTCTTGCACGCGTGCACAGAGCATGATGATGTGTTAAATACCTTCACCAGCTGTTTAACTATTACTACCTACTTGTGTGCACTGAGAGTCTGAATGAGGCCGTTCAGATTTGAGTCATAGCTATTGATAGTCATTTGATTGCTACTATAGACTCTCGGTATTGCTCGAGGGCAGCAGATGAATGCATCATTTTAAAATGATTAGGAATACAGATGACTCACACATGCATAGACACGCATGCATGCGAACGCACAAACATCCATCATCCACACTGTGGCTTTCCACGATGTCCTTATGCAAACTACCACATCATAGGTAAACAGTCCATTCCAGCAGTAACCTCTCTCTGTAACAAATAGCGGGTCGCTGGAGGGGAGCTCATATAAATACCTATTAGACGACCCAATTGTCTTGCCGCCAGCTTAGGGACGGCGCCTTGGCTGGCTAAATTGAGCCCTGAGTGGCATTCATCAGCGCCCATTGTCATTGTTCCTTATGCCTCTCTCACTGGAAGTAATTGACTGGAGAATAATGCCAGCCGATCAGTCCACCTATGAAGAGACGAGCTGCAGATTGATTAGCTCCACGGCAGCGCGGTGAGCCGCACAGCGACTGAGATATTGTTATTCTCCGATATGAAACGGCTCTAATGGAGCTGGACAAGGACTGATGATCAGAGGGGAAGGAATGGAATAAGAAAAGCGCTTGAAATATTACTGCAGCTCGTTTACTTAAGTGGCACATTTTGCACAATGAAAAGGTTGAGCTTCTCGGCGTTGCTTGTCATATTTAGAGAGCAGGGAAGCAATAACCGGGGTTATTAGACTGACAGTCTGCCTGGATGCATTCTTATTGCTGATGGCACTTTGATGATACTCTAAACTAAACGTTAAGGCTGCACTAGACAGTTTTGCTCATCGAGAACTCCAAATGGCAGTGAGACTGTTTGAAAACAGTTACATTTTATTGCTCAGGTTCCCTGTAAGGTGAGAGGAAAAAGATCTATGTTGGTGTGTTTGCCGGTTCATCAGTAATGATATGCTGTAGCTCTTGAGGCTGGTAAGAGAGGTTTATCATCAGTAAATCTGGAGATCCACAGAAGTTATTCTCACTTCACTGGCTCAATAAGCAACTTTGCTCATAGTGTTTTGACTGGGTTATAGGTGCCATGTGTAAAGAAGTGTCTCTTTGTGTATTGTGTCTGTCTATTTACTCCAGTAACTGAGGGCTGGGTTTGTCCCAGGGGGGTGCACAGTACTTCTGCATGGCTCCGCTCATACAAATCAAATCCCTGAGGTGCACAGACGCTAGATGCACTGCACTTGTCTGCTCATAAACAGACATGTATGCACATACTTTGAATACAAACAGCAGTATGGCTGCACATGCACCACTTCTCTCTTTTTCAATCTTTGTGTCTCTCTGAAAATCACACGACATGCACACACTTTCCCCAGCCACCCTACGCTGCCCGGTCCGTCCTCTGGAGTCTCAGATAAACTAGATATCAGCGTCTTGAGAAATGGATTCCAAGCCGTTGCTTAAAGAGACGTACAGGATGTTTCTTTATGGAGAAGCAGAGTTTATTTTAGCTGGCACACAGAGGTTTTAGTACCGGACAGGAGTTCTTACTATTTATGAGTCAGGTAGAGTCAATGGCACACAAGCCATCTTGAGTACTACTTCACTATTATGCTGATTCAACATACATACATACCAAATAAGGTTAAATAAGAGAGATGGCGTATCAATATGCCAGTCTGGGTTGCCGCTAACATACCTGACTCTCTGATGTATAGTTGATCGGCCTCAGAATACGGTACACAGTTTTCAAGACTCACAATTGGTTTGGAAAAATGTTTTGTTCGTGCATACGCACCATCCGGTCCATTCTTGTGAATTCAATATCTCAGGTACGACTTGAGCAAATTTCCTCAAATTTATCACAAACATCCACTTGGACTCAAAGATGAACTGATTCGATTTTGGTGGTCAAAGGTCAAGGTCAGTGTATCCTCACAAAACATATTTTTGGCCATAGCTCAAGAACTCATGTGTTAAAATTGTCATATTTAGCATAAGTGTGTAATAGAATAAAATAATGACGTGATGACATTTTGGACAGATATGGATGTAAACTGCAGCTTCACTGGTTGGTGAAGGAATACAACCACAAGATGGTTATTCTAGTTTGTCCATCCATCCATCGTCGTTAGGGGTCGCGGGGGGCTGGAGCCGATCCCAGCTGGCATTGGGCGAAGGCAGGGTACACCCTGGACAGGTCGCCAGTCCATCGCAGGGCACATAGAGACAGACAACCATTCACACTCACATCCACACCTACGGGCAATTTAGAGTAATCAATTAACCTAAACAGCATGTCTTTGGATGGTGGGAGGAAGCCGGAGTACCCGGAGAAAACCCACGCTTACACGGGGAGAACATGCAAACTCCACACAGAAGAGCCGCAAGCTGGAATCGAACCTGCGACCCTCTTGCTGTGAGGCGACAGTGCTAACCACTTCACCACCGTGCAGCCCCTATTCTAGTTTGTGCTCAGAATAAAATGTTTATGAATTCAGCCAAGAAGAACCTCCCATGTCAGCATTGCCAACAGAAATTACAGACACAAAAATACCTGTTTATCACAATCTTTGCAATAATTATTGTATAACTTGTCATAGGAAGGTATAGTCAAATTAATTACTTCTAGCAGATAATAGTTTTCACACACGTCTTCAATGCCTTCATACAAAAAGGAACTTTGTATTGATTTGATATTAGTGCATTTTAACCAAGCAATACCCAAACTTTGGGTTTTTATATTTTGAAGAGATGCAAAAAGTTTCCCCAAGCAAACTGCCCATATTTCCTTGTAGCCCCCTGTACAGTTCTCCTATACAGTCTGGTTCTTCCTATCTGTGAATTTCCTGTAGGCTTCGTTGGTTTTTTGCCCTTGAGAGAAACTGGGACGAAGAAAAAGACAAGAGATGGAGTGAGAGAAAGAGAGAGACTTTGTGCTGATGAAAGTGACAGTGACACTGGGCTTATTGCCTAGTCAAACACACACAGCCGCCGCCACATGCAGCCTGACCCAGTGATAGAGGCCAATGAAATCTGCTCATTGGGAGCAGGGGACCCGATCATTGGCGCGGTAACTGAGCCGAAACAGTCTCATTCTGCTGCTGTCATACATAGAAAATGGGCTGACTTCAGTCACAGCGGCGTTAGGCCCAGCGAGGCTCCTACCACTTCTCTGCTCTGGCTACGGCGGCTTTGACACCAGGGATGAGAATTTATGCTTTTACGTTGTGAAACCCAAACGGATGTGACATGCAATTTCACCTGGAATGAACACAAACTGTGTTTTTATAGAGTTGTACTTTTCCCAGCTTAACTTAAAGTCAAACCCACGTTAAGCAGGGAAGGGAGGGACGTGCCTAAAGTTGACAAGAGATACAAACAGACCTGCTATTTTTCATCCTCTCCCTTTGTTTTCCACCCTGTAATCAGATTGCACTGTAATGAGGCTGTAGGGGGAGAGGAGGACAATTATGTGTTCAAAATGAGCTCAGCTCCTCTGCGGAAAGCTTTTTTTTTTTTTTTTTTTTTTCTTTACATGGCTGTGGGAGATGCTGCTGGGAAATAGCCCAGATTGTTCCCCACAGGGCTTTAACGCCACTCTCTACTGATTGCTCAGTGTGATTGCAGATTGAATCCGGACATGCACTTGATTTTGTGTCACTTTGTCAAACGGTGCTAAAAACAATGGTGTCGCAAAGTCAGACCTTTGATTGGAGAGGGCTGTCACCCCGAAAGGTCCAGACACACCAACGCGACATCAAAGCACTAGCGGCGACGAGGGCCGACTGTTGCGTCCTTAGGTCGCCTCACGTCGCCTCACGTCGCCTCACGTCGCCTCACGTCGCCTGTGTCTCGGACACAAAGTTGCACACCGCAAAAACTACAGTCGCAGGTCAAATATCACATATGTTCTGCACCTTTGAGATGAAATAACTCTCCACACCAGCAGGTCGCGGTGGTCTGTATTCTGAAGACTGAAGGCAGACGGAAACTTGAAGACTGAGGACATTTTAACATCAGTCGCACTCACCACAGCTTCATTCCACATGGCCATGTGGTTGTGACAATATCGTGTATCGGAACGATCAGAGCTGAAGATGTGCGTCCTATTGACTTTACTCACTGGCTTGCTTTCCTCACTTCCGTTTCTCTTCTCGAGCATGGATTAGTTTAAGCTAAACCGCCAATCAGAGCGATTTCTCTCACCAACAAGCTCTGCTGCCGATTCAACATGCTGAATCGGCTGAAAAACCTGACGGTGTGGACACACCAAAAAAAGATCCAACAGACCCTCACTGATGGCCCCAAACTGTCCAACTGTCAACCACCAGTTTGGTGTGTCAGGGCCCTGAAGATCCAGGTGTGGAGCAGGTTAGCTCTCTCTCCCAGCTCCTCCGTGATGAATACCAAACCCAGCTACCCTGAATGCCACAGGACCCCATTCATCCCGTTTCACAGTGGTTGTACATGTCATAGCTTACAGTAGATTAGGAGATGAGCTACCATAGCCCTATCAAATGTCATCCAGCTGTCATAAGGGCCACGATGTGTGTTTGTGTTGGCATGCAAAGCACTGCAAAAAGGATTTGCAAGGGTCAAATGGGAAAAAAAAATCTTTGTAAATCGAATTGTCAGCAGGCTGAATATGTCTTTTTATTAGCCCACTGTCAGTCTGTGAACTATTCTGTTTATATCCCAGAAAGGGCTACGCATCGTCACTGAACTTTATTTGATATGCCGGGATCCTCACTTTCACCATTGTGACTGAAAAAAGAATAAATACAACTTTATTTTCTTGGCTGAATAAAAAAAAAACTCAGTTGCAAGTAACCCACACACGTTTTTATGTCTGCTCTCTCCCTCCTCCTCCTCTTCCTCCTCTACCATCTCTCTGTGTGTCTTGAGGGGTTTGGAGAGCCGAGGAAAACCCTCTTTTCTGGTACCTTATCTGTCGTGCAGCTTGCCCTCATGCAAACACTCCACAAATGCCTCAAGACACACTGACATTAACATAATTTCCAATTTGCCATGTATATTTTTTTTAACATATTTACTGCTAGTTCAGCATCTGCAGAAATGCACAGTAAGTTAACACTGAGGAAGAGGCTGTTCTCTGCAGGACGTTGCTGCACAAATTCTTATCACTGTGGATGCTTTTCAGATCAGGTTCAAATTCAGCCTTTTTTTGTCTGTGGGTATAGATCATAGATTAAACTCAGGAAACAGCTATATTAATTCTTCCATCTTGCTGGCTTCTCGAAAACTGCAGGATATTGGGGTATTATCAATTTATTCAAAAATACAAGTGTAAAGGTTAAATGTAAGGTTAGCCTTTATGTGAAGGCATGCAGAAGCACACTGACATAAAGGCAGCATAAATCATCATTAGTGGATGTAATAAAACAGCTAGAATCATCCATGAAAAGGGCAAGTTTGACAACATGTAAGAGAAGTGCTTTTGCTGATTTTCCCCATTACTTGGTCCCTTTTTTACATTTCCTTCTTGAATTAATCAGTGCTGATCTTACCCATCAGGCTCTTTCTATCCATCACTTATTTATTTTATATATTATAGATGCCACTGCTAGGCCTTATTTACTTTCCCCTGTTGTCCAAACACGGATTTTGACTCCTGAGGACTTCATTTGATACTTATCTGTCTTTATTGTCTGCTGTCCCCAGCAGAGTTAAGAATATCTCAGTTACTATCTTTCTCCTTTGCTTTTTCTCTTATTCAACACCTCTTACTCAGGGTCTCATCTGTATTCTCGATTCCATCACAATGCGGTTTTTACTCCTCTCCTCTCCTCTCCTCCCCTCTCCTCTCCTCCCCCAGTAAGTGATGCTGGGTTGCCTGGATACTTGTTCTCTCCTCTCTCTGTAAAAAGGGGGGTGGGCTGGAGGAAAGAGGGGATAGAAGGAGGGAGAATGGGGAGAGGGAGCCAAGAAGGAGGTCAACAACAATCACCACAGGGCTGCGAAGCCCACTGAAGGCAGACGGCTGGAGGAAAACCGGGGAGAAAGGGGAAACAGAGCAGGATGGAGGTAGCTGTCAGTCTGTCACTCTGCCCTGCTTGTTACAATCCCACCTTATTTATTAATTTCTCCTTTTTCTCAATCTGTTCTTCAACCAATTATACGTCAAGTAACTGCATACCTGCCTTTTAGCATAGCCGCAGGTCTGTATGTTATTGATCCATTTGTCTTAGGTAGATTATTGATAGTGGAGGTAGTGAGAGAATGGAGCTTTATCTACAGTTGAACTTCTATTATCACCCCCAATACTGTACACACACACACACACACACACACACACACACACACACACACACACGTCTCGCTGCAGATCTTTGCATTGCCCCCCCCCCCCCCCCCTTCACCCTTCATTTCTTTCTTCATAATAACCCGTGCCAGTCTCTGTTTCCAAGACAACCACTCCATCAGCCTCTCATGGCTTTGCTGCCAATAGTATTGCTGATGATTTGTGTGTGTGTGTGTGTGTGTGATAAATACGCGCTCTTTCTACTCTCTCTTGTATGATATATTGAAGATCAAAAGTCAGTCAAGATTGAAAATTGATTTCTGATGCAGTATGTCTCGGCTCGGTCCATACACCGGTGCATCCTGGGATATATTAGGAGGGAAACTCATTAAAACTTTCTGGGTTGACCCAAACTGTGATAACTCTCATAATGTATAGAGCTCAGTAACATCACAGTGACTTATATCAGGATGTATGATGTGTTGTTATTGTCTGATAGATTTTGTAGCTTTGTTTGAGCTGTTGACTTCATCCACTTTTTTATTTACCACTTCCTCACTGGGTGAATCCCTTTTCACATCACCTTGATTTTTATTCAGCCGTGACACAATCAAACCTCACGAGTCGTGTGTTGATATTGACCCGTCTTCCTCTCTTTGTCTTTCTTCCCGGTGCCTTGCTGCTGCTGCTGCTTCTGCCATGTGTGCTCATCTCTGATCCACCAGGTAAGTTATTTCATGCTCGTTACTCTCAGAAGCCTCTTTCATCAGTAGGTTCAAACCATGAACCAGTCGGTCATGAACATAGAGAGGGCTGCCAACACACGCCAGGCACACCACACTCGATCCCCCTTTCTTCTCTATCTATCGCCGTGGAGAGGCCATTTCATCCCTTCCTCCTGGTGGGTGTCTGTTTTATTATCACGGGCCGTTTTTTTTTTTGTTCATCCCACGCCACTATGAAGGGCTCTGCGTGTGCTTGGCGTGAGACAGCAGTGTTGATGAATGGGCTGTCAGTGCTAGATCCAGATGGAGGCAGGTCTTGTCTAGTAGGATTTCATGAAGACAGAGGTCCCAGTGGGTTGGTGGCATCGGTCGAGCCAGGTAGGTTCAGTGTAGAGAGGGAGAGAGAGCGAGAGATGGGAAGACATGAATGTGTTAAAAAGGCTCAGATGAGAGGCAGGAGACCTCACACAGGTGCACACACATACATATTCATACATATATGTATGATATTCATGTACTGTATAGCTGATACATAATTGCATTCATGTATGCATCATGTGTTGAGCAAATACATGTATATGCATACAGATGTTCACTAAGCTATACATGCTGTATGTACATATGCTAAGTACACACAAACAATGTCCAATCTCTATTATCTGCATCTAATTAGTTGAAATAGAGAGGTTTAAATCGTTCCCCTTTTTCCAGATGCAGCATCAATATGAGAGGGGGCAAATATGTTCCTTTATGCAAATGTATGTATATAATTTTGATTGGAAATCAATTAACAATACAAAGCAATGAGGTATATTGTCCAGAAACCCTCACAGGTTCTACATGTAGCATAAAAATATGATTAGGGATGTTAATAATTAACCGTTTAAAAGCACATTAAGCATTTTAAACCATTAAAGCGATTGGTTATATATATATATTGCTAACACTCCCGGACGGGTGAATTATCGACTCTGTTGTACAAATACACTGCAGCTGAGGCACCGCAGCATGCGGAGCACAAATCTTATCAGTTAATGGTTAATAATCAGTTAATGAGGGTTGGTTATCTGCCATTTTTATTTACAAAATTACCATCCATAAACATGCTCAAATCATAACATGGTAAACTGCAGCCCAACAGGGAACAGCAGCTGTTATTGTATCAGTGTGCTGACTTGACCACAACTTGCCCCAAACTGCATGTGATTATCATAAAGTGGGCGTGTCTGTAAAGTGGAGACTCGTTGGTACCTATAGAATCCATTTTCATTGATATATCTTGAGGTCAGAGGTCAAGGGACCCATTTGAAAATGGCCATGACCGTTTTTCCTCGCCATGGTTGGTCCCAATGGATTCCTGAGGTTTTCTAGTTTCATGTGATACCAGTATCTACAAGTATCATGAAGCCCTGAAAACTGCGAATTGCGTTAATGCATTAAAGAAATTAGTGGCATTAGAATGAATTTGTGTTAACACATTATCATGTCAACACTGACAGCCCTGATAAAGGACTGATATACTATATCATCAGAGCATTCTCTTTGAATCCTGTAGCCAAGACCAGGTGTATTGATGCACCATACTCTATGCAGCCTTGTCCTCCTTGGGGCATGGGGTCTCCAGTAACGTGATTGATGGGAGACATGTAGGACAGGAGTCAGACAGTCTATAAATAGCTCCGTCTCTGACAGAGACTTTGGGAGCAGGTCTGATTTCAAGCAGTAGCTACTGTATAACAGCTTGACACAAACACACACACACACACACACACACACACACACATCTAAAAGTACTTGATTTACATTAACTTGATATAGCAGGAAATACACAGGTGTTACTAATAACATTAACAATGGTTGTGTCCAATTCAAGTGTCACATGACCTTATTCAAGTAAATGCTGGGATTCTGAAACCAAAAAATAATACACATTAGTGTTATTATTAACACCTATGTTCTTTTATGTTCATTTAGAAGCCAATCTTCTTAGTAATAGTCTCATGTGTTGATGGTAATCACTCTTATCAATGCTAAACTGCTATAAGTACGACATTGAAAAGAAGTATCTGAGGAAACAGGCCAAACATGCAGCAGCGGGTTTTAACATTCTCATTTTTTTTTTTTTTTTTTTTGCCAGAGGAATTTCTCATCTACTATCTATTTAGCATAACAGGCTGTTTTCCAGCATCAGTTTGTATGCTAAGTGGACCTCACACGGGCTGTTGGAGATTCTGCTGTTGGCCAGCAGTCAATGGCCACATTAGCAGCTTGAGGAGTTTAGAGGCATCAAAATCCAGTAATATCAGACAAGTGTCATCACCAGCGCTGCCCGCTTCTGCACACAACATGATCCACACAAAAAGTCCCTTTACATGAGAACCTCATGTTATACGTATGTCCAACCAAGTGGTGGGTCAAATTTATGGATTGACTGACTTTCAGCACTCATGATGGCATATAGCAAATGGTCTATAACAATATTATAAATCACTTCATAATCATTGCTTTTCTTAATGTGCTGTGATTTGACAAAATAAATAGAAGCACTGGATAAAGCACCTATCCCTATTCTTTAGGGAAAAAAAAAAGCCAGGTATGCCAAAAAAAATGCAAACAATAATGCATACTTCATTTTCTATTTTATGTAATTATTCTGGTAATGAATGAATGCAAAATGCAGCTCTCTCTTAATGAGCTATTGCAAACTTAATAAAATACTTGTGAGAGGGATGTGCGTAACATTGGGTTGTAAATATATGTTTTTACTGTATATAGTTCATATATGTATGTAAAAGTTAAAATACCTTAACTTCCAACCATTAACACTGGCAGTACTGTCTGTTAACCTCACCTAATTTTAACATTCTGCTCTCATCCACTAATATATATTACCTATTAAATTTAATATTCCTTATTTTCAAGATAATAAAGAAAATCAAGAACCTGATTTGAACAATGAGGCTGCTTTCTTTAGTAGATTAAAAGTTAAAAAAAATAATAAATGACAGGATTAATGCATTTTAAAGATTTTTACAAGACTGTATTATTTTAGTTTGAACTACCTCACTAGCAAGCAAGTTAAACACCTTGTTTAACAACCTCCAGCTCCTCTTATAAAACAATGTGAAACAGTCTCCCCGGTGTCATTGCTGTGCTGTAATGATATGCAAGAAAGAGTGAAAGGTATGATAATGCAAGTGAAAAGAACGAAGGAAACGCTAATGTAATGTATTCAAAGTATTTCAGTGTCATTGGCACCTCGAGTACCTGCCAGCAGGGTGAAAGCTGTGGCACTTCTCGGTCTAAATTAGAGCAGCGCCGTAGAGAGCACAATAGAACAGAAAGTAGGAGCTCAGAGCTCAACGCAACTTGATAAAAACATCTTTGTCTTTGTTACGCCTCGGTCTATGTCACAGTCTCTTTGTATTATTGTGCCTTTTGCAGCTCTTTCTTTCTTACTTTTTGTTAACGTGAGCTCTGGGTCCTCAGGTGTAATGAACTGAACTCTAAAAATCTCGCAAAGTGTTCTTCCAACCTTCTTTAACCCCTTTGTTGGAAATGACACCTTTTCTCAGCCAGTCAGCGCTACGATAACAAAGGATGTTATTCGTTTTTGGGTTCCTTCTATCCATTTGGATTGGCCAGTTTGGGCTTAAACTGTGTGGGCTCACTTTGCTGTTTTTCCAGTACACACACATACACACTGTCTCTTTCTCCACCCCTCTTCCTCCATCTCATTTTCCTCTAATTGATGGATGCCGTCTCTCACCCCTCATCCAGCCTCTCTGGCAGCTTTTAAGGTGCTTTTAATGGGAGCTTAGAGGACGAGCAACGCCATCTTTCTTTCCCTCTTCTCCTTCAAACTAGCAGCCTTCAATGGGTCTCTTGAAGACCATTGTGTTTGTGTGTGTGCGTGTGAGAGAGAGAGAGAGAGAGGGAGAGAGGGAGAGAGGGAGTGAGGACCAGCTGTGAAGTGCGCTAATAGGCTCGCCCAGCCCGATGTCGCCGTCTCGCACGGCCACCACTTCCATCTCCGCCCCGCCGCCCTCATGCCCGATGGGAACTCAAGCAGCCTCCTCAAAGAGAAATAACACTGTGGCATTGTTAGCTGATGAAAGAGAGAAACACGAGGAGGCAGAGACAAAGAGAGGGCATGAAGATGAAGAAAGACTCCCTGTACCTGGTGTTATAACTGTTGCTCCTGTCTAGATGTGCTGTGCTACCTTTACACCTGGCATTAAAACACCACTTTGGTGTGTATTAAAATGACCTGTTGTACACATCGCTTTCTCTTGATGTGACCATCCTTTAGTTGGGGTGTGACGATACGCATCACTTTCAGTGGTTCTGATGCAGTTCAAGGATGATAGTTGGCTCATCTAGAGCGATACAGTGTGACTGTGAGATAAATAGCTGGCTACTGGACAGTACAGGTCAGGTTTCCTTAAGGTTTTTCTTGTAAGGGAATCAGGGATAAATTAATTATGGATATAAACAAGTAAACACGACGATGAATGGCAAATAGGGATGCACCGATCCAAATTTTTCAGTCCTGATACCAATAGTGATAGCTGGGCTTTATGTATCAGTAGAAACCGAGTACTGAGCTGACACCAGTGTTTAATTCATAAGCTGTGTGCCTCATTTAAACAAAATGTAACAAATACATACATAGATATAAGTTTACTGAATTGTTATTTATTAATAAAATAAGAAATCGTACAGTAGATTGGTAAGAAATCTTTAAAATGATCAGGAAGTACAGTTCAATTGTAATCCTTTTTAATGCAGCAACAAATTGCTCAAATCTTAAAAAGAAATTTAAATCCCAGTATACAATATGGTATGTAGTATATAAACATAGAATTTAATAGATTGGCCCCATTGTCACAGATAATCTGATCCAGCCATTTGAATCAGTATCAGCCTGATCGGGTTTCAGTATCGGCTCATCCCTAATGGCACATACTGTATACTATGTGTCTTTAGCCCTAGGTGAGCTTTGGCCCAGTTTCTTAGGTTGAGGTTTTTGCAGAGCTAGCTGGTGCCGCTGCTGCTACCTGGGCATTCAGTGTGTAAAATACATTGTTATGCTTTAGGGATGTGACGGTGAGGAAATTTTACCACCAGTTAATAAACTTGTGACAAGACCGGTGTCAGTGGTTACACCGGCTATTTTACAAGAAAAGGTGGCGGCCTGTCTTACTCTGATGGTTACTGTTGGGTGGCAGTGTGTCTGGATTCCAGTCCGGGGGTCGACCTGGCCCCGCTGCACCGCGCACACTGGCTCCGCCCTCCTCGCAGCGATCACCTCATTAACATTGTGGTTCCCATAAAGGGTTGGGTTTAAATCTGAAATATTCCCAAATAAGCCCATTTGCTTTTCAACACCAAATCCTCCACCACCTCTTGGTCTGTCAACTCCCTCGTCCCGCTGCTAAAATGAACTAGATTGGTTTTATGTCTGTAAAAAAAGCACAACGACGGAGGCGGCGGTGGTTACGTAGTGCAATCAATGTGTGCCTGACCACCGTGTAACACCGACTATCGCGACAAGCCTGTTACACTTTTGATCACTTATGGATGTAGCACTCCACAAAGGAAACAAGGTTGAAGCACAAAGGAAGCTTTAGAGGCTTTTTTTTTTCCATGAACCACAGTTTTTCAAAAACCTGTTTGCTGCACCTTTTGTCTGTCACCACCATTTAATTGTGTAAAGTGTGTGATGCTTTGTTTGGAGAGCCCACAAGCCTTCAGTGAGCTGATCAAAACAGGCAGAGCCAATAGAGATGAAGGGGTGCAGGTGGGGAAGCAAAGACAAGGGAGGGGGGTTATCAAACACTGTTTCCTTTGCCTCTGTCGATCTCTCTCTCTCTCTCTCTCTCTCTCTCTCTCTCTCTCTCTCTCTCTGTCTCTCTCTCTCACACACACACAAACACACACACACAGTCCATGTTGGCCTGCCTTAGCACGACTCAGTGAGCACAAGCTTCATCTCTCAATTCAGTTGCACTCATTTCATTAACTTTATTGGCATGACTGCTGATCGAAAACAATATCGCCAAAGCAGTAGTTCATTAAAAAGAAACAAACAATCTACGTATTCACACATCATACATTATTTATGATGAAATGATATAAGCTTGTAAGCTATGTAATTACATTACATTAATAATATATGGACTCTAATAACCATTAATCATTCGGATTGAACAGGTACTAAACAATCACACAGTCTCCTCCCTCTCTCCGTCTTTGTCACCCTCTCTCTCCAGGCTGTCTCCATCTCCTCCTCCCATGACAGCCCCTTCCCACCACCACTACCACCACCACTCAATATTACAGCACTAATACTGCCACTTCATGTGCAAATATTTGAGTCTGCCGTCAAATCCCTAATCACACCGATCAATCACGCAGATATTACCATTTAACTGAAGAACCTCGGACAAGCGCATTGATTTTGACGTTTTTCTAGACATATACCTCCCCCCGCGGATATATCAAATCACAGCTTTTTTAATATTGGGTAAATATTCCCCTCGTTCACTCTCACAAGGGAGACAAGGGAGGCTTGTCTCATAAAGCTGCTGAAGTTGGATTTCCATCACACAATGGTTTTCTCAACTTGCACATACTCCTAGCTGCCTTGCTTTTGCTCTTATCACATGCAGATGCAGTTAAAATGCAAAGAATTCAAATCTCCTTCTAAGGGCGCCCGATAGCGAACCGAAATAACAAGCCTTGAAATGTTTTAGGGGGCGGAAAACAAGAGACTGTCTGTAGCCTGCATATCATCAGGCTAATTAGGCAGAGCCAGGCATTCTGAATGCATAGCTAATGAGCACCTTCTCCATCTCTGCCGGGATCACCCGGCACGTCTAATGGTCACATAAATTCTCATTTATAGGTCATAATCTGTCATTTATGTACATGGGCTCCCCCAATTAGAGTCGTGGGTCCTTCAGACTGATGCCTCTCTGGGGGATTCACAGCTCTGGTACCCTGGCACTCACAGAGCCCCATTAGTGACAAACCCTGACCTGGCGTCCAAGCCGACCCTGGAGGAAAACTGGCTCATAAATGACGCTGGTACAGGGGAATGGTTCCAGGTGCTTGTTGTGAGTGTCCTGTGTGTTTGTTACTATGTCTGTCGGCTGAATTGGTAAGGGACTGGCAGGAAACCAGCACAGGGACGGGACATGAATAGCAGGAGCTTGGGTCGGCTATACCTCTTGCACTGCCATTTTGCAGGACAATTACTATTCTAATATCAAAGGCCAAATGTTTATATGGAGCATGCTTAGAACTGCAAATGTATGATAATCCTGGACTGCATTCTGCTTTTCTTTTAATTAGAACAAATGAAAATTGCCAGTAAATGGGGACATTTAACTCCGTCCCTGTGGATTCACCCAAAGGCCAAGCAAACACATTCCCATGATCCCAGCAATGTTGTGCACTAGATGCAGGCATCCAGCTGTTGGTTCAGCTCTGAGGAAAGAAACAGAGATGTTACTTTTGAATCAACCACTCACAGCAACCCTGCACTGCATTCTCTTATACCCGAGAGTCCGCAACACCGCCGTTTATTTATTTCTTTACATGCAAATTTGTGTTTTGGTGTGTCTTTTTGTCTGCGTGCATCCCAGCCTGGCAGTTATGCATAAAAACATGTTTTATCTTTAGAAATGCCTTCTCTTGCTTGCACTCTAGCAAATATGTCTCTGTTCTCTTTGGTTGAAATACGGCGTACATAAGTACTGCCATGTCATGATGAATTCACCTCTGCTGCGATACATAAAGTGAGAGCGATGTGAGCATACTTGGCTTGTAGTGCACATTCATTTATTGAACAGAGCATTTAACTTGGTATTGTTTCCTAATCTGCCTACATGTAATGATAGGTGGACCAATTGCTCTTGCCATTTTGTCAATAGTGTCTCTTAGTATCATTGTACTCCTGCGTATGGACTTATTCATTTTAGCAGATTAGCTCATGCAGCATCACTCTCATGCTATTGCCTTACATTGGCAGTGTCTGCAAAGAAATGACGACTAAAAATGAACCAGCAGCTGCAGTGAGTCACAGTGTCAGACACTGCTAAAGTCAAGTCAGCCTTAATGGAAAAAGAAGGCCAAGCTAAGAAGTGAAAGTTGAACTGCCCACACTGTGATGACCCTAGGACGACCCTGGCTAGTTAGCCCCTGTTGACCCATTCCACATACAGTATGCGCCACTGCTGTTGCTTTCCTAGGAAGTCGATTTGGATGCTTTCAGCTCCAGCCTCCTCTGGAGACCCCTCTATTCTCCACAGTATGTCATCATAGTCGCATTTTCTCTCTCTTTTTCCTTTATCTGCCTCCTACTCTTCCTCCCTCTCCGTCCTGTCTTCCTCTGGTTCTTAGAAAAAAGATCTCAGAGAGACCTCAAAGTGATGTTTTTTTGAAAAAAAGCAGGAGGGCATCCCACTCTTGTCATTTCTGTCAAATGGTCAGTGCACATGGTTTACTCCTTGAATGGAAGCATGTCTGATATCACCACAGAAAAGAGAAAAAAAGGGATGGGAAAGTAAGCCAGGCAACTGGCTCATAACCCCGGCTTGTTAGTTAGACAGCGGACTGCATTGTAGTGTGATTTACAGTAAAAGAGCAATATTTTCAGTGTATTGCCAGTGTTTCTTGAACCATCACTCGCAGGAAGGATGGTAAGTGAGCACAATGGTACAGTCCAAGTTCTAGTTGTGGGCCAGCCAGCTGTGTTGCAACCCAAAGCCCTGTAGTTGAGCCAGAAAGCCAGTACAGGTCAGAGGCAGTGTGTGGGCGTTTAGTAATTTACTTCTTGTAAAGCACTCTCCAGAGGGGGTTTTCTTGGGTTTTGTTACTAGACACAGAGAAGAGGAGACGGTTGTGTTGTGGTTCACCTCTAAATCTGTGGGAAAGACTCAAAGAGCACATTATTTGATGCCTCTCCAGGATGCAAGCCAAACAGACTGTAGTCTCATATTTGAAAGGCAGAGTTCTGTAGACTAAAGGCCAGTGTTGGTGGATCTGTCAATCTTTACGGGATTAAAGGGCCAGTATAGTCAAAGATGGATAAAGCAAGTGGAACATAGAAATAAAAGTGGCGTAGGGAATACGAGAAGTTGCAGTCAAGGTTACAGTTTGAAAACAATGAGAGCAGGTTGGATAAATATAAGACTTTACTGGCCCCGTGTCATTAACTGACAATCCAAACCTGCTAGTCATTGAATTGCTCTTACCACTCTTCACCGGCGTGCATATTCACTGCACTGAAACAGTCATTGAGGCTTTGATGTGGCTCTGACTCTGCTATTATATCCTTGTTGACATTCCTTCCTCAGATGATACTGGAGTCTCCACTGGTTAGTGGTTAGCTCTGAATAATGCATAATAAGTAATGAGCTGCCCAAATGGATCAGTATGCAGTCAGTTAGGCCATGCATAAAGCAATCAATTATTCGATCAATAGTCCTCATTAGTCATCATATAGTTAAGCTCTATGTATGGGCCCCTGGTTGAGATGAATAATTTACAGTCCTCAACGGGAGTGGGAAGACCGGCCCAGATCAGTGCTGTCACATGTCTGATGTTGTCCTCTCGTTGGAAGAAATGAGAATGCAGACATTTATCATGGAATTCAAACACTAATCCTGTCTTAAAATGAAACTCATGAGCTTGTGCTAACAACATGTGAAGTCGTGTACATGATGCGGTTGGTGTGCAAGCGGTTAAGTCGTGAGAACAGCGCTGCTAAGCAACGGCAGTGTTAACGTTACTGTCGGCATCTAAAAGCCACAGAGGCTGAACAGTTTAGCAAGCTAGCAAGTGGGTAGCATAATACAGATATTCCACTTCCATGGTCTCCGCCATTTCTGACAACATCAGCAAACACGTCACAACTCGTGAACTCTGAGGTTTCAGAAATTTTCTGCTTAGAAGGTTGTGAACACCACAAGAGGGGGGGTTTGCAGGCACCACAATTCATGTTTTTAGCTACAGGTTCATGCACTGTATATATAAAGTACTACTGTTGCTAGTCGCGATCACTGTATGATACTATTGCACGTCTATCCTTGCTGGAAGAACCGTCCCAGGAATTGAGGTGGACTGTGAAGCGACCACATAGGGTGGCCACTGTATCGCAACTTCAGCATTCATCTTGTGATGCACACTGGCCTAAAATCTTTACGCTCATAAGAAAAAGTGTGCTGTAAACAGTGAATCAGTTTTTCTGAACCTCTCTATTTTCAGAAATGAATCCATTCAGGCCAGTAATATTTGGGAAGTCTAGAGGAGCTGTGTATTGATTCATTTTTCCCATACATGTGTGTGGGGAGCCAGCAGGAAGTCATCCAGCTCAGCCAGCAGCAGTCTTGGACGTACATGTTCTCCACCGGCTTGGCATGAATGCTCTATGGACACAAAAACGTGGGGGCGCGAGGAAGCCTGCAGAGACTTTTCAGGATTTGTGCCCAGCCACCATCTTAGAATACAATATCCAGTTCTGTGTAATACATCCATGACTGGAAGATCGATTCCTCCTCTCCTACTGAGGTTTCTTCCTTTTTTTTTCCCTATCAAAGGGTTGTCTTTGGGGGGAATAGGGAAGACCCTTTTAAATTTGGGATATATGACTTTGTGCTATATAATTAAAATTTCAAAATTCACCTGACTTGTAGGACGACTCTTCAAGACACATGTCTGTGTCAGGTAACAATAATGTGATTTCTAGGTAGCAGGACATTCATTCTAACCACTAGATGGCTCTGCTGCTCACAAAGTTCAATCTGACCCAACTTTTTGTGTGGAAAACTGCACCAAAACAGACCGGAATGGTTTATGCATTGGAATGGAATGTGTTTGAGGTAAAAAACCTTTGCCGCGCATTAAAAATGCACCTGGTCTTTAAAGCCCTTCGCAAAGAGTCGTGCTGCGTAGCCTACTGAAATATTTCCGGGCCACATTTTCTGATCTTGGTTGGCGGTCGTGATTCAGACCAGCAGCGGTTTGTCTTTGTTTTTGCGTTAATGAGTACCGTGACATGCGCCTTACTCGGCTTCACTGAAGGGGGCAACGCTGGGAACCTGAGCCAAGCCAAAACCGCTGGCGCCGGTCCCACATAGCGCTAATCTGGATAGGATGGAGCCTTTGGAGATCAGAGTACAGTGCCGCCTTTGCCGTTTATTCCCATGGGACCCTTAAAGTGAAGAAGAAAAAAAAAAAAAACGATCACAAAACAGCATGCAGGACCATCACACCTTTTTTATTCATTTCAGTGTAACTTTATCTATCTATTTCCTAACACCTGCAGATTTTACCAAGTTTGAATTCGGGGAAGGAATGATTGTGTATTTGCCTTGCCCTTGATTTGCACTCACAGTTATCAGCAAGCACTGTCTACCATTCCTATCATTAGGCCAACCAACAGTAGTCTCAATTCCCAGCCCAGTGTCTTAAATCCCCTTCCTGCCTTAAGTGGCCATGTTTCCTTCTCCTAATTGCATCCAGCCGATTGGAATCAGACCTGAATGGTTGTTTAGGTGTTAATTGGTTTGAAGGACTGCTAACAGGAGGCAAACAGGAGAAAGGTGAATTAGGACGGTGCATGTGGCCCATAAATAGCACAGCGTGGCCTGGGTGCTGTCATGCCTTGTTTAGAGGTGTTCTGGCTTGTGTTCGTCCATTAGGTGGCCCTGGAGAAAAGACATACACACACTTATCACGTATCATGCAGCCCCACGTTTTAACATTTTGCCTGATGCAATGATCTTTTAACTTCTATATAAAAGTCAGTGCCCCTCTCTAAATGATTCATTCTTTACATGAGCAATGCATTTTAACTGTAACTCAATAAGCCCTTTTACTTTAAAAGCGTGTACAGATTTAAAGTTACCTTCTTATCACCTTTTCCAAGGACAGTAGGACCTTTCTACTCCTCACCCACACACAGCCCACTCTAAGTAAAGGAGAACTTCTTCCTTGTGCCATCGGCTCTTCCCTCACCCGTGGTCTTCATAGTCACCCCCTTCCCTAGGCGCACAATTAATTCATAAAGTCTTCTATAAAACATGAGTCAGGGGTGGGAACATGGTCACACAGCTCATGGAAAGCTCACACTTGGCCACATCTGCCTGTATCGGCCGTCTCTTACTGTAAATGACAGATCTCCAGTGCTTCTCTTGCATACCACATGGCCTCTTTAGATACAGGTCCAAGGAAATAATGCATTTTAAATGGCCTGCTTTAGATGATCGTGAGATGACTGTGACATTATGGAGATGTTGTTAGATGTCTGTGAGAAGGCAGAGTTATGGAAAACGTCTTGGCAGTGATTGCCATTAGATCTTCCAAATAGCACATTATCCTATACTCTAACTCTTGGATCTGTGCAGCTGGAGCTGAAATAAAACCTTCTCTGACAAAGACCTTAGTGTCAAAACACAACCGAAGCACAACCATAGATTCCCGCCTATTC
This sequence comes from Pterois miles, assembly GCA_947000775.1. Classification (NCBI taxonomy): domain Eukaryota; kingdom Metazoa; phylum Chordata; class Actinopteri; order Perciformes; family Scorpaenidae; genus Pterois; species Pterois miles. The sequence goes on from CAMQGK010000391.1 coordinate 411,514, forward strand.
CCGTGCCTCTTCAATGACTCCTCCAACAAACCTCATTCTAAAGAAATGATATTTGGAGTGCTCTTGTCAAGGAGCTCAGCGTTTGAAATAACACGGAAAACTGGACAAAAGCAAACACCGGCCTTTTCGGTGTCTGGTTAACAGCTTTCCTTTAATGTTGTCAAAAAGATTTCTTTCCCAGAAGTCATGTTCTCGGGCGCTTCGGCAAAGTATGGACAGGTTTTACATGCACTCGGGAATCTCTTTCCTAACAAGTGTCACTGGGTGTCAGAGGCTGCTGTGTTGCTGCTGAGAAATCTGCTGATTCCGTTCCTTGAAAGCTGCAGCTTACACATCTTCTGAAGGGGGAGATTAGGCTCTTGGGAGGCTTTTTGTTGCACCTCAAGACACTGCTGCCTCACCCGCCTGCCAAAGCCTTTTTTTTTCTACGCAGCTCAGCTGTCCACCTGCTAGAAGAGCTGACATTTTGGCTCCTGCCGCAAGCCCCGCTTTCCAAAGGAGCCTTTGAGAATGGCTGAGGGGATTTGCAGCTGTGTACAGCAGAGGGGAAGCTGGATCTCCAGCCGGTGTTGGCATGGTGGCGGTACAGAGCAGGCTAGTGTTGCTCTGGCAGGAAACTGTTGCCTCTGTCTAGTGGAGGGACAGAGTGTGAATGCGTGACTCTCTTTCTCTGTTCAGCTCTTTCTGTGTCTTTTGTTTCATTCCTTTCCTAAGGTTACTTTCTCACCTTCCCAGAATGCTCGATTCCGAAGATCGGAATCTGATTTGCTCAAGAAAATTGTGATTGATCGGTATCAGCGACTGTACATGTCAAGTAAGGCTGTCAATCGATTAAAATATTTAATTGTGATTAATGGCATGATTGTTCATCGTTTATCACTATTAATAACAAGTTTATCACATTTTTCTATCTGTTCAAAATGTACCTTAAAGGGAGATTTGTCAAGTGTTTAATACCCTTATCAACATGGAAGTGGGCAAATATGCTGCTTTATAGAAATGTACGTATATATTCATTATTGGAAATTAATTAAAACAGAAAACAATGACATATATTGTCCAGAAACCCTCACAGGTACTGCATTTAGCATAAAAAATATGCTCAAATCATAACATGGCACACTGCAACAACAGCTGTCAGTGTGCTGACTTGACTATGACTTGATCCAAACTGCATGTGACTATAATAAAGTGGGAATGTTTGTAAAGGGGAGACTTGTTGGTACCCATAGAACCCATTTTCACTGGCATATCTTGAGTTCAGGGGTCAAGGGACAGGGGTCTGTTTTTCCATCGCAAACATTTTGCATAAATTTGTAGCTCTCCTTCCGACATGCTACCATAACCCGGTTGGTACCAATAATTCCTTCGGTATTCTAGTTTCATATGATGCCTGGCCTTCACTCTAGCTTTAACACTGAGCCTGCTGTCTTAAACATATTATTGGCGTTAATGTGTTAACACATCAACTTAGACAGCCCATATGTCAGGCTAAAATATTTTATTAAAGGTATCTATTATTTATCAAATTACAGTATTTTATACCTTTATTAAGTAGCAGACAGTAGAGACATGACAGAAAAATAGCAGAAAAAGAGAAGAGAAGGAATATGACATTGAAAAAGGTGATGTTGAGGCTCATGGTTGGCACCATGTGTTTAACCACTGTTGCAATAATTGTACCCTAAGCCAGCATTAAAGAGCCCTACAATGGAGAGGTGCTATGTCAGGCTAGACTTTCCACCAACTCCATCTATTACCAGATATTCAATGGTAACTTTAATCCTAAACACAAGGAATAACAACCTTTATCCTCCGTCTTCTTAATTCTGGCCCCATTCCAAACCCACCTCCTAATCTTTCATTCAAAAATCTCAAAAACCTGAACATAGAATGCCGTCACTTAAAATGTCAAGTTTAGAAGCATACATCACAAATAACACTCACTCACTCACACTTATAATCACTTCTTCACGGTCCACCTTGGCCACGTCAGTCTAGTACAGGGGTGGTCAACCCGCGTCTCAGCTGCGTCTGTTCTAGAGATTTGATGTTTTTTTACACAAGCCGCGCATTTCCCGACAGCAACAGACAGTGAAACTGATCGTTTGACTGTAAACCGACATCATCTCAGCAACATAACTACAGTTTCGATGTAGAAAATGTCACGGACAGGAAAAAAGTCAAGATGTATTTTTAAATCAACCCTTCCTGCTTTTTTCGCTTGCTACTGTGTTTCTGAGGGCAGAACTTCATTTGTTAACACAGGGCTTTTATTTTGAAATATGTGCAGGACAGTGATGTAGGACTTGCAGTGACTTGCAGGGCTCTATGAATGAATATAGTGCAGGATTTAATTGTGGATTATTACTATTATTTACAAATGAGCACACATTTCTTGACCTTTCTGTCTAAAATAAATATAAATGACATTTATAATGAAATGATATGGTCATGTATGGTAAGAGAAAAACACGATTGTAAATTATTATATTTTTGTTTGTAGCCTTGGTTGTACTGAGAGTTTGTGTTTGTGAGACAGTGCACACAATGTTCATTGTTGAAAACGACTGGCCTGTGGTCTTTGTACTGTAGGAGTCAATTTTTGTCATTTTCATGTTGATGTGTGACATTAACAGTAATCTGGCTGAGCAGAGGTGTGTGTGTGCCGATGTGTACGATGTGGCTCTTTGCAGTAACACAGTAAAAAATGTGGCTCTTAGTCTCTGACTGGTTGGACACCCCTGGTCAAGTAGTACTGACCAATTGATATACGTGGTTTGTGCAAAGACATATTGAGATGACAAGTGAATGGTTTAATGTAAATGAGGGCTGTGGTGAAGGTTGAGTTTTGAATAAGACAACAAGAGAGTTAAGAAACAGAGACACATGCAGAGGTAAATGTGTTAGGCAGAGACAACAAAGAAGAAACAAAAAAAGAAAAGAGTGCATGAAGAGATAGAGGGGAAGAAGATTGGCCAGATACGAGTAGAGAATACGCTTGTTGAATCTCAGGTTGTGGACTGGAGAGAAGTGCAGATCCCCTCCTCTCTCTCCACCCCTGACTGTGGCGAACAGCATGATCCACCAGCTGATTTACATTCATGCCACCTTGAGCGAGTCGGCACAGCGCTCTGCCATCTTGTGAAGTGCAGGTCTTTATTTTACCTCTCCATCTAGCTCTCTTTATCTCCCTCTTCATCTCACGGCTGAAAATCTCTTTGGTGTTTTGTACAGTCCTCTGAGTTCTGGGCAAGCACGAACACTTTGGATGTGGTTTTTTTCCACATGCAGCGAGTTCTGCCAAAGTTATGTGTTGTGTATCAGAATGAATTTTGCCTCCGGGCTGCTACTCCCACAACTATTTGATAAGTCTCAAACTCAGGGCCGAGACTTGACGGGAAGTATCCGCGATGACCTTACTGATGATATTTGGTTGATCTGGGTAATGTCTTATAATTAAGGTGCTATTTAATTTGCGCCGCTGACTGACAAATACAGTAAAGCACCAATAAATTATGACAGATCTGTGTTGATAAAATATGAGAACACAATCACTGCAAAGTGGGTGTTGACGGGTATGAACCGAGGTCAAAGCGGGCCTCCAAGCACTGACACATGCAAGTAACATCAATACTGTACACATAGTCACAGACACAATCAGGCAGATACGTAGACATGTGTGTGTCTGGAGACAGTTATTGCACTGCTTTAATCTGCAGAGAAAAGAGGAGACAGCAGTAAACAGTCACTGTGGTCTGCCCTATGGCCTGGACTTGTCATCAGCGCTGCCAATTAAGTGTTGATTAGGAGGTGGAGCCGAATCGCCGACAGCTAACTACTCACTGCCAAGACCCCGACCTCGCCCCGCTCACCCTAAACCCACCCTCATCCCACACACATCAGCAAACACTTCCTGAAAATCTCAGTCACGGACAACAGCTGTATCTCAAGCTCAGCTCCTAAATGTTAAATATCAAGTTAGGTCACATTAAAGGAACATTGCGTAACATTTCAGGGGATCTATTAGCACAAATGACATATACTGTAATATTCATAACTACGTTTTCATTAGTGTATAATCATCTGAAACTGGAAATTGGGGTTTTGTTAGCTTTCGGGCCAGTATTGACTCTAATAGCTGGGGGGCCGATATATTCAATTCAGTTGTCCGTTTACTTACAATTTTGTTTAAGTTTTGACCACATTGATGCTGCATAAAAAAGGTATAGACTTATTGGTTTTTGACATTTTTTTTTTCATGAAGTTGCTAATGTACGGTTGTTATTTTAAATAAGAAAAAATAAGAATATAATCAATTTAAATATATGTATTTATTTGTTACACTTTGTATTACAAAGTTAGGAAAGCAATGTTTAAGTCAAGCCTGATGTTGACATACAGCTTTAATCCAATTAAAAATTGGTATAGGATCGGTACTCAGGATCAGATACCAAAAGCCCAGGTATTAGTATCGGGACTGGAAAAGTCGGATCGGTGCATCCGTAACTGTGATTGTCCGACAAGATTGTGAAAATGCGGTAACATGAGGTACAAGTGTTAAAACTGACCCTTGTTGCTCCTAAAGTAGTGTTATAATGTAAGGATCAGCTCATGTTACTGCTGTCTTACAAAGGGAGGAGTCAGTGGAGGGGCCCTCATTTGGTTGCAATTTGCAACCACACCGCTAGATGCCACCAAATCCTACACACTGTACCTTTAAGACAAGGTCCAAAACATGTAGTAAGATCATTCTTTTCTCTTTGATGCACATAAACGTGATTTCATTACGAGGAGTGAGATTTTGAAATTGAACACTAGATTCAGTCTGAAGACATCTTCCTCACTCCAGCGCTCTCTCTCCTTTCCCAACACCTCATAAAGTCAGCTTCCTCAAATTAGCGTGCGCTCTGTCAGGCTAGGGGTCTCAGATTTGCCCCCTCCGGTCGTCAACCTCCAAACCGGCTCAGCCCAGATCAGCGCTCTGCTCGTCCCAGCACAGCTTCTCAAGGTTGGGCCAAGGAGAAACTGCAGAAAGGCAACTCTTGCCATCTGTTTCATTTGGAACCTGACCCACGTCCGACCATGCAGCCAGGTACAGAAGAAGACAGACCTACAGTACAGAAGACCAGATTTACACCTAGATGGTGAAAGAGAAAGGAAGTTATTCCTTTTTTTATTAAGCTGTGTTGTTTTCTGGATTATTCAGCAGTGTTTTCACTTGTTTTCACAGCTGATGGTCCTGGGAAGTGTGAGAAATATTGAGGCCGACTCTGCCTGGCATAACTGTGTTATTTGTTTTCCCTTAGGTCAGCTTGGGCACCGATGGACGCTTGAGAAAGTCCCCCAAAACTTTAACATCAGTAATAATACCCTGTATCCTCAACCAATTAGTCTTCCCCCGCATATCTGACAGCCACAGAGTTTTCCTTTCTAACATAAATATTGTTCCTCCCTCAGCAGGAGCCCCAGTCATGGGAACTCTCTGCCCTCAACGCAACGTCACCCTCCCTCCCCAAGGTCGTCCAGCCAAACTAACCAGTCCCCTCGCCTAACTAGGCAGGAACTAGACCACGAGGCTGTGACATCTTCATCTATCACAGCCTTGATAAGGGGTATCTTTAATTACACCCTCCTCTCCCGTGGATCTGTATCTTTTCTCTCTCCCTCCTAACAGACTCCCATCCATCCATCCATTCTTAAAGATCCCTTCCAGGGAAGGCTATAGCGTGTCACTGTCCCAATGCTCGGGACTCAGTAAGTCGATCCAACAGGAAATCAATAGCAGGGCCTAATGCTGAATAATTGAGGTTACGGGAGTTCAGCAGCACTCCCCAGACGTACACCCCCACGTCGTCTTGTAACCTCCCATTATGCACAGGGCGGGGAGCACTGCGTGCACATACATTTGTTTGAGTTACTGACCAATTTAACACCAGAGCGCTCCTTCATGTCATTGCTCTGAGAGTTTACTAGTAGCTAGAATG